>JAKOOJ010000016.1:12159507-12527007 GCA_022577455.1 Arizona elegans
CCCATGTTCTTCCACAGCCTCATCACTTTCTGACTCTGTTGCTAGCTCCGCAGGCTGTTGGCGGACCACAACAGTATGCTACTCCCATTGTGGTACAAAACCTGGTTAAAAACAAGAATTTCCCACCTGCCAACAACCTGGCAAGCACAGGAGGAAAATGCTGGGGTCCGAAATAACGGAAAACCTCCTGAATGGGCATCATTTGATCAAGTACTAAAGTTTACGATTGAGACTCACTTGCCAAACCCAAGGAATTGAGAGCTTGGTTCAAGCTATCGAGGGTGTGCGATTGCAGCAATAGTTTCTTTCGCTACACATTTTACGGAGGGAATGGCTTCAAAGACCACAATGAGCTCCAGAATGGTGCATACATCAAATAATACAGCTCTTGATTGAAAACAGGTGGCCTGCTATTAAATCCAGCAAATTAAGGAGGAAGAGGGCAGGCTGCCCATTTCATCTCTCCATCTGCTTGATTATTCCAATCCACCTGCCTCGTGGCATTGCATGTCCTCTTTGAATCACGGCAGCATGTTTTGCGGGCCCTCTTACTTGCAGTTTTTTCTTCCCTTACATCCCCTAAGAAAAGCCAATGTCACAGTAACAATGAAGCTGCTTCACTCAAGTCGCACATAGGAGCAGACATCAGACAGGTACCCTAGCCCAGAGAATGGATGTCAAGGTTCCAAGTAATACCCCCTACAAATGAAAACTCCGAGGCTTAAGTTTCCTCAAAGTTACATTTTATTAGAGATGTCATATTGGCACATCTGGGAAAACCTGAATCTGAAAGCTTCCAGGGTTTTCCCCACCCAAAGAAAAGCTCAACACCCACAAGTCCATCATGTAATCCAATCAGAGCACCGGTCCCAACTGGAGATGCCTCCCAGTTCCAACCTTCCCAGGTGCAGGGCAAGATGTCCTTGAACCTGAGAAAGGAATGTTATTATGACTACATATCCCCCATGCTCTACACAATTCCCACAGTAGTAAATGTGGCAGGTCTGAAGGCCCAATACAAAAGATGGCTTCCAGACCAGACAATGGATTTTTGTTAGCTCAGTATTAGTAGTCTGAAGTGCTACCCGCGATGCTCCTTGGGCAGTTGTTTGCACTGTGAGGAAATGAAGACACCAGACATTTCTTAAACATAGATGCCGCCGTTTCTTGGCATGCTTATTTAGTATTTATTTTATTATCCTTATCCTGGACCCAATGAAGCTTCTACACAAAGGACACGTGGTGCCATCTCCATCATTCAAGTGAAGTCCCTCCTCTTACTTTCCACACTGATGGTGACAGAAGAGAAACATCGTTCTAGTATTCAGATGTCCACTAAGAACCGAGAAACCTGAGAATGATAGGCAGGTTTCAAGTAGTCCTCCAGCTCTCCTTTGCTGACCCATAAGTAGTCCGCTTTCTCCTTGGATGAAAGCTGGGGGCTGCCTTCCAAGAAGGCTTTGAAGAAGAACACTTTTCCTCCGGTGTTGGTCTCGGTGCGGATTGCCTTGGGGAACTTGAACTTGTAAAAGCCACAGGGCGCATTTCCTAGGAACCTGGCCTGCGTCTGGACTCCTTGGGAGGTTCAGAAGATGGAAAGAAAAAGGCAGCAACCTGGTGAACACCATGAGAACAAACAATAATTTCATCCCTGTCCCTAGCCCCACCCCACCCCCTTTTTTAAAGTGCTTTCCTTCAATTCCAACATAGGATAGAATAGAATAGAACTCTGATTGGCCAAGTGTGATTGGACACACAAGGAATTAAGTCTTGGTGCATACGCTCTCAGTGTATATAAAAGAAAAGATACGTTCATCAAGAATCGTAAGGTACAACACTTAATGATAGTCATAGGTTACAAATAAGCAATCAGGATTTGCATGCATTTTGACTATGGAGATTCTTAATCATGCTGACTCTGAAAACTACTTAGAGCAGTGATGGCTAACCTTTTCTGGACCGAATGCCCACAGCGTGTGCCTACAAATGCACATGCATGCGCCCAAACCCCCAAAATGCAAAGCGCTCACATCTTCCACATACGTAGCCTGCCCCCCCGCCCCCTGCACATGTGTACACGCCCTCTGCACATGCCCCACCCCCCGCACATGCGTGGCAGAGACCCAAAGACCAGCTAGCTGGCAGGAGGCATACCCGCACGCGTGGTGGAGCTGAACTGGGGTGATGGCTCACATGCCCACAGAGGATACTGAGTGCCACCTCTGGCACGTGTGCCATAGGTTCGCCATCACGGACTTAAGAGTGTGCTGTAGAGCACTATGGAGGGGTTTATAAATCTAGGAGCTATTGCTATTTAACTACGCTTACACTGTAACTGAATGGGATTAACACCTCATGTTGTTCCATAACTCATGGCTCATGATGCACAACAGCTGGGCTCTCAATTTATTAAATGCAGATAACAAACCGCAAGAATGAAATTTACTGCCTCGAAAGCAACAAGCCACAAACACAAATGTATCATTGTTCAGTTGGCACTATACACAAGATACTTCAAAAAGGATAGCTCGATGTCCCAAAAAGATTACAACTGAAAAATACACACAACAAAGGAAACTGAAATTACGCAAAGAAAGAGAAGGGAAAAATGGACAAATTTTTAAGGAATATAAATACGTCACCAACCTGGAAGGGTAACCAAAACCCGTTCTACTGTGTCTCGCAACGTCTCTCCTTGTTGCCATTCTGTCTGGGGCAACAGCCATATATCTTCATCTCCAAATTTCTGCTTAACCAAAAGCAACAAATTCTGGTCCAACTTCCTGTTCAAAGAGGTCCGGTCATTCTTTTGGTCAGCTTCTGCTCAGAAAGAAATTTAGCATTATAAGTATTCAGCTACTCAACAACCCAAAGAGGCTATGCTAAGAACAAATGACCAAGAGAACTTGCCACCAAGAAGACAGATGTAATTTGCAAACTGAACCGACTGCACAATTCTCCCCTACTTCTGGGGATATGAAACAGCATCTATCCTCTATTATTCTTTGGCTTAAAATCGGTTTTGATTTTGCAAAGCTCTTGACAAAAGTATTGTAAAATCAGCCATCTTTTAAGCAGCACAAAATTACAGATAGTCTCTCCTTCGGTTCAACTTGGCCATTACTTAGATTCAGCCAGGTTTAATCATACCTATTCCTGACAGCTGAAACAGTTGGTTTTAGCTGGCCTGGAGAATCAACCAGACAGATGCTTTACAGGAGCAGGAGACAGCCACTTAGTGGGTTGCCTATGGTAAGTGGGAAATGCCTCCAGGGGAAAAAAACAGAAAAATTATATATAAGTTCATTCTTTCAAATCAGAAAAGACAGCCAGTACCTGATTGTGCTTACTGGAGGTAAGGGAGAGAGATTCTTCTGAAGATATTTAATATTTAAAGATGTGAACTTTTAAAAACCACACATTGCAGTTAATTGCCATACATATTTTTTTCCATCCTATTAATATTCAGTATCCTTAATGTTGGTAGCTTGTGACTAACTGATCTAGTGTAACACAAAGGTCATTTGAAATTGATCGGCTTTGGGTGGAATTAATCATGTGATCTTCCACATAAGGAGTCCCAATGCGGATTTTACTCTGCTAGTCGTTGGTGACTATAGGGGGCAGTGCTCATCTGCATTTCAAGACCATTGAGCCAGCGGATATCCAAAGACATTTCCGCAGTCATGTAACCAGCATGACCTTACGGAGCACTGTTACCTTCCCACCAAAGTGGTATCTATTTATCTACTTGCATTTGCATGCTTTTGAACTGCTAGGTGGACAGGAGCTGGAGCGAGGACGGGAACTCAACCCATCGTAAGGCGCTCAGGTCTCAAACCCAGGCTTGCTGGCTTTAGAACCAACAAGGTCAGCATTTTAATCACCGAGCTACCCCGCTGCCAGTCTTCCACATAAGGGAAAAATGAAATGACTTCTTCCAATGTGAAACCTGAAGCAAGAATGTATGCTTCCTGACCAGATTTTGGTATTTAGGTTGGGCAGAACGAATCATAAATTGTATTTTCTCACGATATATATACATGTGCATATTTTTTTCATTATTCTTTGGAAATCATGAGGTCTTTCCTTTTCCTGTATATAATCAGTTCTGCTTTGGACTACCCCGTTTCCCTCAAAATAAGACATCCCCTGATAATAAGCCCAATTGGGCTTTTGAGCGCATGGCAATAAGGCCAAGCGCTTATTTCAGGGTTCAAAAAAATATAAGACAGGGTCTTATTTTCAGGGAGACACAGTAAATGTTTCTCTTCTCTCACCCCCACCTCCCTCTCAATTATGAGTTAACTGAAAGTCACCCTCTTTTCCGAAAACTGCCTCTGCCTGCTTTCACCAGCATTGCAAAAGCAAAGAAATATTATGGGATGAGGCCTCTGTGTTCAGTCAAGGAACTGAGAGTAAAGCATTACTGACACTTTCACATAAACAGAAAGAAACCACCACTTTTCTTTGTAACTGGTTTGCTTTCAGACTACCCGAGAAGCTTCTTACACAATTCTTAAACCAGAATCTGCCTTTCTGTAATTTAAGTTCATGTGAAATCTGCACTCTGAAATGATTTTTTTTAAAAAAAAAATAGTTCATAGTCTTCTCCACCTGACTTGAAAAATGCTGATCTCTCTCCCAATGGTCTTCTCGAGCATGTAGTTCTCCCAGTTCAATAAAATTCATCTGAATTCAGCTATAACCAAACATATGCAACAAAGTTAGTGGGGAAAAGCATGGATTTGAACCTGTTATCCGTGGGGCAGGTTTGAACTTCTGAAATTTCTGTTCCCAGGCATCTTCAATATCTTGGACCAGGACAATTTTCTCAGAAATATCGTATTTCTCTTTACTCCTTTGACGCAGAAACTCATCCTCTGCGAAACATCTGAGTTCATGGTCTGAATACAAGCTTTTCTCTACCTCTATCTGAAAAGAAAACAAGTTGCAAAGCTGTAGAAGCTACCTTGCTTGTACACACACCCTAGACTAGAGTAATATTTACAAACCTGGATCAATCCAAAATCAGTTATTCACTTATAGTACAGCCTGTCATGAGAACCTAGTTCAGTAAATACCAATTAAATGAAGTATGGCTTAGCACTAATTATAGGCCATTAGTCCATCTAGTTTGAGATTCTCCACAGCAGTAATTCTCATGCTTTCATATTTTAAATCCCACAGGTCACTCTGTCAAAGAGTTTAGAAGGTCCTTTCTTCAGAGAAATATATGTTTACAGCCAATAATAATAACTTTGTCATTGTACTTTTTTATTTTATTTATTACTATACTATACTATAACTATAACTATACTATGTATTTATATATTATTTATTTATTATTATTATTTATTATTATTGTACTTTCCAGTTATGGAAAGTTTTAGGAACAAAGTTGACAACACTACAGTAGCTAAGATCAGTGCTTCTTTAACCTTTTGCTCTCAGGACCCCTTTCTACTTTTAAAAATTATGGAGGAATAAAAGAGCTTCTGTTTGTATGGATCATATTCAGCAACATTTACCATATCAAAAATTAAACTTGACACATTCACAGACTCCTGTAAAAATAACAATATTAAATCTATTAGGTATCTACCGCTACATGAACAAAATATTTTTCATGAAAAATTCCTATATTTTTAACAAATACAAAATAATGAGAAGTGTGACATTGTTTCACGTTTTTGAAAATATCTTCAACATCTGGTAAATAATTTTGATTTCACAAACTCCCAGGGGTTCTTGAACCACAGTTTCAGAAACACTACTTTAGAGCAATGAATGACAGTTTATTGGGTTTCAAGCCACATCGGCCTCTGGGGGGGGGGGATCAGCCTCCCCCAACTCCTTCCCACAAACTTCATAAATCAATCAACGAGGACGAATCAATTATTATCCTGCAACATTACCCTGGGACATGTATATTTGCCTTCATTTGTGATAAAATAATTAATCTGATTAAAGCCAAACCTGTTCCAATCCCCATGCTCCAGGAAACACTCTTACTAAGATGCCCAATTCATTGGCCTCTGCACTGGGGAGCCTGCATTCTTGGGCTTCTTCCAGATGGACGAAGGGGAGTCCTTGCCCACAAAGGTGATTTTTGGATATCACCACATGTAAGGAGCCCTTGAAACCCAGTTTGGTGTAGTAGTTAACACATCAGACTAGAAGCTAAATTCTAGTCCTCATTTAGGCCTGGATGTAGCTGAGTGACCTTGACCTTGATTCCACTGTGCCATCCATTTGATAAATTCTCAAGATTCATTTTTCTCACCATTTACATGTATACATCTGAACTAGACTGTGTTGTTTCTCTGTGTCATATTTGTGGGTATGTGAATAATTTTGTACTTATTTATTTTATCATGTTTTATGTAGTGTATATTGTAGGTGGTGACCCTTTGAGTGCTGCATGCAATGAAATTTCATTTTAATATATGCCGATTAGTGTACATTCAAAGAATGAAGTTATTCTAAGGCTACTTCTGCTGACTACAGGCTGCCTGCAATTTGGCAGTTCGAATCTCACCAGGCTCAAGGCTAACTCAGCCTTCTGTCCTTCCAAGGGGGGTAAAATGAGGACCCAGATTGTTGGGTGGCCAAGAGGCTGACTCTGTAAACCGCTTAGAGACGGCTGTAAAAGCACTGTGAAGCACTATATAAGTCTAAGTGCTATTGCCACATTCAAAGTGACAACAAAGTTATTCTAAATTCTGAGCCAGTCCCTTTCTCTCGGCCCTAATAAGAAGGAAATGGCAAACCCCTTCTGAAATCTCGCCAAGACAACTACAGAGATTTCTCCACACACAGTCGCCAGGCATCAAGCCTCCCTCGAATGCCCCCAAAGAAACCCAAAACCAAACCCTTGCTTGAGGCTGCAAGGACCTGCCTGTGGGTCCAGATCAGGGTTGAAATCCAGCAGTTTTCTGACAGGTTCTGGAGAACTGGTAGTGGAAATTTTGAGTAGTCTGGAGAACCAGCAAATACCACCTCTGGCTGGCCCCTGAATGGGGTGGGAATGGAGATTTTGCAATATCCTTCCCCTGGAGTGGGAATGGAGATTTTGCAGTATCCTTCCCCTGGAGTGGGGAGGGAATGGGGATTTGCAGTATCCTTCCCCTGGAGTGGGGAGGGAATGGAGATTTTGCAGTATCCTTACCCCAGGAGTGGAGCGGGAATGGGGATTTTGCAGTATCCTTCCCCTGGAATGGGGTGGGAATGGGGATTTTGCAGGATCCTTCCCCTGGAGTGGGGTGGGAATGGGGATTTTGCAGCATCCTTCCCCTGGAGTGGGGTGGGAATGGGGATTTTGCAGCATCCTTCCCCTGGAGTGGGGTGGGAATGGGGATTTTGCAATATCCTTCCCCTGCCACGCCCCCCAAGCCACGCCCACAGAACCGGTAGTAAAAAAAATTGGATTCCACCATTGGTCCAGACAGCCACAGCAGGACCCCAAAGCCTCATCACTTTGGGCTCCACCCTTCCCTTCTAGGGCTGAGACCATCCCCAACGGCTTCTGGAAGGGCAGGGACGGCCCAGTTACCCGAACAAAGCGGGTCTTCCACCGCCCCCCATCGAAGGCCTCGGCTCCAAGAAAGCCTCGCAGTTGCCCTCCACCCCACCTGCTGCGTCAGCTCGGCCATTTCCTCCTCCTCGGGGCTCAGGGGCTGCGCGAGGAGCGGCCTCCGCTGCAAGCAAAGCGCCCCGTAGAGTTTCCATCCCGACGCGGCGTTGGGACCGTCGCAAAGCGCCCTCCGGCCGGCGCAAAAACGGCTCCAAGTGCGGATGGAGAGCAGCGCCCGGCCAAAGGGAGCCATTTTACCACCAAGGGACCACAATGCAACGCGGCGGCCCGCCCGCTTCCGCCGGGAACGCGACTTCCGCTTCCGGTAAACTTCGAAAAGGCGGGGCTTCAGACGAGACTCTTTAAGGCAGGAGTCTCCACTTTTTAAGCCTTGTGGACTTCAACTCCCAGAATTCCTCAGCCAGCTTTGCTCAAAAGCTTTGCTTGTTGAGGAATTCTGGGAGTTGAAGTCCACGAGTCTTAAAAAGTGGCCAAGATTGGAGACCCCTGACCTGGAGGACTTGAGAATCTCCACAGGCGATGAATAAAGACGAACAAAACTCTAAAAAAAACCCTCCCCAGACCGTACAACGCGTCTCGGCCGCCCTAAATCTGGTTAAACTTCCCCCTCCGTCCCGCTTCAACTGTCAAGAGAAACGAAGGGGAACCAGGCCCCAAGCCCCCGTAGGGACGCTTCCCATGCGAAGGGCGCCGCCATTGAAGGCTCGCCTAGTTCTCCGGATGGACGCCGCCATGTTTTATTTTTTCTTCCCCAGCCACGCATCGCGAGATTTGTCTCCTCCGCCCCTTTCCCCATTGGAACCTCCGGAGTCCCGGACAGCAGAGCGGAAAAAAAAAAAAACCATGCTGGCTGCGCTGGCGATCGCCCGGCGGGGGCTCTTGGGGGGCGGCTCGGGGTAAGGTGGGAAGAAAGTGGGATGGTCGGTACGTCTTCTAAGGCTGCAGAGGTCGGGTTCCCGCTTTTAGGCGGTGGAAGGCAGAAATCCAACAGGTCCAGCCTTCCTGCCGCATTTCTGCCTTCCTCCCCCGCCTTTAACCTCCATGCACCGATGATCTTACATTGATTGAGGGTCCCAGGCCAATTCAACGAGGATGATCTGCACGTTGCATTGCATGCATTTTTGCATTGCATGCATTTTTGCATTGCATGCATTGATTTCTTGCCCCAAGGGTTTGCAAAGGAGTCGGAGAACTACACTTCCCATCATCCTGGGGTTCCCCCCCCCCCTCTCAAGGCAAACGGTCTTAATCCCACTCCTTTTATCGCTGGGGCGAGGACCGCTTTGAGGGAGAGGGGGGGGGAACTCCAGGAAGCCTTTCAGAGACTGCTCCTCTTTGACTGCAATCTCCATGCTTCCTGGGAATCCTGGATTCTGTGATCCCAGGCCAGTTGCAAAGAGCTGGCTGTGGAGGATGGAGCTTTGAATCCCCATTTGCTGCCTTGAAAGAAGAGAAATTGAGACATCATCACACCAGGCATCAGCCAGGAAAGAAGAAAAGACAGGCTTCTCCCACCCACTCACCCAAAAGCTTTAAGCATTAGAAAAGGCATTTGACAGGATACCAATATATGTGGCCCATCTCTTATTCCTTTTCCTGCGGTTTGTTTTATTGGATGGGTTGACAAAACGTTTGTTGAATTACTGTAATTGGACTGCATGAAATAACTTTTTAACTTTTGTGTTTTTACTGTGGAAATCTTAATTGTGTGGGCACCAAGGTTAGTTCTACCTGAAAGAGAAAATCATGGCGATACACAGCCATCCATTGACACTGCCCAGGTAGCTTGGGTGTGCAGTTCCCACATCTGGAAGGTCAAATGTTGTAAATTTATCCTCTCCGCAGTTGGAAGCAATGGGCCAGCGCCTTGGTGGTTCATAGGAATTCTGCATTCGTTCCTCAATATACTGTTCTTAAATTTGGATCTCTTGCTTTTCCTTCTTTGCAACTGCTCCAGCATCACTTTTTCTCGGACTATACAGACAGGCATCCAGAGATTTCAAACGTTACTGGAAAACCCGGATCTAGCAACAGACAAAGAGCTAGATTCCACACAGTCAAAGAGCTTCAGGTGAGTTAATGTTGCACTTTCCGGGATGCAGGTAACTGCTTATTTCTAGGAAAAATTACAGTGTGCGTAATTGCAATGGCGATTGGGCATTTTGTGAATAGGGTATTTCACCTACTGGTATTTTGGAAGAGGGAAGCAGGAAAGAGACAAATTGTGAAATGTAACACTTCAAAACCAGTTCCCACTATCCTGTCAGAGCTGAAGAAGCTGCTTGGATGAGAAGTGAAACGTCTTCAAAAGAAAAAAAAACAAGGAAATCCAGTTGCCTCCTGAAAAAGCAATCTTTGGGACTTCGAACCAGTATGCGTTTCTCAAAAGTTGCATTCTAAGGAATCCTTTAACAAGATATTAATTTATCTCATTGTTTTCTTGCATTTTTTTGCAAGATTTTTTTTTAAACCATCAAAAATATCCAGGAAAGAAACAAGCAGAAAAAAAAATATCATGTTTGATTACATCAAGCATTGGAGAGTTTGGGAAGGTTGTAAAAGTTAGGTTGCTGCAAGGAATTTTGCCAATGCAGAAACAGAACTCATAATTGGTTTTTCAAGTTTTGAAAACATTTAACTTTCCTTACGATTTTTGCCATCATAGGATTATAATTTTTGCCCGTAGTGATCCCGTTTTTTTTCATTTTCAGAGCTTTTAGGCTGATCAATATACAACTCCCAACTTTTAATTGGGACTAAAACTCTACAAGATATTTAAAAGCAACTACTAGAGCGTGTTCCGAACATCAACAACATCAAATGAAAAACCCAATCACATCACCCAAGAGGCAGTCAAAACAATCCGACCCATCAGCTTAATGGAACAGCCAGGTTTCCACCGTGTTTCTAAAAGCCTCAAGGGCTTATTGATTCATATTTTTAATGATTTGAGTTTGGAGGAGAGCTGCATCAAAAGGTTGTCAAGTCGAATTTCAGGAGAGAAAAGAGGTCCTCCAATTCCAACATTTCTTTTTTAAAAAAAATCACACTCTGCCTCCTGAACACATTTGTGCCAGAATGAGAGACTGTGTCTAGTTGGCTTTAGATGTTGTTATATAAACTGAGTATACTATAATGCTCTTTATTTGATATTGGCTTACTGTATTGTGTGAAACTGACTGGCTTTGAGTTTATGAACAATGGTTTATGACTTAGTGTGCTCCCATGCAGGCGAAATGCAGATTCTAGAGAGGGAAATTGAATATGGGTACAATCCAGTGGTGGCTTCCTCCCGGTTCGGTCCGGTTCAGCCAAGCTGGTAGCGGTGATGATATGACGTCACTGAACCGGTTCTCCCCCCCGCCCGCCCTCCCACCCACCCCACGTTATTCTTACCTTTTATTTGGTCCCACCCCCAATCTATTGCTGCCTCCTGAGTCCCAGCTGATGACTAGAGGGAAAAAAACTGTTTAAACTCTTGCCGTGGGGCTTCAAAGGGCCGTCCTACAGCTGATCAGTGTTAAAAGCAAACAAATGAGTCGGGTCGTAAGTGCGAGGACTGGTCGTAAGTGCGAGGACCTTCCAGAAATGACCGACCAGCTAGCCACGCCCACCTAGTCACATGACCTCCAAGCCACACCCACAAAATAAGCCACGCCCACAGAACCGGTAGGGAAAAAAATTAGAACCCACCCCTGGTACAATCCTATCGTGTGAGCATCTTTGAACAAATATCATCATCATCATCTTTTAATGAACCCATAATCCCTTGTGGGGTGGAGTCTGGGAAACTGAATGGAGCTGAGTGTTTACTGGCCGGATGCCCTTCCTGTTGCCAATGCGGAGTTTTGTTCAGCAGATATATTCTCATTGTGCCCAGAGAGAGAGAAATATTTGCCTCTACCTAGGATCGAACTCCCAGCCTCCCGATTGTGAGGCGAGAGCTCAACCTCTAGGCCAGCGCGCCACTCATCTTTGAACAAATGTTGATAATCTGATAAAATAATCCTTACGCCTCTTGAATATTGGGGAAGGGGACGTGGGGTGGGAGGCTGCCTAAGATGTTGAAATTGGCTATCTTTCCCCTCCTTTTTTTCAGCTATTTGCCTCCAGTGCTGGGAGAAGAAAGCAGCTTGCGGTGGGACGGAAAGAAGTTTGAAGAAATCCCAATAGTTCATATCAAAGCTACCTACAATAAGTAAGCGACGTGCAGAACAGTTAGCAATAGCACTTAGAAGGTTTATATACCACCCCATAGAGCTTTACAACATTCTTTGGGCAGTTTACAATGTCACCAACAATCTGGGTCCTCGTTTTACTGAGCTCGGAAGGAGGTGACTCAACTTTGAGCCGGTCAGGATCGAACAGCTGGCAGTCGGCAGAATTAGCCTGCAATACTGCATTCTCTCTTTATATATATATATAATTATATATAATATAATATAATATTTTTAATTCATAGGCTTAAATGTATGATATTTTTCATAGGCTTAAATGTATGATATTTTTGTAATCAGGGTTTTTTCCTATGTAGATAAAGTTGTTAAACGGCCATGGTGGGATGAAATCTCCAATCATCACTTTCAGGCCTGTCAGACATTTTGTGTTGTTTATTCTGAGCCTTATGGGAGACTGGGATAGCACTATTTCGGTCTCTTTGGACCTCTTCAGCCAGCCACACTCTCCAAAGAGACCAGTCTCCCATAAGGCTCAGAATAAACAACACAAAATGTCTGACAGGCCTGAAAGTGATGAGTGCATATTCTTTCTAGCCAGGTTTTACCTACGTAAACTAAGTTGTTCTACAGCCCTGGTTCTGTGAAATCTCATTCACAAGTTTCTGGGCCTTTTTTCTGCTGACAACACAGAGTTGCAGTTTGTCAGCAGAAAAAAGGCCCAGAAACTTGTGAATGAGATTTCACAGAACCAGGGCTGTAGAACAACTTAGTTTACGTAGGTAAAACCTGGCTAGAAAGAATATGCATATATATACATACATACATACATACATAGATACATACATACATAGATACATACATACATACATACATAGATACACACACACAAACATATATTTTCTCATAAGACATATATAAATGTACATTCTCTTTAACCATTCTTATCACACATATTATCTTTTGGTTTCTATATTGGTTCATTCTTCATACTAAAACTTTAAAATACGTTCAGAGTTGCTCTACTACCATTCCATATCTCTTTTCTTCCACAACAACTATTCCTCTCCTCCTCCCCTCTTACCCTTCCCTCCCTTCTTCTATTCTTTTTAACTTTCTTCTTTCCTCCTCTCTCCCTTCTCTCCTTCCCCTTCCTTTCCCCCGCTCCTCCCCTTTTCCTCTCTTTCTAACCATCTCTCCTACTCTTATTCCCCCCCCTTTCTTCCTCTCCTTTTCCCTTTCATCTCTCTCTCTCTCTTTTTTTTTTTTCCTCCCTTCTCCTCTCTCCGTCCTACCTGTCCCTCTACTCCTTTCTCCCTTCCCTCTCCGGTTGTTGTGTCCATTTTCAATTCAATATATTTGTCAAGATGGTATTCGACAATACTGAATTCTAACCACTGTGCCACCACGGCTCATTTAATTATCTAATGCTACCTGTTTCGTGGGTGGTGATTCAGGGGCACAGGTCCTTAATAACCTAAGTTTCTTTCCAGAGCTAAGAAATACAGCAAACTGCTAGATGCAAAATAGCAAATAGCCTGCTTTACTTTCATTTTCAGCATAGCTTGATTAGCACAAGAAAAAAAAAATCTGCTCCCAGCAATTTACCTCCTTGCAGCAAGCAGCAGAGGCCAGCGCTAAACAGCTGAGAGCAAAACAGCTGAGAGTCGGGAGGCCAAGGGACAATCAACTTGTGCTAATTAGGCTGTGCTGAAGCTGAAATGAGCTGTTTCTTCTTGCTGCTTGCTGCAAGGAGGTAAATTGCTGGGAGGCAGAGGCCCAAAGAGTGGGGGCCAGTGGGTGGGTGGGGCTACATTTGGTGCATAAGATGCATCCAAATTTTCACCCCCTTTTAGGGGGGGAAAAGGTGCGTCTTATACTCCAAAAAATACTGTATTTTTTTGCATCCTAGTTCACCCACTTGCTATCTCCCCATGAGAGAACCAGAACGCAAGAGCTGAGTTAAACTACTAGGAGTAGTTGTTGTTGTTGTTTTCCAGACAGATTTTCAGGGAATCCCAAAATAGCACAGCATATGGATTTCTAACAAAATGTTATTCCTATCATCCCACGACACCTGTAGCACTCACATCCAGGTTTTCACAGCTGAGAAAGTCCCTCTGGTCCTACTAACCTGTGGCTACATGGGGTTCAAGAATGCGAAGAAATCGACAGCTCTTGCAGCGCAGACAACTGGGATTGCAGCAGGAAACGTAAGTCAAACATCCTGTTCTTAACAGAATAATAGAGTTGGAAGGGCCCTTGGAGGTCTTCTAGTCCAATCCCCTGCCTAGGCAGGAAACATTACACCACTTCAGACAAATGGTTATCCAAACTCTTCTTAAAAACTTCTTGGAACTAACCTTTCCCTAAATTGAAATAGGTAAAGACTTATCAGGCTGACCAGAACTGGCTGGCTATCAAGTTTTTTTTTTTTTAATTTGATTTATATGCCGCCCTTCTCCAGAGACTCAGGGTGGCTTACAATGCGTTAAGCAATAGCCTTCATACTTTTGTATATTTATACAAAGTCAGCTTATTGCCCCCACAAACTGGGTCCTCCTAGGTTCTAAAATCAACAACTCTTATTTAACTTCCAAGGAAGCTTTATTATTATAATCCTTAATATTTGCTTCCTGTTTGAGGCACCCCTTTGAATCATTGTTGTGGGTTCTGAAGTCCCATTGCTTATGCGTAGATAAAAACGGTCAGAGAATGATCACAAACGGATGATTATAAATGAACAGAGACCAAGATCAGGGCCTGTTTGATTTTATATATTTAGAATCTGAAGGATTTGCACAGTTTCTGGTTTTATGCAGTAAAAGGGCAGAATTTCATTCATCCTTACATTTATTGCATCTTTTAAGCTGTACTAAGCAGTGGGAAATCCATTTGCAAAGAAACTTGCTCCAGATGAACCAAATTGCTCCTTAGGGAACAACTGCTACTCATTTTCTGGTCCTTCCTCAAAAAGAGAGAACAGATGAAGAAAGGGTTAAAACTGTACTTTGGAGAGGAAGTCAAATATTCTACTCTGGCTCTGCTACTCCACAATGGCTAGGTTCACATATGCCCTAAGCCAGACCACCTTCCAAAAGGATTTCAGAGATATGGGTAGGGTGTTTAAACTAAGTTACTCTTTGTTTAAGTTGGGACAGGGAATTTCATCTTTAAGAACTACCATATTTTTCGGAGTATAAAACGCACCTTTTCCTCCCCTAAAAGGGTGAAAATTTAGGTGTGTCTTATGCACCGAATGTAGCCCCACCCACCCATTGGCCCCCACCCTTTGGCCTCTGCTTCCCAGAAGTTACCTCTTTGCAGCAAGCAGCAAGAAGAAACAGCTCCTTTCAGCTTCAGCACAGCCTAATTAGCACAAGTTGATTGGATCGGCCTCCCGACTCTCAGTTGTTTTGCTGTCAGCTGTTTTGCTGCTTGCTGCAAGGAGGTAAATTGCTCTAGCAGATTTTTTTTCCCTTGTGCTAATCAAGCTATGCTGAAAACGAAAATGAAAGTAAAGCAGGCTATTTGCTGTTTCTGCAATGAGGCAAAATTGTGCAGAGGCAGAGGGAGATTTCTTTCTCTTCTTTTCCTCACCAAAAAAGGTAGGTGCGTTTTATAGTCCGGTGCATCTTATACTCCAAAAAGTACGATACTTTCCTGCTCAAAATTGACAAAACTAGTCAGTTTCACATCTGCTTTTCTTGGCTTACTAACGACTCCCCTGCCCTTTGGAGTGCATTGGTACCAGCAGCCACAGTGTGCCCACTATACAAACAGCCCGGTGAATTCTCCATTGTGTGTATGTTTACTCTCTTGCAATCCCTTTCTCTCTCATCTCTGCAAGGAGGGGAGGAAAAAAAGCGAAAAAACAGGACAGGGCACACTGGCTGTAATGGCAATCATTGGTTGTAAAGTTTTTTTTTTTTTTTCAGCACAGTGTTTAAGTTTGAACGGTCACTGAAATGAAGCATTCATTCATCGAAGACTAACCTGTGCAGTCAGATCAATGCAAAAGAGAACAGTATTTATAAAATGCAATCTTGTATTTTATAAGGTGTCCGGGCGGGGGGGGGGGGGGGAAGAAAATATAGTAAATCAAGGACTCCTTGGGCTCGAATGAAGGGTCTTTAAAAAACCACTAGATGGCAGTCTTAGCCCAACAGACTTACTGTAACCATTTGTCAGGCTCCTCTGGAAATTCCCATTAATCATTTTGGATGTAGGAAACATTTAAAAGAGCCATGGCATAGCAGATATGGAAGGTTTCCAGCTGAGCGTTTTAATTTTCCCGTTCTAAATGTAGCAAAGTTCTTGTGTACTGGCAAGCAAGCCATTTCTTCCCCGGTGGGTTGAATGTAAATGACTTTCCTAAGTACTCTTAACTTGTGTGCGTGTTTCAGGTCTGGAAAAATGACGGCAAATAGCAGCCTTCACTAAACCTCTGGACATGCAAGGACTTCAGCCCCCAGCATTTCAGCCAAGATAATCAGCGGGTGTTTTGACTGGAAGTCTAGAAGTGAATAGACAACCTATTTTGTGGGAGGGTACCGGTGAAAAAAAAGAGTGATTTTTGCTCAGCCACAAATCAGAAAAAGATCCCAGCCTTCCTATTTATACAGGACAGAAATCCTAAGATTTCTGCAAAGCACCTTCCATCACTGTTATCCCCCCCCCCTCCCCGTTCCTGTTCCATAAGTTGTTCTACTGGGAAAAAATGAGCAGTTCCATGGAAGCCAGGATTACGGTGCTGCTGCTGATAAACAGATCGCAAAAGTATCAAAGATCTGAAAATCCAAATTGAAGGATTATGGCATAAACCAGCTCTGGTGGTCTGTGGTTATCGGCACACCGGGGTGCCATACCAAAAGAAAAAAAAAAAGCCTTGATGCCTACGGAGGCCAAATACCAGCTAAAGAACTGGCAGCTGTGATTTTACATTGCTGTGAACAGATATAGTTTATTAAACTCCGATGCTGCCTGACTCTGAGCAGCTCGCAACAAAGAAAGAAAGCACCGTAAAATCAATGATGCCTTTTGTTCAAAGGAAAATAGCGGTCCTTTGTCCCACCGAGTAGAAGCTCCTGTTCAGAGGGAAGGTTAAATAGGATCTAGGTTGAATGTCGGAGTAGCGGTCATTATACTCTTTGATTCATTGCATAACAGGTTTCTTTCCTCTCTCTCTCTCTCTCTCTCTCTCTCCCTCCCTCCCTCCCTGTCCAGAAAGCAGCGAAAAAGGGCGTGCACCACGTACGAGTTGTGGTGAAAGGCCTGGGACCTGGGCGGCTGGTAAGCTCTTCCAGTTTCTTTGTAATCATTTTTCGGGTGAGAAGGGAGCCTTTATTGGCTGAACTCCTGCATTGATCAAGGGCCACAGTGATGGGAGTGATGTCGCTTAAGTGGGAGCGGCCGTATCGTGCAAAGTAAGCTGAGAAACAACGTAATCACACTGCCAACAAAAGTGCGTATAGTCAAGGCTATGGTTTTCCCAGTTGCAATGTATGGCTTGTGAAAGTTGGACCATAAGGAAGGCTGAGCGCCAAAGAGGCTTTTGAACTCTGGTGCTGGAGAAGACTCCTGCAAGTCCCTTGGACAGCAAGGTGATCAAACCAGTCAGTCCTAGAGGAGATCAACCCTGACTGCTCTTTAGATTCTGCAGAGGAAACTCAAATGCTTTGGCCACCTAATGAGAAGGACTGACTCACTGGAGAAGAGTCTCATGCTGGGAACAATTGAGGGCAAAAGAAGAAGGGGACGGCAGAGAACGAGGTGGCTGGATGGAGTCACTGAAGCAGTCGGCATGAGCTTAAATGGACTCCAGAGGATGGTAGAGGACAGGAAGGCCTGGGGGAACATTGTCCATGGGGTCGCGATGGGTCGGACACGACTTTGCAACTAAGAACAACGAAGCTGAGAAAAGCAGCAATTACAAGCCCTGGAAGCTTGTTCTCGATTTCAAAGGTCCTTCCCCCATCTGCCGTCCTGCAACGGTGTTTGACCGGAAGCCCAATACTTTTTTCAACAGCTTGGCATTCCTCATGCTGGCAGGGGGCCACTGGAAACCAAAATTCCAACTCATCCAGGGAGACTGTCCAGGTTGGAGACAGCTGCTGGAGATAATCTGTCTTGGCAGAGTGATGGCGAAAAGCTCATTGAGGGGGGCTGCTCATGGAGCGTTTGTCTGCAACTGCTTAAAGCAGCTACATCTTTTTTCCTCCCAGTTTGCGCAACTGCTCTCTGCTGTTGCAGCGTAATCCCTGGGAGAAGCTCTCTTTAATGTAAGACAAATTGAGTTTCTGGAGCTACTGAGGGGTGTAGCAGTTCAAATGAAACACATACCAGATGTTAAAAAGTTACGGTATTTATGTAGTGAGCTTACCGAGCACATCTTGTATGTAGTTAGCTTATTTATGATAAGATGTTAGATAGATAGATAGATAGATAGATAGATAGATAGATAGATAGATAGATAGAAGATATTTATGTAGTTATTTTACCAAGCACATCTTCTATGTAGTTAGCTTATTTATGATGTACTTAAAAAAGATAGATAGATAGATAGATAGATAGCTTGCTTACAAAGCACACCAGAACAACTAGACGCAAGGACAGTTTTTTCCCTCATGCCATCATTCTGCTAAACAATATTTTCCACAACTCTGTCAAACTATTTACTAAGACTGTATTATTATTATTATTATTCTCATCCTTCCTATTACCTATCTCCTTCTACTTATGACTATAAACTTGTTGCTTGTATTTTACCGTTTATATTGTTTTATTTAATTTCCTAGTATTTATTTATTTATTATTTATTAATTCAGTTTATATGCCGCCCTTCTTCGGAGACTCGGGGCGGCTTACAATGCATTAAGCAACAGCCTTCATACTTTTGTATATACCTGCTTAGTAGGGCTTTCGCCCCCACCCCCCTTAAGCTGTGTTTTTTTTATACAATGTCAGCTTATTGCCCCCGCAATCTGGGTCCTCATTTTACCTACCTCAGAAGGATGGAAGGCTGAGTCAACCTTGAGCCTGGTGAGATTTGAATTTGCAGTAATTGCAGGCAGCTGGTGCTATTTAACAACACTTTAGTCTGCTGCGCCTCCAAGGCTCTTCATGATTTTGTGTATGATTTTGATTGCTTATTTAGTATCCTGTGACTATCACTAAGTGCTGTATCTTATGATTCACGATGAATGTATTTTTTATGTACACTCAGAGCTTATGCACCGCAGACAAATTCCTTGTGTGTCCAATCACACTTGGCCAATAAAGAATTCTATTCTATCTAAATTATGTTAAAGTAACCAAAATATCTTTAAACAATCCCCAAGGCATGTCACAACTTTTGAGCACCCCTAATGTTTGGAAATTGAATGTGGAAAATTTTGACATGCCCTAGCTGTAGCATGTATACCTCCAGCAGTAGCAGCTTTTTGAATCTGAAGCAGATAACGCTAAACTAGATTAAACAATTGTTTCTTAAATATAAGGCAGCCACCTTCGATTTCTAAGTTGTTCCTTACGGGGTGAGGGTGGGGAATTAGAGATATGCAAAAAGTCTCCAGTGCCACGTAACAGGGTGAGCTCCCATTCTTGTCCCAGCTTCTGCCAACCTAGCAGTTTGAAAGCACATAAAAAATGCAAGCAGAAAAATAGGGACCACCTTTGGTGGGAAGGTAACAATGTTCTGTGCGCCTTTGGCATTGAGTCATGCTGGCCACATGACCACGGAGACGTCTTTGGACAGTGCTGGCTCTTCAGCTTTGAAACAGAGATGAGCACTGCCCCCCCAGAGTCAAGAACAACTAGCATATGTGCGAGGGGAACCTTTACCTTTTAAAAAGTAAGATGCTGGATATTTCAGGCATCCAACAGGAGATGCTGAAACTCTCTGGAACCCCTCATTCTTGGCAAAAACAGCAGCACGTTTTAAAAAGCTTTGTCTCTCTCTCTCTCGTTCAAAAATCTTGAACTAGTATCTCACAGTTCACAAAGCTATCGTAGAGATGGTGAAGCTAGGCTAATATCGTACCCGACGAAAGCAAGATTTAGGGCTTTGCAGGTTATCCAAACTCAAGTAGTTACGGTTTATTTTAGAAATTGTGCTTCCAACAGACCGTGACTTAGCATTCCATGAGCACCAGGGTTGATATCTCTTGTTTCCCTTTCAGGCAGCCATCCAAGGCTTAACCTTAGGGGGGCTGGAGGTGATCTCCATCACGGACAACACGCCGGTACCGCACAATGGTTGCCGTCCTCGGAAAGCACGAAGGCTGTGAGAGGAGCGGAGCAGGAGTAAGAGAAGAGGTCGCGCCTGGATCTCAAATAAGTTGATGCAGCCACCTTCAGGCAGATCTCCATCTTCCTGCAACTTTCAGAGCAGAGACAGGCTTGGGGTTTGCCCGCAGGAAGGCAACCCAGAGACTATGTTCATAAAGTGTGACTATTAAAAAAAACATTGCCTCTATCAAAGAGGAGCCCTTTGAATTACATTTTTTGTTTGGGTCTGCTTTCCTCTTCAAACGTTACGGACGGAATTGTTTTATTATACCATCATTTTCAACCAGATCCACGCTGGTTGCGATGAGCAGGACTTTTCCCAGTTGCAAAACAGGTCAACTGGAAACTCCTTTCCACCACCTACAGCACCTACAGTCTACAAACTTGGCAGCTTTAAGACTTGTGGACTTCAACTCCCAGAATTCTCCAGCCAGCATAGCTGGGAGTTGAAGTCCACAAGTCTTAACAGCTGCCAAGTTTGAAGACCTCTGATCTACAGAATTCCCCACTGTGCCAATTGGGATCCAACTCCATGTCTCTTATGAAGATCCACTTGCCAGAGGGAGGGGTAATATTTTATTCCTCATCAGCAAGTAGAGAGATCCCATCTCTATTAGAATTTCTCTACTAGGAGAAAGCAGTTAGAAAGAGTTAGGAAAAAAGCAGGGACTCCAGAGCAGTTCAGTAGGAAGTATGAAAAAGAGTTGTCAGTCGGCCAACCTTAGTGGATATCTTGCATTCTGGACCAGTGGTGAAATGTAAAATTTGTTACTACCGGTTCTGTGGGTGTGGCTTTTTTTTGGGGGGGGGGTAATGTGACTGAGTGGGCGTGGCCAACTTTTGTTTTTTTTTTAACTTTTAAAACCATTTTTTCTACAACCTCTTCAGCCAAAGAGGTTGTAAAAAATGCTTTTAAAAGCCTCTGACGATCCCAGCTGAGCCGTGCGATCATCAGAGGCTTTTTTTTCTTTTAAAAGCATTTCTTCGGCCAAAAAGCATTTTTTATTTATTTATTTATTTATTTTTAAATTTGTATACCGCCCTTCTCCCTGAGGACTCAGGGCGGTGAACAGCCAAGTAAAAATATAAACTACAAACATTAAAATACAATTAAAAAGATATATATAAAAAGATATATATTTTTGTAGAAAAATTGCTTTTAAAAATAATAAAAAAAATCCTCTGATGATCGCACAGCTCAGCTGGGCATGGGAGGGGGGGGAGGAATTTTTGCTATCGGTTCTCCGAACCACCCGCCTCCATCGCTACCAGATAGGGTGATCCGGTCTGAACCGGGAGCATTTCACCCCTGTTCTGGATCTTATAACTTGGTGCTTCCCAAATCTCAGTAAATTATTCAAAATTGGGCAAAAAGTACCTTTTTCTTTGAGTTAAAAAAATTGAACCCATTACCCAATCAGAATGGGGACATTTAAAGATTGTCACCTGTACTAAAAACATACTCCCAATTATACTCCTGCAATCCCCCTTTAAGATGAAAATTCATGGAATTACTGATGGTTCTTGGGTTTGTTTCACACCAAGATCCTTCAGCGATAAAGTTTTTATAATACAATTGTCGAGTTGCGACCATTTGTTCAGTGACCGTTTGAAATTACGACAGTCCTCAAGAAGGGACTCCGTGATCGGTTCTTGAATTTCAGTAAGACTTTCTGATTAGTGGTTTGGGTAGTTCAGGAAAAAGGTTGGTAAGCATTGTTCTTGTTCTGTCCCCGTCTCACACACACACACAGACAGCCGGGGGTTAAATAAACTGGCAGATAACCAATTCTTCCGATAAGAAGCTTGGCAGCAACCCAGTAGCTGCTTGCTAAGAACTTTACTCATAAAACAAAATACAGTCAAGAATTGTCCAGTTTGTAAAATAAATCCAAGGCCGATAATGGTGTTTCCAAAGATGCAAAGTGACTCGATAGTAGTTAGTTTTGTCCATCACAGAGTCTGAATGGCCACCTCACCCACTTTTATACCCTGTGGGGTGTGGTCCAGTGACTCAGCTTAATCTCTGGCACGCCTTTTCTTCTGTTGTGCGCGCTTATCTCTGCGATGCCTCCAAGGATCCAGCCAAGGCTCATTTCCCTCATCACTGTCCACCTGTGGCTGCGTGGACATGCTTGGCCTCGGCCCTATCTCTTGCCCTTCGGCGGACACCAAAGGCATTGCCAGAGAGGAGGGTCCTGGAGAGGGAGGCCTTGCCAACTCCTCTCCTTCACTCTCTGAGTCCTCTCCTGCTGACGACACAGGCTCAGGTAACGGAGCCACAACAGTTCTAGCCAATTTATTCAGGCAGTTTCTTACAATCATAAGAAGGCTGCTTTCATATGTCTGGGATTTGTTCCAGAGACAGATTTTTATTTTTTTTTTACCATCGGTGGTGAAACCACAGATGGCCGATGATTCGAACGTATCAGGGATTATTCTGTGGCAGCATCTATGGGATGACTTGAGAGAAAGCAGGATTCTTTTATTCTAGGTTCACACAACATACACCTGGGATCCTCGGTGGAAAGCTGGCAAGGGACGGCATCGTGATTGCCAAGAATATCTCTCTGCCTGCTGCCGTTTTGAAAAAGTAATGATAGCTCAACTCGCACCACACAGTCGTAAACTGGTTTATGTAGAATAAAATAACAAGAGTTGGAAGGGACCTTGGAGGTCATGTAGTCCAACCCCCTGCTTAGGCAGGAAACCTTTACACCACTTCAGACAAATGGTTATCCAACATTTTAAAAACTTCCAGTGTTGGAGCCTTCAAACTTCTGAAGGCAAGTTGTTCCACTGATTAATTTTTCTCACTGTCAGGAAATTTCTCCTTAGTTCCAGGTTGCTTCTCTCCTTGATTAGTTTCCACTCGTTGCCTCTTGTCCTGCCCTCAGGTGCTTTGGAGAATAGCTTGACTCCCTCTTCTTTGTGGTAGCCCCTGAGATATTGGAAGACTGTTATCATGTCTCCCCTAGTCCTTCTTTTCATTAAACTAGACATACCCAGTTCCTGCAACCGTTCTTCATATGTTTTAGCCTCCAATCCCCTAATAATTTTTGTTGCTCCTCTGCACTCTTTCTAGAGTCTCCACATCTTTTTTACATCGTGGCAACCAAAACTCGATGCAGTATTCCAAGTGTGGCCTTACCACAAGGGATCTTGTCCTGTTTTCGTTTAATGCAGAGAACGTGAGCCCAACCAACTAGCTCATCCAATAAGCCAAAAGTTAAAACAAACCATAGAGAAGCGAGGTGCATGGGCTGGGTTTTCCTTAGAAAAACTGATCCAAGATAGTAACTCCGCTGCTTCAGAAGTGTGCTAAGCTTGTTGGCTTTTCTCCTGCAAACCCATCAAGAAACAGATACAGATTAACAGAGTTGGAAGGGACCAAACCCCACCCCACCCCAAGCAGACCCTACACCATTTCTGACAGATGGCAGTCCAGTCTCTTCTTGAAAGCTTCCAGTGACGAAGCTCCCACAACTTCTGGAGGCAACATCTGTTCCGTGGATTGATTGCTCTCACTGTCAGAAAGTTCCCCCTCATTTCTAGGTTGAATATCTCCTTGTTCAGTTTCCATCCATTATTCCTCATCTGGCCTTCAGGCGCTTTGGAAAATAGCTTGACCCTTTTCTCTCTGTAGCAGCCCCTCAAGTATTGGAAGACTGCTATCATGTCTCCCTTGGTCCTTCTCTTCACTAGACTAGACATGCCCAGTTCCTGCAACCGCGTTCATCGTATGTTTTAACCTCCAGTCCCCTCATCAACTTAGTTGCTCTTCTTTGGTTGCATTGGAATATCCCCAAATTTCTAGCCGCAACCTGGGACAGCAAGTCAACCATAAACAGCCTGGATGGAGCTCAAGCGTTATCTCATCCCAACCTGCCAAAGGTCTACAGCAGTGTTTCTCAACCTTGGAAGCTTGAAGATGGGTGGACTTCAACTCCCAGAATCCCCCAGCCAGGAGTTGAAGTCCATCCATCTTCAAGCTACCAAGGTTGAGAAACACTGGTCTCCAGTGATGTCAAACTTGGCTGCTGAGAAGGTTGGCAAATGAGGCCAGCCAGCCAATCCCGGAAAGAAGCTTTTGGAACCAAGAACGAGATGCTTGAAGTTTTTAGCAAGGAGGCTTTGTCCTTAGTCACGAGGAGCACTTAATGGGCCGTACGTTGTTCTCTTTGGTCCAGCTGCCAGAACTAAAAGAGAGTGTTATGTCTGCCTCCCTCCCTTTTGATTCCATTATTCCCCTTTTGGGAGGGGCCGTGGGGGGGGATTGGGGGGGCTCCTGGTTTCTAATGTTGTAATCAACTCTGCTCTTCTTTAAAAGGGCACCATAGCAACCAGACAGCTTTCTTTTCCTTTTTTTCTTCTTCTTCTTTTAACTCCTTCCTGGCTTTGTTATGTCATAAAGCAGGATTCGTTTCCTTTCTTCAACCCGCCCCCCCCACCCTCAAAATTTGTTTTTGCTTCCAATGCTTTAGAATTCGAACCGTTTTTTTCCCCCCTAAGGCGAGATTTGGATAAATGTTTTTTTTTTTCCCTCCAAGCCAAAACAACAACAAAAATGGGCCTAAAATGGCACGAGGGACCGTGGTCTGCAAAGGCTGCTTATGAAAACCTCCTCCGTTACGGGTGGCGGTGGGGGGGAGAGACGGCCAGCGAGAGAGGCGAGAACGCACCCTTGCACGTACACACACAATTACGGTGATTATTCCGCTAACAATTTGAAATGCACAGTGTGTGGGAAGCTGCTTAGAGCTCCATTTACCTCTTAGAATAAGGGAAAGGGGGAATAATTTTTTTGCAGTGGAGTTAAATGGTCGCAGGTATATCATACCTCTTCAGTTTTTAATTTGCGGGGGGGGTGTTTTTTTTTTTTTAAAAAAAATAAAGTGTGCGAGATTAATCATCTTGATTGGATGTAGGCTTTTATTTAAAAAAAAATTCCCTTCTTCCCGCTGCAA
This sequence comes from Arizona elegans, assembly GCA_022577455.1. Classification (NCBI taxonomy): domain Eukaryota; kingdom Metazoa; phylum Chordata; class Lepidosauria; order Squamata; family Colubridae; genus Arizona; species Arizona elegans. The sequence goes on from JAKOOJ010000016.1 coordinate 12,184,536, forward strand.
AATTTGCTGCGTTTTGCTAAGCCCCGCTACCAAAAGCGATGGCAGCTTCTCCCCTTTTTTTGTGTGGAATAATGGCCATTGGCCTGGTTGCCTAGGGTTGAGAAGAATAATTTAACTGGAAGGAAGCATATGGAATACTAGCTGGATACCCATGCTCCGCTACCAAATTATGTGATCGGGCTTGATAAATCGACATTTACAGCTTGAAAATTAATAAGTAGTTACGATACGTCTCTGCTCTCCCCTTGTCTCCCTCAGGCTGGCTCCTGATCCTCTCCTATCCCCTTCTCTCCCTCAGGCTGGCCCCAATGATCCTCCCTCAGGCTTGCCCCACAGAAGCCTCTCCTATCTTCTCCCCGTCTCTCCCTTTCAGATGGGGAATAGAATGTCTCTCCCAGCCCACAGGCCAGATGAGTCATGTGCTGGTCACGCCCACGCCCAAGTGGCAGTTGGAACAGAGTTCTTTTCAGGTGGGGAGGGGGAGTAGAATGTCTAATTCCTTAGCATCAGAGCATGTTAATAATAATGTAAGACATACTAATGATCTGATGGTCATTTTGAAAAATCCTTTCTTAGCAAGCACCTAGAAGCCAAGAGGAACATACGTGCCAAATTTCAAGTTTGTAGGCTTTATGGTTCTGGAGATTTCATAATGAAGGCGATCAAACAGGTCAGTCCTAGAGGAGATCAACCCTGACTGCTCTTTAGAAGGCCAGGTCCTGAAGATGAAACTCAAATACTTTGACCACCTAATGAGAAGGAAGGACTCACTGGAGAAGAGCCTAATGCTGGGAACGGTTGAGGGTAAAAGAAGAAGGGGACGACAGAGAACGAGGTGGCTGGATGGAGTCACTGAAGCAGTCGGTGTGAGCTTAAATGGACTCCAAAGGATGGTAGAGGACCGGAAGGCCTGGAGGAACGTTGTCCATGGGGTTGCAATGGGTCGGACACGACTTCGCAACTAACAACAACACTCTATTGCAGTGGTTCTCATTGCTGACTGGGGGATTCTGGGAGTTGATGACCACACATCTTCAAGATGCCAAGATTAGAAAACACCTGTCTACTATTACTGACAGCAACTCCACTGTTAAGATCTGTAGTTCTCTCTCCAGTAAGGTGAGATTTCAAAGTTTTAAGAGGTGCTTGTCCTAGATATGGTCTGTTTTATTTATTTATTTATATTTCCTATTTCCAAATGGCCCATCTCCCTGGCGTCTCCTGTTGCAAATCCACCCCGTTATAAATAAAATGTACACAGTTGTAAAATTTAAGTCTAGAAAAACCTGACTTGCTACCACAAGGAGCAGGATTTCTCTTCCCCCACCATCACACTGACACAATCTGGTTCCTGTGTTTTTTCTGGAAATATGTTTGTTTTGCACTTGAAATCCTCCACCTAGCCTGGGAGCTGTAGCTTTTATTTTGCCAGTTGCCCATTAGGTCATGGAAAGGGAACATCTTGACATGTTTGTTTCTTTGCTCAATCCTGCAGTTCAGCATAACCTTTAAAAGGATTTACAAATGAACTCCATCAGTCTAAACAACAAACACACAAGACACACACAAACACACAAACCTTCTAAGCAGAATAAATGCTGGACGTCTGGCTAATGAAGGACAAAGGAGAGTTCCAGCAAGTTTCTTTAACATTTGTGCAAAGCAAAGGCTAATATTTGTTGTTGTTAGTTTTGAAGTCGTATCCGACCCATCGCGACCCCATGGACAACATTCCTCCAGGCCTTCCTGTCCTCTACCATCCTCTGGAGTCCATTTACGCCCACGCCAACTGCTTCAGTGACTCCATCCAGCCATCTTGTTCTCTTTCGTCCCATTCTTCTTTTGCCCTTAATCTTTCCCAGCATTAGGCTCTTCTCCAGGGAGTTCTTCCTTCTCATTAGGTGGCCAAAGTATTTTGAGTTTCATCTTCAGGATCTGGCCTTCTAAAGAGCAGTCAGGGTTGATCTCCTCTAGGACTGACCAGTTGGATCGCCTTGCAGTCCAAGGGACTCACAGGAGTCTTCTCCAGCACCAGAGTTCAAAGGCCTCCATTCTTTGGCGATCAGACTTTCTTATGGTCCAACTTTCACAGCCATTGAAAGTTGCAACGGGGAAAACCATAGCCTTGACTATACATTGCAACAGGGAAAACCATAGCCTTGACTATATGCACTTTTGTTGGCAGTGTGATGTCTCTGCTAATATAGACAGGCTGAATTGTTATATTTAAGTCATAATGTGGTTGATGAGCGTAGTTATGCTTGACCAAGTTATGAGAAGCCAGTACTTTCTTCAATCAATTATGGCTGATGAAATCATGCTTAGCACATGAGTAAAAAAAAAAAAAAGTTGATTTAGGGTAGGAGGAAGGATCTCAGGAGTTGGAAAAATAATGCAAAATATGCGGGACCAGGATTTTTGGAAAGGATTCCACTTTGGGCTGGAAGGCAAATTTTCTTTTGTTGCTTAAACTAGCTTAGTACAGGGATGATCTCCTGGAGAACCAGAAAACTTTGGTATTGATCTCCTGGAGAACCAAACATGTATAGCAATCCTAGTCTCAAGAAATCCATATAAACCAAAGCCTACGCATGCTAATTTTCTTTAATTTCTCCCTGAAATATTTTCAAGCCCATACTTTCAGGCCAATGAATCACATGCTTATTGGAATACTCTGATTAAGCTGTAATTGTTAAGGGAAAGTGCCTTTTAATAGCTGATACTGAATATGTGGAGAAGGAAAGGGCGGGGGGGAGGAAGGATGATGTTATGGAGAAAGCTAAGTTTACATGGCCAATGACACATCCAAGTTCAAAGACATCATGGAAGAGGGGAGTTACTTTTCTAACGAGAGGGAAAATTGCTAACGTCGAAAGAAAAGTCAAGAATAGAAACAATTTAAGTAAAAATAGAGCTTAGAATTCAAATAGAATTTTCCTTACTTTGCTAAGTCATGCAGAAAGCAGATTCGCCTTTAGCAGCAGCTGGTTGGGTGTGTAGAGAAATCGCTTGGAAAGGGAACAATAACTTCTCCCAGTTCAACAGAATCCCATTTTTTGCATGTGGGGAGGCCTGTGGCTTGGCCCTAATTCAGTGATGGCGAACCTTTTCGGCAACGAGTGCGGAAAAAGTAGCGTGGGCGCATGTGCGCTTGTCTGGGCCGTAACTCAGAAAAGGAGCTGCCCCGGGGGGTGTGCGCACACCCAGAAATGAACTTCTGGTTTCCGGTGAGCACAATATGCGCTGGCCAGTTAGTTTTCTGGGTTTCTGGCGCACATGCGCATGCGAAAATCAGCTGGCCAGCACACATGCTCATGCAGAAAAACAAAGAAAAGCTCTTCTCTGAGGATTTTGAACATTCTGTTGCAATCAGGATGCTATGTTACCCTAATATGGGCGATGGAGTTAACAATCCAGTGGAGAGATATCAAAGAAGATATTATATTATATGGATTATAAGTTTAAAGTCATTGATTTTATCTATATAAGGGAATATTTTTTTCTTAGTAGGTGGGCAGAAGAATAAAGATATTAAGAATTGTTATGTATGGTAATTTTGTAGGAAAGTGGGTGGAGACAGGTTAGTCTATTGATTGTTTAGTTTAAGAAAAGGGATGTTTAAGAGATACATTTATGGGAGTGGAGGAAATGGATAGAGCTGAATAAATGTTAAATTAGGATTTATTATATAGCTTTCTAGGGGAAGGCTGCTTTGAAATGTTATATTAATATACATTAAAGATTAAATGTTAAAATAGGATTTATTATATAGTCTTAAAGTGGAAGGTTGTTTTGAAATGTTATATTAATATATAGATATATGTATGGGGGAGGAGAAAAAGGGCAGATTATTGCTAAATTGGGAGTTATAATAATAATGTTATTATGCTAAACCAGAAGTTATTATACAATGTTACAGTAGAATGTTATTTTGAAATGTATGGTAAAAGGGGGATGTAGTAATATTATTAGAAAGAAAGGGTCAGTATTTGAGGGATGGAGTAAGGGGATGGTAAAATATTATATAATCTGTTACGAAGTTGGATTTTATTTTGAAGAAGTCACAGGGGGACGGGTGGTGAGGGAGGGCTAGGGAGGGGGGGGGGGAGAAAAAAGGGGGAAAAATTTGTATTTGAAAAACTTTTTCAATAAAAAAAAGAAGACGACCAGCTCTTCCAGTTTCCAGCACTGCCGCACGCACGAAGGCCAGCTGATCGTTGCGCGCACAAGCGCACAGAAACCCGTAAGAAGAACAGGCAAGGCCGCATGTGCCATAGATTCGCCATCACGGCCCTAATTAGCAAGAAGGGGTAGGAATTGTTTTTTTCTGATCCATGGATTGATTGTTCTCACCGTCAGAAAATTTCTCCTTATTTCCAGGTTGAATCTCTCTCCTTCTTCAGTTTCCATCCATTATTCCTTGTCTGGCTTCAGGTGCTTTGGAAAATAGCTTGACCCCTTCCTCTCTGTGGCAGCCCCTCAAATATTGGAAGACTACTGTCATGTCTCCCCTGGTCCTTCTCTTCACTAGACTAGCCAGGCCCAGTTCCTGTAACCATTCTTCATATATTTTAGTCTCCAGTCCCCTAATCATCCTGGTTGCTCTTCTCTGCACTTTTTCTAGAGTCTCAACATCTTTATTTTATGTTTCCCAGTTTCTTTTTCCCACCAACAATTGATAATCGGCAGAATCGTGTCTCTGTGCCTACCCCAAGAATGAAAACAAAAAAGAGAGAGAGAATCTGGGGCTAAGTCTTAAAGATGCACAACAGCTTCTTCGTCACCAGCTTGCAAATGTAACTTCCAAATTCTGCTCCTCGGTTTAAGAGGTTGCTGACTCTTTTTTCCGGCACACTGAATGGCCGTGTCATTTCCCTGAACTAACTAGCCTCGTAGCCATATTTTCACAAGGTGCGGGTCTAAAATGGGATCGGCTAGTTTGTGACTCAGGGTGTTCTACGAACCCGAGCAATTGAATTAGTTCAGTAAACCGTAGTTACCATGTCCTGCAAACACAATCAGTCAAGCATCGCACAAAGGATTACACATATTGCCACCTGCTAACGTTTGCTTGATCAAAATGCGGTTGGAAAACAGGAGAGTGGAAAAATACAATAAAATTTAGCAACCGAGCCCGTTGCTGTTACAGGCCTTGGCTTAAGTCAGAAGCCTCACAGCTTAGAGGAATCAACCTTACTTGCGAAGTGCAACCTAAAAAACATCAGTGTTTTGTTTGCTCAAATGTTCAAACGGCTTAGCTCTAAGTTCGTTGCAGGCCCTGTAGTGGCAGATCTCTGGATAAAGAGAAAAAAAATAGGATTGCAGTCACCATCTTTCCTGGGCAAAGGCTATTTTGCACACTCTTTGTAGAACAGGAACTTCCTTTCAGCTCAGCTCAACTCACAGGGTTGCTGTTGGGGGGAAAATAGGAGGAGGAAGCAGTATTAGGTAGAGCCACTGCCTTGAGTTATTCATAAAAATAACAAAGGTGAGATAAAAATAAAATTGTTGTTGTTAGTTGCAAAGTTGTGTCCAATTCATTATCCATGGACAACGTTCTTCCAGGCCTTCCTGTCCTTTACCAACCTTTGGAGTCCATTTAAGATCACACCTACTGCTTCAGTGACTCCATCCAGCCACCTCATTCTCTGCTGTCCCCTTCTTCTTTTGCCCTCAATCTTTCCCAGCATTAGGCTCTTCTCCAGGGAGTCCTTCCTTCTCATTAGGTGCCCAAAGGATTTGAGTTTCATCTTCAGGATCTGGCCTTCTAAAGAGCAGCCATGGTTGATCTCCTCTAGGACTGACCGGTTGGATCGCCTTGCAGTCCAAGGGACTTGCAGGAGTCTTCTCCAGCACCAGAGTTCAAAGGCCTCAATTCTTTGGCGCTCAGCCTTGCTTATGGACCAACTTTCACAGCCATACAGTGCAACTGGGAAAACCATAGCCTTGACTATACGCACTTTTCTTGGCAGGGTGATGTCTCTGCTTTTTTAGCATGCTGTCTAGCTTTGCCATAGCTTTCCTCCCCTAGAGCAAGCGTCTTTTAATTTCTTGGCTGCAGTCCCCATCTGTGGTGATCTTGGAGCCCAGGAAAATAAAATCTGTCACTACCTCCCTTTCTTTCCCATCTATTTGCCAGAAATTGAGAGGGCCGGATGCCATGATCTTAGTTTTCTTAATGTTGAGTTTCAAGCCAACTTTAAGTAAAATAAGTAAGTAAAATTTACTTACTGCAGGTTGCTCTCAACTTATAATCAAAATTGAGCCCAAAATATCTGTGGCTAAGTGAGACATTGGTTAAGTGAGTCTTGCCCCATTTTTCAACCTTTCTCACCACAGTTCTTAAGTGAATCACTGCAGCTAAGTTAGGAACACGGTTATTAAGAGAATCTGGCTTCCCCATCTGACATTGTGGTTGTCAGAAGGTTGCAAAAGGGGATTGCGTGACCCTGGGACACTGCAACCATCATAAATATGAGTCAGTGGCCAAGCATCTACATTTTGATCATGTGACCATGGGGAGACTGCAATGGTCATGTGAAAAACAGTCATACATCAGCTTTTTCAGTACCGATATAACTTTGAAATGAATTGTTGTAAATAGAGGACTATCTGTTTACAGGCTCTCAAATTCCAGGCAGAATTTGGTGGGGATTAACAGAAGCAAAAAGGGACGCAGTGGCTCAGTGGCTAAGACGTTGAGCTTGTCGATCGAAAAGTCAACAGTTCGACGGTTCGAATCCCTAGTGCCGCGTAATGGGGTGAGCTCCCGTTACTTGTCCCAGCTTCTGCCAACCTAGCAGTTGGAAAGCAGGTAAAAAATGCCAGTAGAAAAATAGGCACCACCTTTGGTGGGAAGGGAACAGCGTTCCATGCGCCTTTGGCGTTGATCATGCTGGCCACATGACCACGGAGACGTCTTCGGACAGCGCTGGCTCTTCGGCTTCGAAACGGAGATGAGCACCACCCCTTAGAGTCGGGAAAGACTAGCACATATGTGCAAGGGGAACCTTTACCTTTACCTTTAACAGAAGCAAAAAAATATTAACTTGTGAGCCTCTGAGCCAAGCGGTGTTATTCTTCACTGTTAAACAAATGAAGCCTCTTGTCTCATCTCCCAAGATACGTATCGCAAAACACACAAAACTACTTTGGATAATTTGGAACAAGGACGAGAGGTAGGCAGATGTTGGCCATTTCTCCCCGGAAAAGAAATCATTGTGTCCAAAGGTACAGATAATCCCCTTTTCCATCTTTTTCGATGAAGCACCTGATCTCAACAACCTCCCAAGTTGTTCTTAAGTCTTTCCTCATTTAAATGTTTCCCAATTAACTTGGGATTGCGGGAAATTTATACATTCTGCCATCTACCACATCCTTGATGAGCTTTCCTATTTATCAAGCATAATTGGGAGCAAAATCCAGCTCTTAAATTCGGCAGAAGCTCCATTCTGCCGAATTAATGGGGAGCTCCATTAAGTTACACCTGAGAACCAAGAAATCAATTCTTTGGTGATCTAATTGTTCTTGCCCGGAGATCTTGAGAGTTAATTAATTTCAGTGGTGCACGATCTGAAATCCCAAGGCTGGATACACTCAGCTCAAAATTATATATAGCTCTAGCTCTTGGAACCTCTCCAAAAATTGCCACTAGATTGTATTTTTTTTAAAAAAAATTTGGATTAGTTCAGGGGTCGGCAACCTTAAGCACTCAAAAAGCCACAAAGGCCCTAACTGAAAACCCCCCGTTCAATTCTGGAGCCAACCGGAAGTCCAGTTCCCCCCACCTTAGAGTCTCCTCCTAGCACGGCGTCCTTTTTCCTCTACCTATCCTAACTGAAAGCCCTATCAATTGTGGAGCTGACTGGCGACAGGGAGCTGCAGCAGAGGCCTGAAAGAGCCACATGCGGCTCCAGAGCCACAGGTTGCTGACCCCTGGTTTAGTTTAATTTAAATTTAAAATCAATTTGCTCTGGCCTCACGTAGAGTTTGGAGGTGAGTCTTGCCTATCATCCAAGAATTAAATGTAGCCCTTAATTTCAAAACAGTCGCACCCCTTTGGAATTAAAGAAAGGAACAGTACAATGTTTGGCTTTTACTTGGAATAGATTACCATGCTATGTCAAAATCCTGTGTCAAACACGAGGTTTGCCTTTCAGTTAAGAGACTTTACTGAAGTGTTCAGGCATGGTATGTGTTGTGACCCGCCAGCTGCCAGCAGAGCTGGCGGCAGATTCAGACAATGAGGAGATTGGGGAGGAACTTGGGCCAGTTCTGGAGTCTGGGGAAGGCTCTGATGGATGCTCTGCATCGGACACAGAGATAGAGCCAGGGCCGTCCGACATTTCCCAGCCACTGGAGAGGCAGCTGCCTTTGGAGGCTGAGATGAGTGAGGAGGAAGAACAGCTGGGGCCTGTTCCAAAGGCACATATGTGCAGAGCAGTTAGGAGAGGTGAACAACAGAGGACAAGGAGTCGACTCGGGAAGCAAGGCACACGTGGACGCTGAATGGCCCCTCCCTGGCTGGGGAATAAATAGTAGGAAAGGGGAGTGGTTGTTGTAAGAAACACCAGTTCGTATTTCTGAAGATTTTGCTCATTGTGTTTCATGCCACAAAGACTGCTTGCCAGAGCTTAATTTGCAACCTTTTGGATGGAAGCTCAGGAAGGAACTGATAAGGTCTGTTACTGCAATTAACTCCTTGAAGGACTATTGCCTTGACTTTTCGGTGGGTGAATGCAATTAATTCACAAGAGGTAAATAAAGAGGGGTTTTTCGTAACAAGGAGTCTATTGCTTGCTTCCGCTGAGGCTGGGTCTGAATAGTATGAGACTAGAGAACAGCCTCGTCCAAATGCAACCTTTGCTGTGATAAGCCACTTGTCATTAATAAGGGTTGTTGCAGATCATTAGACCTTTATTTGCAGTTGGGTAATATGGCTACGGTTTTAAAGTGCAGAATGTTCAGAACATACTTCATGCAGTGCTAAGTTTCGCTATAGTCAGGTCCACACATTCTGCTTAACCAAGTCAAGGAGAGTACAGATAGTACTCAACTTATAACATTTCGCTTTGAAGTTACAATGGCACCGAACAAAGTGACTTATGTCCGTTTTTCATGCTTACGACCGTTGGAAGCATCCCCACGGTCCTGTGATTTACATTCAGATGCTTGACAACTGACTTGCATTTATGACGGTTGCAGCGTCCTTGAGACACGCGATCCTCATCTGAGACCTTCCGACAAGCAACGTCAATGAGGAAGACAGATTCACTTAACAATCGTGTGACTAATTTAACCACTGCAGTGATTCACTTAACAAATGTGGCCAGAAAAGTCGTAAAAATGCGGCAAGGCTCACTTTAACAAATGGCTCACTTAGCAACCTAAATGTTGTAATCAATTTTGGCGCTAGGTTGAGGAACTGCCTGTTCCTGGCTGCTGTTTCCATGCATGCAAAACCTGGTTAGGTTTCTGGGTCTGTTTGGTGGACCTAATCTGGATGATTAGTTTATTTTTATTTTATTTATTTGACATATGGCTGAGAGGGCCAGGGAGTCTCCAGAGAAGTTTATACATGGTAGAAGTTCTGGCAGCTGTCCATCACTAGTCCATCTTGATTAGTTTATGGTTGAATATAACGGGCAAAGCCAAGAACTGCATTCGATCAGCCACTACATTTAGCATTTTTGGTGAACACTGTGATGATAGAATAGGATAGAATAACAGAGTTGGAAGGGACCTTGGAGGTCTTCTAGTCCAACCCCCTGCCCAGGCAGGAAACCCTACACCACTTCAGACAAATGGTTATCCAACATCTTCTTAAAAACTTCCAGTGTTGGAGCATTCACAACTTCTGGAGGCAAGTTGTTCCACTGATTGTTTTATCTCTGTCAGGAAATTTCTCCTTAGTTCTAAGTTGCTTCTCTCCTTGATTAGTTTCCACCTGTTGCTTCTTGTCCTACCCTCAGGTGCTTTGGAGAATAGCTTGACTCCCTCTTCTTTGTGGCAACCCCTGAGATATTGGGACACTGCTATCATGTCTCCCCTAGTCTTTCTCTTCATTAAACTAGACATACCCAGTTCCTGCAACCGTTCTTCGTATGTTTTAGCCTCCAGTCCCCTAATCATCTTTGTTGCTCTTCTCTGCACTCTTTCTAGAGTCTCCACATCTTTTTTACATCGTGGCGACCAAAACTGAATACAGTATTCCAAGTGTGACCTTACCAAGGCCTTATAAAGTGTTATTAACATTTCACGTGATCTTGATTCTATCCCTCTGTTTATGCAGCCCAGAACTGTGCTGGCTTTTTTGGCAGCTGCTGCACACTGCTGGCTCATATCTAAATGGTTGTCCACTAGGACTCCAAGATCCCTCTCGCAGTTACTACTATTGAGCAAGGTACCACATATACGGTACCTGTGCATTTTGTCTGTGATATGTACAAGAAACACGTCTTTTCGCAAACAGAGAAAATAGACAAGTAACCATGGCTCTGTGTTGTTGTTGTTGTTTTTGCTTTATAGTTACCAACATCACCAAACCCTCACTTCTGCTGCCTGGACATCAAATCTGGCAGGGCTTTCTCTTCCAGTTGCCATGGATACCGCAATTGTCAAGAGCTCCATGCCAGCATCGGCATGAGTAAAGAAACCCCCAGTCTTCCTTCATCCACTCCCAGCACACTTTCTCAAAAAACAACCCTGGATGTTACTTTCCGAGTTGTCATCTTTTAAAAGCATTTCAGGGAGCACTTTTAAGAGCCACTCCATGGGTGGCACACAACTATTGTTCGGATCATAGGCCCCTGCCAGGCTCGCCCCTTCTTTAATTGATCTTCTGAGTCAGTCTGACGGTTTTGCGGGTGCTACGAGTCATCTTGACTCAGTCCAGGCCTTCTTCAACTTGTGCCAGCTCAATCCACACTTCTTGAGGTTGGTGTTTGAAACGTCAACGGGAGATTTAAAATGGATGGTTACTAGTAGTAGCGCCAGCAAGAATGTTCCTTACTACCAGCTGAATGAGCTGGTGCTTGACTTTTCTCCAGGGGTGAACAAAAACTTCATAGCTCTCGAGTCTTGGAAGAAGGCTCTCAGCGATGACTTGAGTAGATCAGAAACTTCATTGCTGACGGGAATAAAACGTCTGACGCAATAGTTCATTACCCATAGAGGAAGGAAATCAGAGTTTATTTATATAATTACTCATTGATAACCTGGCGTTGCCCGGGTATTTATTTATCCGAATCCTGTATTATACAGGAAGAGCGACTTCACTCTGAGTCCTGATTTTGGTGAGAATTAAATTAGTTAACAATGTTTTCCCTGTGCCCAAGTAAAGCGTCATGTAAAATGATACTGTGATTTTACACTATATATTTCATTCCTTTTCATTTCAGCGGGCCAGGTTTTCCAGTTATGCTGTAACGAACACACACACACACACACACACACACACACACACACACACACCGAGGGGCATTAGGGGTGTCTTACCCCCACAGTATTTCTTTCCAGAGAGTAAGTCATCTGTGTACCGAGTTTGATGGAAATTGCTTGAGGCGTTCCAGATTATGCTGGAACATACACACATACACACAGCCATTTATATATATATGTTCCGCTTGGCTTTGTGTTTTCCTAATGTTCCAGAGTAACAGACACTTGATATCTAATATCTATCACCCTTGATAGCCTTGGAAAGCAGCTGGAATATGTTTTTACTAAGGGTCCCTCCATCCTAGAAATTGTAGGTTCCAAACTTCCACCTATAAAGCCTTCCGTGTAAGCAGGTCCGTTGCTTAATGACAGCAGACTCAAGAGACAAATTGCACATCTGAATGAACTATTCCAGATCCTATCAGCATCAAGTTTTAGATCCTCTTTACATTGTCTACTGCGTTTACTGCTTTGATGTAGGAAAAATTGGCGTTCCTCTTCCCTAGTGCTGCTCCTTACAAATTCAAGATCAATAGACACAACAGTTAAGCCTCAGAATTTCATTGTCCACAAATGTGATTACAGCCAATCTTCAAGGAGGGTTTAACAGGTTTATGGACGAGAGGGCTACCTGGCTTGAAAGCCATATCTTTAATCACAGGAAGGTGGTGCGGAATGAGAGTGGTAGAAAAGGGCCGTCCGTTTTTCTACAAAGTTGTAAGCCTTCGGCTGACAAGAGTGACCAGTTCACTAGACTAGGCTAAAAGAGATTTGAGTACTTTGTAGTTCAGCACGTTGTAGGAAGTCATCAATCTTCAGTGCACGGATGATGTTACCGAATTGGATAATGAAATGTCTGCAAGAAAACTCACCAAGCTCAGAGCACCAAGGACCCCACAGTTCAACCCTGAGCTACAAATATTCTGCTCTAGTGGTATCAATTCATTGTGCCTACAAAATTAATGAAGCTCCACCTTAAAAAAAAGCAGACCTCAAGGGACACTCTCCCGAGTTTTTTGTGACAAATGTGATGCTGGAAAGTGTGAACAAATAGTTGGACACTAGTTTTGATCAGGAAACCAGTATGTCGAGGGAAGATAAGCAACTCCTCCTTAATAATACCACTCTAAAATCAAAGGCAATTCAAGGACGAGAAATCTCCCAGAATATCTATGTATTTAGGGAACAATAAGCACCAGTCTTACTGTATATTTATATTTACTATATAAAGGGACGTGATGGCTCAGTGGCTAAGACGTTGAGCTTGTCGATCGAAAGATTGGCAGTTCAGCAGTTCGAATCCCTACTGCCGTGTAATGGGGTGAACTCCTGTTCCTTGTCCCAGCTTCTGCCAAACTAGCAGTTCGAAAGCACGTAAAAAATGCAAGTAGAAAAATAGGGACCACCTTTGGTGGGAAGGTAACAGCGTTCCGTGTGCCTTTGGCGTTGAGTCATGCCGGCCACATGATCACGGAGACGTCTTTGGACAGCGCTGGCTCTTCGGCTTTGAAACGGAGATGAGCACCGCCCCCTAGAGTCGGGAACAACTAGCACATATGTGCGAGGGGAACCTTTACCTTTACCTTAAGCACCAGTCTGGAACAGTTGATATTGTCCACTTCATATCTTTCCAAAAGAAATGGTTGGACTTCTTAGAAACACTGCATTCCACCTAACTGCCTGAGTCTTTTCAGCTCCAACCAACAGTAAAGACAAAATAATAAGATGGAGTCAAGCGATGAAGGTAAACACATTGACTATAAGCTATCATTTGTCTCATTAAATTTCCAATTTACATCTCACATAAATGGCCATTATCTTTTGTAAAACTGTGAGAGATAGGTTGGTATACAGCCGACTTGGTTTCGACCACTATTCAACTACAAACTACAATCTCGTCCAATTTGCAAATCCAAATGTATTTATATTGATTTCCGTTTAGTGCTGCTTCTTCTTTTTTTTTTTAAACTGCTGGCCTTTTGCGTTGAATTAAATAACGGCAATTATGTCTTATTTAACCGAACGTGCTTTTCGGGAGGTAGGCCCTCACCAACCACGATGGATATTGGAAAAAAGCCAATCAAGATCAACAACTAATTAGACCTTAAACTGGAGAACACCAGGAAATTCCAGGGCCCTTTTTGGAACTTGAAATTGAAAGGGGGGGGGGGGGGGGAGAATCTTAGAAGGAGATAACCAATTATTTTTGTAGTGTTGCTAAGAAGGTTAACATACCGGATTTTTCGGAGTATAAGACGCACCGGAATGTAAGACGCACCTCCCTTTTTTGGTGAGGAAAAGAAGAAAAAGAAATCTCCCTCTGCCTTTGAGCAATTTTGCAGCAAACAGCAAACAGCCTGCTTTACTTTCAGTTTCGTTTTCAGCATAGCTTGATTAGCACAAGGAAAAAAAAATCTGCTCCAGCAATTTACCTCTTTGCAGCAGGCAGCAGAGCCCTGCGCAAAACAGCCGAGAGCAAATCAGCTGAGAGTCAGGATGCTGATCCAATCAACTTGTGCTAATTAGGCTATGCTGAAGCTGAAAGGAGCTGTTTTTCCTTGCTGTTTGCTTGCAAGGAGGTAACTGCTGCGAGGCAGAAGCCAAAGGGTGGGGGCCAGTGGGTAGGCGGGGCTACATTCGATGTATAAGACGCACCTAAATTTTCACCCCCTTTTAGGAGGGAAAAAGGTGTGTCTTATACTCCGAAAAATACGGTAAGTATATTTGGGTGGTCCTTAGGAGTGAAGACGAAGGCAAAGTAATCTATATCTTTACAACAATCTGTGAATCAGGTTAGCACGTATGTTCAGGTGCATTCAACCAGACATCTGTTTTGCCTTGCCTTGCCAGGTAACTCAACTCAAAAAGCAATTTCAAAAGTGGGAGATTAATATTGGTGAAGAAATGTTGGGAGTCAATCCTTCTTCAGATGACCTCACGGGAACTTTTCTAGTTCTCATACGAGCCAAAAGCTAACCAAAATCCTCCTTGCACGTCCATTCAGCTTTGCCGTTTCCTTTCAACACAGCAAGAGACAGAAAGGGCACCCAAAGAGCAAGCCACACTTTTCCATTTGTGTTACTTTTAATCTTCGTGTTACTTTTATTTCCCTGAACTTCTGGGTCAAAGACAAAAGTCAACCATTTTGAGCATATGAAAATGTCCTCACAAGGTGTATATTTTTTTTTGACATTCTTGCCTCCTGCTGAGAATTGCCAAGAGAGTAGCACTGGCACCGAATGTAAGGAAAGAGAAATGTTAGATTTACGTGTCTAAAATGTCCTTCAACCTGGTGGCAAGTTGACTGAAGGCAGGGAAGAGGGCTGTTTTATTTCTTTTATTTACTTATTTACGGATGGACTGGTTTGATTTGATTTGATTTCTCTAGCTGCCCATTTCAGCCATTGTGGGAGGCTCGCAATTTGTAACCAAGAATTTTCAAGCAGCCTAAGGGGCCAGTCTTCCTCGGCCAAGCCAAGTTAACCATTTCCTCATTTAAAGCAGGGGTGAAATCCAGCAGGTTCTGGAGAACTGGTAGCAGAAATTTTGAGCAGTTCAGAGAACTGGCAAATACCACCTCTGGCTGGCCCCAGAGTGGGGTGGGAATGGAGATTTTGCAGTATCCTTCCCCCAGGAGTGGGGAGGGAATGGGGATTTTGCAGTATCCTTCCACCTGGAGTGGGGAGGGATTGGGGATTTTGCAGTATCCTTCCCCCAGGAGTGGGGAGGGAATGGGGATTTTGCAGTATCCTTCCCCCAGGAGTGGGGAGGGAATGGGGATTTTGCAGTATCCTTCCCCCTGGAGTGGGGTAGGAATGGGGAGTTTGCAGTATCCTTCCTCCAGGAGTGGGGAGGGAATGGGGATTTTGCAGTATCTTTCCCCTGCCACGCCCACCAAGCCACACCACGCCCACAGAACCGGTAAGGAAAAAAAATTGGATTTCACCACTGATTTAAAGCCTGTGTGGGTCAAATAGGCATGTAACGCAACTGCATGATATTGCCGGACACTCAAACTGGAATGATCATGATTATTAGCACAACAGAACCCTAACGCTCCCTGTCGGCCATCGTGGGCCCCTGACCCCTGGGCGATGGGCACGCTAGGTTGGCAGGAGGGTTTTCATAGAACAGAACTTGGGCAGCACAAAACCTTTCGTGGGTTATAATCTAATCTAAAGAGAGAGAGATGGGGGATTAAAGGCTAAGATTCCCCTAAAGTGTTTCTACGGGAGTATTTCATCCCATTGTCTCCCCTGCCTGTATAAAAGCAGGCACCGTATCCCTATCTCTCGCTAAGGAACCAACCAAGCCAGCAATTTAGAATGACAGAATAACCGAGTTGGAAGGGACCTTGGAGGTCTTCTAGTCCAACCCCCTGCCCAGGCAGGAAACCCTACACCACTTCAGACAAACGGTTATCCAACCTCTTTTTAAAAACTTCCAGTGTTGGAGCAGTCACAACTTCTGGAGGCAAGTGGTTCCACGGATTAATTGTTCTAACTGTCAAGCTTCTTGAAAGATGGTAGTGATAGAAGGACTTTTATCCCTCTATCGAGAGAGAGAGAGAGAGAGAGAGAGAGAGAGAGAGAGAGAGAGAGAGAGAGAGAGGAAAATAAGAAATGGCTTGCTACAAATGGGTTTCCTGTTGCTTATTCAGCTGAAGCCCCCACCCCCACCCCTCCTACTCAATAGCAGCAGCAGCAGTAGATGTAGTAATAAGTCAAGTATCAGAGCAGAGAACATTACAAAATAATCTGCTTGGTTTGTGCTGAATGACGGAAGAATGGCTAACACCTGAGAAAAAAAGAACTTTCGAGACGGTTATGGATCCATCAGCACCATCATTCCTGCGAGATTCGAACACCACAGGGTTAAAAACAGCATCGCTCCAAAGAGGCTCTTTAGTGTTTTGGTTTCTTTCAGCCTGACTTTGGCTTTGGGGGTATACGTGGAAAAAAAAAAAACTTAAAAAAAAAATAGATGTCTCTATTCTGTGTCTACAGCGGAGCAAAACGCTACGTGCAGCTATGCCTCATGTGGAAGTTCACAACGTATTCCGCATTAGTCCGCTGCACGGAGATAGCAAAGGGTTCAAAAGGATGGAAGGTAAATGCCACCAGGCGCCGGACGGTATGATTGATGGGTCGACCCAGAAGTCCTGCTTGGATTTCAAACTTCAGCAGACCAGAATCTCGGGCATAAAATCTGTGAATGGGAAAGAGAGGGAGGGAGGGAGACAGAGAAAGAGACAGAGAGAGGAGGGAGACAGAGAGAGAGGGGGGAGACAGAGGGAGGAAGACAGAGAGAGAGAGAGGAAGAGGAAGGGAGAGGGAGACAGAGGGAGGAAGACAGGGAAGGAGGGAGAGGGAGGGAAGGAGAGAGAGAGGGGGAGACGGAGGGAGGGAGACAGGAAGAGGGAGGTAGAGGGAGGGAGACAGAGAGAGACGGAGAGAGGGAGGTAGAGGGAGGGAGGGAGGGAGGAAGACAGAGAGAGAGAGGGAGGGAGAGAGGGAGGGAGAGAGGGAAGGAGGGAGAGGGAGGGAGGGAGAGAGGGAGGGAGACGGGGAGGGAGACAGAGAAAGAGGGAGGGAGACAGAGGGAGGAAGATAGGAGGGAGGGAGGGAGATAGAGGGAGGGAGGGAGGAAGGCAGAGAAAGAGGGAGGGAGGAAGACAGAGAGAGGGAGGGAGGGAGACAGAGGGCGGGAGACAGAGGGAGGGAGAGAGACAAAGAGAGAGAGGGAGGGAGAGAGACAGAGGGAGGGAGAGAAAGAGGGAGAGAGGGAGAGAGAGAGAGAATGCTGGATGGCTATTCTTTGGGCACATAGAATTAAATAAAAATCAATCTCATGTAATTCAATAAGCAAAGAAAGACACCATGCTATTTTGACCAAAGTGAAGAGAAAATACAGGAAAGGGGACATTAGAACTCCTCTATTAAAAAGGTTTCAATAAAACCAAAGTTTTGCCTTTTACCAAACGAGCTAGTGATAGGATTGAAGTACATTATTATCAATTATTGCCCGGATCCTGCCTTTCCTACAGCAGCATTATTTAAAACTCCCTCCTCCAGTAAAAAAAAAAGGATTGTGAGGCTAAGGGGAAAATTAAAAAGTCAAGTGAAGCAGAGAACCTCCGTGCCTGCGCCTTGAAGCTGCCAAACCTTGGATTCCCGCAGCAAGATATTCACCTAGAACCCTGGCAGGAGATATGGAGATGAGAAAGACAAAGTGGGTTTTTAAAAAGTGCAGCTTCATAAAAGAGATCGGCAGGGGAGTATTTTCAAAGCGTCCTCCTCAGTGTTCGAACCCTTAATGTGCAGATTCCATACCTCCCCTCCCCTCCCCTCAAAATAGACAAGCCGTTCAAGCTGCAATGCAGACCGAGTGGGGAAGAGGATGCTCTCAGGATAAGTAGAATACCCACCAGGTTTCATTATGCGGCCTGTTGCATTCATCACATTCTTTCTAAATAGTCATTATTTATATCCTGCTCCTAAATGCCCCCTGGCTGGCCTGACAATTAAGAGACAACACACACAAACACACACAAACACACACACAAACCAAGGGGAAAAGAGCAACAATCTGGGTAGCCTGACTTTCTAAACGGCTCCCTTCTCTCCGGGAAGTGGAGCTGGTAGGCGAAGGAAGGAAGGAGGGGGAAAAAAAAACAGGAAAGGGAGCAAACTTCGTTCTGTGAGTTTCTGCCTTTGCCATTCTAATTCAGGGCAATTTGCCATACTCAAGAAAAGTGCCCTGTAATCTCCAAGATAGGCTCTGTCTCGGGGTTTTGTTTTTTTTTTCCCCCTTCCCCCCCGCCCCACATCTATTTTTTGAAAAGTGCTCTGTAATCAGAGGCCATTTACACTGCCTTGAACGCAGCGGAGAAATTAAGATCCCGAAATGCAAGATGCGTGCCAATAAGAACAATAATGGAGTGCCAATTGTTAAGAGCAATGGAAAAGCTTACCTACCACACTGTCGGGCTTCTCAAACGCTCCTCCCCAAAGGCTTACGGTGACATTTTCCAGTCTGCTTAAGTCTTGGGCCCTTTCAACTGTCAGCGGAAGGATTTCTGGCTCATCCTAATGGCCGAGGTTAGAGGACAGCTAAGAAGTCCTCTAAGAACCCCTGGCTGAGGGGTGTAAGGTGGGTGGAGGGCAGGTGGCAAAAGACTTGTCATCTTCCGATCCAAGCCAGCATGAAGGGTGCTATTTTAGCAGCTTGGCGCGTGGTGGGAAAAGGGAAGGACTCAAAAGTAAGCCATGCATGACACAAAGGCTCAATATTCTTGGGCGTGTGTCGGCAACCTGAGGCCCCAGAGCTGCATGCGGCTCTTTTGTCCCCCGACTATGGCTCCCTGTCGGTTGGCTGGCCCCGCTCCTCGCAGCCCGTCCCAGTCACTCCTCACATAGCCTGAGAAGGTAAGGACGAAGGCGGGGATGGAGACTCGCTCCGAACGAGCTTCTTCTGGCACTTCTTAGTGCTGCGTGCACCTCGGTCGCTTGGGGAGACGCACAATTTGCTTTCTGCCCCGAGATGCTGGCCAGGGCCAGCTGCGGCTGATACTCCGCGTCGTAATGGGCTTCAGGAAGAGGAGGGGATGCCGTTTTACAATACGGAGCATCGGCCACAGTCGGCCGGGCCCCCGAGTGACGTTGAGTTGGCCACGCCCACCCAGGTTTTTCCCGGTGTTTTCTTTTCTGTGGGAAACGGGTCCAAATGGCTCTTTGAGTGTTTAAGGTTGCAGCCCCCTGTTCTTGGGGATGGAGAACTATGCTGGAACTCAGGCATACCAATAAGGAAAGGCCCAAAATTACTCCTGCAAAGCAGCCCGTTGTTGGCTGCCACAAGGGAGCTTGCTTGAGGGTGAGAACTGGAGTTTGAGCAGTTTACGAAGAGCAGACAGAACTGGGAACCAGAAGATGGGGAATAAGCTTCAATTGGGTAGTAGGACAAACAACAACTGCCGCTGTTGAAAGCTGATCAAAAGTGAAGGTTCTCTGCCCTCTAGATCAGGGGGTCTTCTAACCTTGGCATATTGGGGGACTTCCAACTTCCAGAATTTCTCACTGAGCCATGCTGGTTGAGGAATTCTGGGAACTGAAGTCCACAAAAGTTGCCAAGGTTGGAGATCCCTGCTCTAGATGCTACTGAGAAACAAAGCACAGGCTTATCCCCCCTCCAGTCCTTGAAACCGGTCTGCTTGCTAAGCAGACACTGGAAACGCAAGCATCCACAAGCTCGGATTTCTTTCCAGCCTTTTCCAAACGCAGCAGCAAACTTATTTGCTTTCATAACTGCCAAAGCCCATTTCTGAGAACATCTACAGAACTGCTATTTTATTTTATTTTATTTTATTTTATTTTATTTTATTTTATTTTATTTTATTTTATTTTATTTTATTTTATTTTTTTGCTAGACAGCCAGCCACACAATCACCTATAAGCTATCGGGGTTAGGACCTTTCCAATGCCTCAAGGACATCCGTGAGGAAAACAAGCAGCAATGTGAAATTAAAAACAGAAGTCATTCATACGTGATCAAGAGTATGACTGGAAGGCAGCGTGGATGAACAATGACTCGGAAGCTCGCCGAAAGCTACATGAATCACGGTGGTGCAGTGGTTAGAGTGCAGTACTGCAGCCTACTTCTGCTGACTGCCGGCTGCCTGCAATTTGGCAGTTCGAATCTCACCAGGCTCAAGGTTGACTCAGCCTTCCATCCTTCCGAGGTGGGTAAAATGAGGACCCAGATTATTGGGGGCCATAGGCTGATTCTGTAAACCGCTTAGAGGGGGCTGGAAAGCTCTATGAAGTGGTATATAAGGCTAAGTGATATTGCTCTTGTTCTTCCTTTTCCCCACTCACCCATCTATCCATCCGCCCATCCATGGTGCACAGTGGCTAGAATGCAGAATTGCAGGCTAACTCTGCCTGCTGCCAGGAGTTCAATCCTGACAGGCTCAAGGTTGACTCAGCCTTCCATCCTTCCAAAGGTCAGTAAAATGAGGACCCAGATCGTTGGGGGGGGCAAGAGGCTGACTCTGTAAACCGCTTAGAGAGGGCTGTAAAAGCACTGTGAAGCGGTATATAAGTCTAAGAGCTATTGCTATTAAACAAATTTCTCATTTAGCAACATACATTTTGGGCTCAATAGTGGTGGTTAAATTGAGGACTACCTGTAGCCTATGGTGGATCAAATTGCCCAAAGAATGAGACATAACAGAAACCTTACGATTACCTGTTTCCTGGCTAACTGAGAAGCAAACCACACGCAACGCCTTGTTCTTTCTAATGTCATCATGGAAATGGTGCATACCTGATTGGGTGGTCACCACACGTTTTGGGACGTTCCATGACCGAAACCCACTTGTCATCATAGCTGAAGAGAGAGAGGTCAAGGTAAGGGCTGCCACTGTATGATTGCGCGCTGATTGGAAGCTGACCCAGGAGCCGACGCACAGCCTCTGTGTGTCCCCCGTACTTTGCGTTGACAATAGTGTCCTTGAAACTGAAGCAGAGAAGGTGAAGGCTATAAAACTGAAAGAAACGACATAAAAAACACCCACCTCTCCTTCCTTCCACCCACCTGGTACTAACTATACGTTAGCATTGGGGAAATCAGACAAACAAGAATCCTGAGTTCATAAAAGGACTGGGGTTTAAGCTTTGGCATCTCTTTCGAGAAAAATATGTTGGGGGGGAAAAAAAAGAACTTCTGCCTAAAACCTCGAAGCTGTAGTTACTGCATAAGGTTAGAGCAGGGGTATCAAACTCGGTTTCATTGAGGGAGGCATCAGGGTTTTGTTTGATCTCCGGGGGGGGAGGCATGGCCAGGGGCATGGCCAGCTTGACGTCATTTGGGGTGCCTGTGACAGCCCGAGGACTTTGCCTGTAAAAACAGGCTCCCGAGCTCCGTTTTTGGCTCTGATGGCTTCCTACAACCCTCTTGTTGTGGTCCGCCAACAGCCTGCGGAGCTGGCAGTGGAGACGGACAGTTAAGAGGCTGGGGAGGAACATGGGCCAGTCCTGGAGTCTGGGGAAGGCCCCAACGAGGGCTCTGCGTCTGAGGCAGAGAGGGGGCCAGGGCCATCTGGGAGTTATGTGCGGACTCTGGAGCCCCCAGAGTCAGACAGGAGAGAGGCAGAGGAACAGGAGGAGCCTGTTCCTAATGCACGCATGCGCAGAGCTGCCAGAAGGCAAGAGCAGCTAAAGAAAAAGGGACGACTCAGGAGTAAGGCAGGAGATGATTGACCCCTCCCATAAGGCTTAAAGGAGAAAGAAAGGCACTTGGGCCTTTTGCAGGAAAGCAACATTGCTAACTCTGTTTCCAGTTGGCATCTCTTGTTTGTTTCTGAACTTCATGGGGCTTTGCCAAGTAAGACCTTTGGCAAGGTGTCAAAGAAGATAAAGGTTGGTGATTATCCCGAAGGACTTCTTCCGAAGGACTTGTTTTGCAATTAATTGGGACTCAGCTGGGAATGAACATAAGTCTCAGCTGTTAAAATAAAATAGGTTTATTTAGGACTAATTGTGTCTTGTAATGACTCAGTAAGCCTAGGTCACAACACCTCTGCCAGCAAAAACAGAGCTTGGAAGGGCCGCCCGTTTGCAAGCTCCATTTTCTCCGGCAGAGGCACCACGGGCCAGTCCTTCACTGTTTCCAGGGTGGCCCCATGGGCCAGATCTAAGCAGCCCGCAGGCAGGCCTGCAAGCCTTGAGTTTGACACCCCTGGGTTAAAGGAAATAATGGCATCATTCAGAGAGTCAGATTGAGACAAACAGGTTCAAATAACACGAAGCTACAGAAATTCAAACTTCATCTATTTCGTGTGCTTGTTTTGAGATTAAAATGTAAGCAAGAAGAACATGTAGAACATGTAGTTCAAGCTCCTTCAGAGGAGACACAATTGAAGCAACTATGGTGCTATGAAGACAGATAACCAGATAAATAGTTCTCAAGTAGTGAATCACCTGTACTTGAAGAGAAATTGAGCAGCATAATCATTTTTAGATTGCATTTCCAACAAAAATCTAACAGAGATTCCTTAGAAGCTCATTACAGGCTTCTCTGTAAGAAAATCAGTGACCCAAAAAAACCCCAAACCCTATCCAAAAAATTTATCCCATTAATTACTTTAGTACAACTTATTGTCCTTAACAATTTTTAGAGAACAGCCTTCATTCAATGGATGATGTGTGGAAGGACAAAGATAAAGTCAAGACGAGCAGACAGTTGGGTTAAGGGAACCCTAGCAGAATAATTAATCAGAAAGAGCTAACCAGATGCTGAGCCGATAAAATGGAAGAGGTAACCAGATGCTGAACTAAAGAAAACCAAGAGTTAAAAAAAGCCTAACTCGTTTGAAGTGCGAAATATCTTTTTCTTCAAGAAAACATAAATGAATAATTTAGAGACAACCAAATCGCCTTGCACTATTAAAAGGTCATCACTGTTTATTCAATTTCTTGCATTAAAGCAAAATACCAGAACGACAGCAGCTTTATACCAATCAACGGGAAAAATCTCAGATCTCTTTATAAAGTTCACATTCGTATTTGTTAAAACTTAAAACTTCTGGCCCTGCCAGGAATATCGAAACTGGGCAAAAAGCCTTTTAATTCGAAAGGCCAAGTGCTGGTTTCCTGGAAATAAGTCCAGAAGTAAACCCCTATGACTATTCTAAGAAATGGACTCTTTAAACTGCAAAATCTGACAAATATCACAATGGGGTGACAAGGATTAGCAATGCTTGCCTTTAAATTACATGTTCTCGGAAGAAGAACATGAAAACTAAAAGGTTTTACGGCTATGGATCTCCTGATATTAAAGGATAAGATGGAAACCCATCTTCATTCTTGAATGATGTAAAGCAGCGGTGTCAAACTCGATTTCATTGAGGGCCATATCAGAGTTGTATCTGACCTCAGGGGGATGGGGTGGGCGTGGCCAAGGTAGGCATGGCCAGCTTGACATCACTCCTGTCGGGGGCGCCTGTGGTGGCCCAAGCACTCTGCCAGCGAAAATGGGTCCCCGAGATCCATTTTCGGCAGCCATGGCCTCCTGCAATCCTCGCCACTGAAAACGGAGCTCATCAAACACAACCCTGATACGGCCCTCAATGAAATTGAGTTTGACACCCCTGTTCTAGTCCAAACCCCTACTCAAGCACGAGACCACGAGACTTAACTTCGCTACCAGTTCATAAATGTGAGTGCGCAATTGTGAGCGCAGGACCTTCCGTGCATGCGCAGATTGTCAAAAACGGGACATGATTACGTCGGGCTGATGGTGGGCGGAGCCTCCCACTGCCACCGCTACCAATTTGCCTGAACCGGATAGAATTGGCTGAATACCCATCACTGCAGGAGACCCTATACCACTTCAGATCAGTGGTCGTCCAATAAAGTAAATAATAAACAAGACTCGCCTACCAAAAGCCTGGGCCATCCTTTCATAAATAAATAAATAAATAAATAAATAAACAAATAAAAAAAAAATAATTAAAATTATTACATAATTTCGGCTCAGATTTAAAACCCCAAAAATTTAAAACACTCAATTTAAAAATCATTACATTGATAGCCCGGCCTGGCGGGACAGCAGGGTCTTGAGGGCACAGTGAAATACACGGAGGTCGGAGATCTTACGCATTTCCAGGGGCAGTTCATTCTACAGGGCAGGGGCTCCCACAGAGAAGGCCCTCCCCCTGGGTGTCGCCAGCCGACATAACTTGGCCGATGGCACCCTGAGGAGACCCTCTCTGTGGGAGCGAACTGGCCGGTGGGAGGCTGTTGGTGGCAGAAGTCGGTCTCGAAGGTACCCGCGTCCTATGCCATGGAGCGCTTTAAAGGAGGTGACCAACACCTTGAATCGCACCCGGAAGACCACTGGGAGCCAGTGCAGCTCACGCAGGAGGGGTGTATATATTTAGTAGAAGACATGAGAACGTTTCCAATTCATTTGGGGAGCTGAACCTGATTTTTCAGCTTTAGCCCCTTCAACCTTGCTGCTTTTGTTGACCCCAGTCTGTGTGTGTGTGTGTGTGTCTGTGTGTGTGTCTGTGTGTGTGTGTTAACAGAAGGCATGAGGCTCACCGGCGCTGGATCTGCCTGGCAAAATTGTTGCTCGAGGCCGAGCAAGGGAACTGAACGGCCTCGCTGTGGAGGGTGGCGTTGCGGAAGAGGTCGCAGAAGTTCTCAAAGAGTTCCAGCAGCTCGTCCGATGTGTTTTCAAAGACGGCAATCACCTCCGTCGTCACCATATTGTACACCACGAAAAATGAAGGCTGGAAGGAAGGAAGGAAGGAAGGAAGGAGAAATTGATGCCTGTCGGGCAGAAGAGGCCGCGATGTCAGGCGAGCGAGACAACTCCCACCACCGCACAGCAACCCAAAAGAAACGCTCGTTTTGTGGCAGGAGCCTGTCCTTCTGTCATTCATTCCTTGCATTTTCCATCATCTGAAAGAACTATTAACCACTGTCAAATCGTTTAACGAAGCTAGGTGAAATTCCTCCAATGCCTCCTTTAGCTTTGTTTATTTCGAACTGGACACTCAATGTTCCACTTCGCCTTTCTCTGCCAAGAAGAAGTGATTTTGTTTTTCTTCTCAAGAGAAGCAGATTTAATTTTAGTTCCTGCTGGGAAATGGGGTTGGTTTTTTTCCCTTTAATTTCCCCCCCCCCCACCCCCCCAGTCAGGTGTGAGTTGGCAGCTGATTATTCCTTCGGTATATGCAAAAAGGTGAGAGTTTGTAGGACTTATTTGGGAAGGGGTTGGGGGGCAGTAATTCTCCTTTGGCTGTCTTTAATATTTCTAACATGCCGAGATTGAGTCTTTTAGATGGCATTATGCCCTGCTTGCTGCCTGTAAACACTGCACTGTTTAGGATCGCCTGCTGGTTTGGAAAAGAAAAGATAAGTGCCATTAACTATTTCTTCTGAATTACTGGTATTCTTATCTAAGAATGTTGAAAAGGTAATATTTTGATTTTAACCAAGTCTCCTAAGCAGCGGTTCAGAATTTTTCCCTTAGGAAATAGATTGCAGATGAATCCAAAAACTTGAACATATTTTGCATCTCTAGAGACTTGGAACTTTAAGCTTTTGGAGCACTGAATCTTGAAAAAAAAATTTCCTTACAAAAAGAAAAGCTATAGTTTGTATTGTTTAAGACACCTGCTTATAAAATTATAAGAAAAATTAAGCCATCTGCATGCTCAGTTGACCCCTGGCACTGAAGCAATTTCTGTACAGGTAGTCCTCGACTTATGACTTACAAGTGAGCCCAACATTTCTGTTGCTAAGTGAGACATTTGTTAAGTGAATTTTGCCCCACGTTACAACCTTTCTTGCCACCGTTGTTAAGTGAATCACTGTGGCTGTTAAGTTAGTAACAGGGTTGTTAAGTGAATCTGGCTTCCCCATTGGCTTTGCTTGTCAGAAGGTCGCAAAAGTCACATGACCCCGGGACATTGCAACTGTCATAAGTACGAGCCAGTTGCCAGGCATCAAAATTTTGATCACGTGACCAGGGAGATGCTGCAATGGTCGTTAAGTGTGAAACATGGTCATAAGTCACTCTTTTCAGTGCTGTCGTAACTTCAAACGTTCACTAAACAAGCTGTTGTAAGCCGAGAGCTACCTGTATTAAAATCTCTCCATTCATCTCGGCTAAAATAATTTTTTGCCAAAAATATCTGTGGGGCCAAGAAAAGCAGGCAAATCCTAGAACAGTGATGGCTAACCTTTTTGCCGTCACGTGCCAAAAGCGGGGGGAGGTGGGGGGGATCATGCACGTGCATGCCCACACCAATAATTCAATGCCCCCTGCCCCCCGCGCATGCTTGCGCGACATCCCGCTCTCCCCCTGCTTTTGACACACGATGGCATGGTGGGCCCGGTAGGCCCGTTTTTCATCCTTCCCAGGCTCCAGAGGCTTTCTTGGAGCCTGGGGAGGGCAAAAACGGCTTTCCCCACCCACCTGGAGGCCCTCCGGAGGCCGGAAATGGACCGTTTCCTGATTTCCGGTGGGACCGGAAGGCCCGAAAATCAGCTGGCTGGCGCGTGCATGCATGGTGCAGCTGATCTAGGGTGATGGCTTGCGTGCCCACAGATATGGCTCCGCGTTTTCGCAATCACAGTCCTAGAAGCATAATCTGGCTGTCCAAATAGATGCTGTCGTTTATCGGTGTCAATAATCGTTGCTTGAAATATGGAGGCAACCATGTCCCACAAACTCCCAATCACAAGAGGTGTGCTTAGGCCTTTTACTGTGCTGCCATAAGCAACTGAAAAAAAACACTACACCTTGGATGCACAACATCTGGAAAACCTCACCCTTGTAAAAGCCTCCATCAAGAAAAGGCCAATACTTTGAGAGGTATCAGCTCCCAGGTCGCTGTCTTTTGAGCCCATCTTACATGCCCAAATGAAGGAGAATTCTGAAGAACTAAGAAGCAACCTATCAGGAGTGGGAAGACCAGGTCCACACCTGACGGTCCAATTAAACTGATATATTGCTACTCATGCCTATGCACAGGAATCTTCTCAAGTAACACCTGGCATCTGGAGTAAGACAAAGATCAATGAAATTCAAAGGGGTGGGCTTCAAAAATTTTAGCAAGGGGTTCTCTGCCCAGGTGCTGGGTGGGCATGACCATAGTGGGCGTGGCTTAGTCGGCCTCCTGCACCATGGCTGGGAGGGGGGATGTTTTTGCCCTCCCCAGGCTCCAGAGGCTCTCTGGAGGCTGGAAACGGGCCCGTTTCCAGCCCTCAAACTTCTGATAGGCCCATTTTTCACCCTCCCCAAGCCTGCATGCGTGCCCTGCACTTACCTGCATCCAAAACGGGCTGCGAGGGGACTCCTGGGAGGGGAGGGGCAGGGTGGGCGGGGCCAGCCAGGAGTGGGATTTGGGGGTTCTCTGAATTGCACAGAATCTTAGCTAGAGGTTCTCCCAAACCCCTGCAAACCCCCAGCAGCCCCACCCCTGCTTGTGGCTACGTAGGGATTCTAGGCTAATCCCTCTTTTAACTCTGCCCTAAATTCTGCCACTCCTTCTCCTACACACACACACACCAAAAAAAAACAAAAAAAACAACAACAACTATACAGCTTTTCACTGAAGAGGGCAATCAGACATACTGTCATACTATATACAGCCCCATTTTTCTGATCGTTCAAGCTTCTTTTGTTCCTTTAAGACCATCCTTTCTTGTTCTACAAATACCTTTCTCCTATTAACCTACATCCTTACCAACATTTACTCAGGTTATGTTCCTCCATCGTTTCTTTACAACTGGGGTTAATTTATCCAGGACCAACCATTTCCTCCCCCTGTCCCCCATTTGATTTTCAGGTTCTTTCTGCATTCTTGCAATCATCTTATGG
Source organism: Arizona elegans (assembly GCA_022577455.1). Lineage (NCBI taxonomy): Eukaryota > Metazoa > Chordata > Lepidosauria > Squamata > Colubridae > Arizona > Arizona elegans. The sequence continues at coordinate 12,212,370 of JAKOOJ010000016.1, forward strand.
AGCCCTCAGGAAATCTGTCCTATTAATCAGCACAGGTTTTCTTTCTTTAGAGGACTAAATTGTATTAAGTCCTTTGGGGGAACATTATTTGCTTTGGTCCCAGCCGCACACATAGGCATGGTAAGAAGATCTCCTGGCAAATTACATCTCTTGCTCCATCTAAAAGGTATGAAAAGTGAAGATAAACAACCAAAGCAGAATTTCAGGAATCCAAACTATATCAGATTCAGGGTTGTTCGGTTTTTCCCCCCTCTGAATAACCAACTTTTACAATAATGGGATCTGAGCTTGACTGATTATGAAAAGGGTTTTGTACTCATAGTAGAAAAATCAACCCTAAAAAAGACAAAATCTGTGCTAGGAATTGTGTGGAAGATAATGAAAGTAAAACAATCAATACAGTAATACCGTGTTTCCCCGAAAATAAGACCCTGTCCTATATTTTCTTGAACCCTGAAATAAGCACTTGGCCTTATTGCCATGCACTCAAAAGCCCAATTGGGCTTATTATCAGGGGATGTCTTATTTTGGGGAAAACAGGGTATGTATCTGTGTTGGAATACAACTGAAAGTAAAACACTCTTTAAACGAGCGTGGGCACGTGTGTGATGCATAAAACCCTATTTTAAATAATGCACATCATTCTGATCAACCCATTTTAAAGAGAAATGGTAAAGCCCCAAAGGTGCAAAATAAAATGGCGAACAGGCTAAATTGGTTTCCTGTGAAAAAAGATTACAGACCAGGAAGGTTTTTAGACAAGAATAGAGCCTGGTAGGAAGAGAAAACAATATATACATGCAAAAATGTGGCTAGAGAGGTTTTCTTAAAAATTTGTAGCCATTTGTTTAAGCTAAATGTGAAGATCCAGAATCAATAATTATAAATAATTATTCTATAGACAACGTTATAGAATTTTGCAAAATGATGGTTTTGAAAGGAAACTGGATAGAACTGTGGTAAACTGGACTAAGTTTGAAAGTTTTTTGTTTATTGTCATCTCTGCATACTGTTGAATCAGATACACTCACATACAACCAGGGGTGGGGCTGCTGGGGGTTCGCAAGGGTTCGGGAGAACCTCTAGCTATGATTCTGTGCAGTTCGGAGACCACCCAAATCCCACTTCTGGCTGGCCCCGCCCACCCGGCCCGGCCCCTCCCAGGAATCCCCACGCGGCGCATTTTGGAGGCAGGGAAGTGCAGGCTGCACGCGGAGACTCGGGGAGGGCAAAAAACAGGCCTACCGGAAGTTTGGGAAGGCCAGAAACAGGCCCCAGAGGGCCTCCGGAGCCTGGGAAGACTGTTTTTGCTCATCCCCCCCCCCCCCCCCCCGGAGGCTCAAGGAAAGCCTCCGGAGCCCGGGGAGGGCAAAAACGCCCCCCTCACATGGTGCAGGAGGCTGACTAGGTCACGCCCACATGACCACGCCCACCCTGCAACAGGGCGGAGAACCCCTTGCTTCAACCCCTTTGAAGCCCACCCCTGCATAGAACCGGATAAAACCCCAATATCATAAAATTACTATATTCTTACCTGTGAAGGATCTGTCACTCGTAAAGTGACTACATCCTCACTTGTGTATTTGATGAAGAGGTGATTCTCATCCAACAGTTGCATCTTCCACATGCGAAGCTGCCGTAGCTGGTCGAAATACTGGAAGAACCTCCTTTTAGCCATAGCGCTTCCATCTTGCTCTGCCCTTCGCCACAAATAGACCAACAGCCGGTGTTTCAGAGAATTGATGAAGGGCTCTTTGTATGGGTTGGCCATTCCCGTCTGTGAATCCCGCTGGACCTCGGGATAGACGGCAGAGAGCATGAGAAGGTCATCCTCGTAACAAAAGCGCCCGATAGTTCGTACATCGATGAAGGTACCTTCAGCAGTGACCTGAAAGACATGGATTGTTTGCTGCTGCACAGAGAGGATAGCCAAGATATTCTTATATAGGTAGAGTCCTTGGTTGTGGGATAAGATGACTTTGTCACATTTGAATGTCCGGGTGTCACACAACCTACCCGTGTGTAGGTCTATAATGTGCAAAGAATAATCTTCCAAAGGAGACCTGGGATTAGGAGTCACCGATTCACTGTTGCGGTAAACCTCAAAAAAGGGAGGATGAGGCTCCTCGGGCAGATAGGCAGCAGAACCAACAATGACGTACCGACAATCGTCTGTAAACAAGCTACATTCACGGTTCAAGTGCTCCCCATTGGAGGCCACATTGGTAATATGAAGAAGGACGAAGAACCGTTCAAAGAGACGCCCACGGATATTGATGGACCGCTGGTCGTTGCCATTAGCCAAGATCTCTCCGTCGTAACCCTGGAGTAGATCCTCTGCCGCTTGACATCCCTGGTATTCATAAATCTCCAAAGAAGTCTGATCTGAGGAGAAAGCAATGAAGTATCTTCCATCAGGGGAAAATTTCCGTAAAAAGCAGGGTGGTTTCTCAACGTTGACCACGGTAAAGTTGGGGAAAATGTTTTGATGAAAAATGCGGACTTGGTGCCAATGCGTCCCAATTTTGCCAGAGGTAATCCTTCGACGTTCTAAACGATAGATTACATTCTGGTTCTGGATCCGACGAGGTTTGATGGTTGGATTGTCATGTTCCATCCTAATTTCTTCAAACAGAGAAGGTCCCAGGAATATTGGGCTCCGAGAGAGCCACAGGGCAGTAAATCATGTTGTGTCAAGTAATGGGACATTTAGAGGCAGTGATAATAAAACTGGAGAGAGAAGGAGGACATCCAAGGAAAGAGACATCAGTCTTAAATCCACATCTAGTTAAGATGAAACACATTTGTGTTTTTTATACAAAAGAAAGCAATTCAAATCTGTAATGACAGTATGAATTCAGCACCTGGTTTCTGCCCCACGCACACACACGGATACAAAAAAACCCACTACTTTTTAAGCTGTCACAAGATTCTCCAAATTTCTATACTATTTTCCATGATTACTATCACAAGAACTGTGCTAAAATTTCATACTTACAAATAAAGAAATGCAATTTAGGAATTTGTTTCCCAAATGAAACCAGCTAATATTTAATGTAAATTAGAAACTGCTCAGAAGAGCTAATGACTAAAAATTGGGACGAAGCCCATCCCTCGTCACCTCTCGTCTGGACTATTGCAACGCTCTCTACATGGGCTCCCCTTGAGGAGCACCCGGAGGCTCCAACTGGCGCAGAGTGCGGCCGCGTGGGTGGTAATGGGAGCGACATGGCGTTCCCACGTAACACCCCTCCTGCGCGAGCTGCACTGGCTCCCGGTGGTCTTCCGGGTGTGCTTCAAGGTTTTGGTTACCACCTTTAAAACGCTCCATGGCTCAGGACCTGGGTACTTGCGGGACCGCCTACTACCACCAATAGCCTCCCACCGGCCGGTACGCTCCCATAGAGAGGGGCTCCTCCGGGTGCCGTCGGCCAAACAATGCCCACTGGCGGCCCCCAGGGGGAGAGCCTTCTCTGTGGGGACACCTACTATCTGGAACGAGCTACCCCCGGAGATACGGAGGATCCCGGATCTGCGCACCTTCTGCCGCGCTCTAAAGACCTTTTTATTATTTCACCAGGCGGGCCTGGCCTAATTTTCTCCCTCTTTTATAAAAGATTTTTAATTTTTAAATGTCTTTTAGTATTTTATATATTCAAATTTTAAAATTGGTTTTAAATAGTTTGGGATTTAATTTGTCTGGGCTAAAACTATTTAATTTGATTTTAATTCTACTTTTAAATTTTGTATGTATGTGTTTTATTGCTTGGCTGTGCACCGCCCTGAGTCCTTCGGGAGTAGGGCGGTATAGAAATCAAATAAAATAAATAAAATAAATAAATAAAATACAGACCCTTCGCATCCTGGACATAAACTGTTTCAACTCCTATCCTCAAAATGACGCTATAAGGCACTGCACACCAAAACAACTAGACACAAGAACATTTTTTTCCCAAACGCCATCACTCTGCTAAACAAATAATTCCTTCAACACTGTCAAACTAGTTACTAAATCTGCATTACTATTAATCTTCTCATTGTTCCTATCACCCATCTCTTCCCACTTATGACTGCATGACTGTAACTTGTTGCTTGTCTCCTTAAGATTTATATTGATTGTTTCCTAGTATGATTCGATTGCTTATTTGTACCCTATGACTATCATTAAGTGTTGTACCTTATGATTCTTGACAAATGTATCTTCTCTTTTTATGTACACTGAGAGCATATGCACCAAAGACAAATTCCTTGTGTGTCCAATCACACTTGGTCAATAAAGAATTCTATTCTATTCTAACAAGGAACTAACTAACTAACTAATCCTCTAAGGGGATCCCCCCTACTTGAGAACTATGTCATTTATGGGTCTGAAAAATCGAGGATCATAAAAACAAACTCCCATGGGTCCTTTGGTGTCACGGCATCCTTCCCTTATCCTAATGATTATGAAGCTACTTCGATGATTTTTGTTTTTACATTTTTTGAATTTTTTTTTTTAAAGCCTAAATTCTTTGGGGAGGGTTTGTTTTTTTTTTTAAAAAAAAATGTTTTATGACATTGATTAAATGGCACAACCTCCCAGAGTATCAAATGGGACATCATCCCCTAGTATAGGTCTCCTGCGTGAGCAAGGGAGGATTGGACTAGATCACCAGTGGTCACCAACTGGTCATCCGCGAGAAAATTTTGGTGGTCCGCAGAAAAATTATTTGCATTTTTTTAAAAAAATATGGCACTAAATACTATTTATCTTTTTTAAAAAAAAAAAAAAAATTAAAAATTTTAAATCTCGCGGACCACCAAAATTTTTAAATCTCCGCGAGATTTAAAATATATGAAATGGGTGGTCCCCTGAGGTCCGAAAGGTTGGTGACCCCTGGACTAGATGACCTCTAGGGGTCCCTTCCAACTCTTGTTACCTCCACGAGCGAGATGGGCGGTTAAGAAGTTTTGTGGTTATTATAAAAGAAATAAATGAATTTATAGGCTCGCTGGCATTGGGGGAGAATCTGGCTTCAATCTACATTTCCCTCCCTTATGTTTTTTAGGGAGGCGACTGAAGCCCCTTTTCCCCCCATAAGGACGGCTGAAAGAGGCAGCAGCAGCCCTCCGGCGACGCCGTGGAGAAGCGCGATTTCCCCCTCCCCACACACGGGGCCAACGCTTCCACGCGTATCCCGGGTGGATTCGGCAAGGGGAGAACCCCACCTCGATGCTTCCCGCTCCAACTCGCTCCTGACGGGGCGAACTTCCACCGCTTCACTCGACAGCGATGGCGGCCGCCATCTTTCCGCCAGAGGAGGCGGGGCTAACTAACCCCCACCAACGAGTCCGCCGCAGCTGACTTTAGGCCCGCCTCGGCTCTGAAGCTCGACATTCGCACCATAGAGTAAACTGAGGGGGGATGATAGAGTGACGACTCCGCGTGATTGTCCTTTTTTTTTTTTTTTTTTTACTATGCTTCCGTCTCTTCTGCGCCGGGGCAGCGTCCCCCTGGCGACCTGGAGGGCGCGACGCGCGTTGGGTCCCTTCTAATCTCGCCTGCTGCGTCGCTGTCATGGCAACCGCATCTCCGTTGAAATTGGCGCCATGGCAACCCGGTTCTTAGGCAGGAAGAGCGCTCCTGGTATCTAAGGAGCCGCCCTCTCCTCCAGAAGGCACCTCAGTGGCTGGAGATGGGCCTCATGATGTGCTATATGGCAATAGACGAACCAACAGATGTGGCCCCTAGGATAACCACTCCAAGAAAGACCTTCCCCACTCCAACCTTTTAAGTATGGGCAGAATAAAGACAGGCCCCCTTGAGGTTGCCATGCCAACCACTCTCATCAGTTGGATGCCTTGCCACCACAGCTGCTACCTAGCAGGATACCATGACAACCTAAGGCATCACGATCACATCTCATACATGAACGCATACACACCAGCCTAGTATCCTCTACATGTTACACCTGCCAACCTCTGCAGCAAGTAGTAGTTGCTATGCAGACTAGAAATGTTGAGTGTGGAGACATAAGGTTGAAAATGGCAACACAGTAAACAGATTGTGATGGAAAGATAGGAGCTTCGCTACACAGGGCATATTGCCAACTTGGACTTCAAAACTTTTGAGGACTATGATATATGACTCCCAGTTTAATGACCAGAAAATATTTTTTAACTTTTTATCATCCATGTTCCTTTCCCATTGGGACCAGTGCAGTCTAATAATCTAGTCTCATGTTTCGTTTATGTAAACTGAAGAACTTACTATGAAAGCAGTTCAACTACTATCACTACAGTACATATAACCTCTGTAGAAAACCCCAAGTTAATGCACCAAGAAAGTATTAAGAAATGAATGAGATTTATTTGGGATTGCAATTTAAAGACAGCAATACATTTGATTATCATGTGTTGCTCACAATGTTATTAGCTTTCATATCTTCTTTTTTTTTTTTTAGATATGTTTTATCTCAAAACATATAATTTATTTTGGGCAAACACCCCCCCCCCCCAAAAAAAAATAAAAGTCCACCAAACCAATTTTGGGATGATGATTCAGATTTGTTGAAGCCTTTCCCTTGAATACCCAAAGTATTTGAAGATTACGTGAAAAAGAAAGGCAAAGGTAAATGTGTGTGTGTGTATGTGTGTATACATATATCTCACTTTGCTCTCTGATCTGTCAATGAAACAGATCAAATTTTGTTTTGGCTTAGTGTTTGGAAAATATGTTTTCATGTGAAGTGAGCAGGATCAATAACCCTGCTGTGTATTGACTGTTAGAAATCCAATTGCAAAACACCAGGGTTCTCTTACATTGATCACAAGTGACTTAAATCAAAGTCTTCCATTTTTTAATATTATGAAACAAAACAATTGAACTGGGTTTATATTACAGGTAGCAATTTTTAGATCCAGCTTGCTCTCTCAGATTCTGCTCATCCATGTCATTTCATTTTCCAACCACAAGTGTTTTAAAAGATCAATGGATGGCCTATTTACCCTTGACTTGAGATTTTCTAGACCTATATCTATCCAAACATACAAATGGTTCATTTGTAAGTGCATAACTGCCTGTCTCTAAAGAAGATAAGTGTGGACAGAAGTACAGAAGATAAAGAAAAACTTTCTTGTCTATGGGCACCAACAATATAGAATAAGGATGTCAAACTCAAGACACAACCAACCTGTGGGGTGCTTAGACTTGGCCCGTGAGGCCTCCCTGGAAACAGAAAAAATTATCCCTCTGCCAGAAAAAAATGGAGCTTGGGAGGGCAGTTTATGCTCCCTCCCCTAAGCTCCATTTTCATTGGCAGAGGGATAATAAAAAAACTAAAAAACAAAAGGAGAATTGTTTCCCCTTTTGCATTTGAGCATCCAAGAAGGGACAGGAAAGGAGAAAGGAAAAGAGGAAAGACAAAGAAAAAGATGGAAGATGGGAAGAGAACAAGGAAGGAAAAATAAGGAGAGAGAGGAAGGAAGAAGAAAGGAAAAGGAAGAGGGAAGAAAAAAGAAAAGGAAGGAAGGAAGGAAGGATCTGATAGAAGTCTTGCCTTAGCACTTGGCCCCCACAGGTGCCCCCAACACAAGTGACATCGAGCTGGCCACCCCGGCCTCCCCGAGATCAAACACAACCCTGATGCGGCTCTCCATGAAATCAAGTTTGACACCCCTGATATAGAACATTCAGGAGTAGTAGCAGAGAAAACATAATTGCTTCTCCCAGACTTCAGAAATTATGTATTGTTTGAATTATATGTTTGATCTTAATTCAGTTTTTTATACTTCTGTCAGTTTGAGCAACACTGATTCTATCCCAAATAAAAAAAAAAGCTGAAAAAAGGTGAAATTAATACCCAATAAAAAACATCTGATTGCTATTGTTTGATAGTTCTTTAGTTCTATGGCTACCTTTTTTTGCCCTGAATTTTTATCTTGAACACATAACATCTGTTAATTTACAGAAAGGTTCTTTGTGCCCAGAGAAGCAAATAGGACATTAGAGAAAATGCATACACACACACACACACACACACACACACACACACACACCAAAGTGCCTCTACTCCTGGGTGTTCCTTCTTGTCATCTAACTAAAAAATCTAGACTTTGTTTTTTTTTTGGGGGGGGGGCAGTAATCTTTCAACGACTGCTTCAGTCCCATTTCCAAAAGCTGTGATATGTTACCTGTAATGTAGGCATGTGTTGAGGAATATAAATAGTTCAAAATGTATCTGTCATAAAAAGATACTTAACATGAAAACTACATAAAAGTTTGGAGGACCTTATATAAAGTGTGTATAAAACTGTCAGGTCAAAAACATTTATCAGAAAGCTTTTTGAGAGCTACCGATGTGTGTTTCCGATGTGTCATTTACTTCCTGTACTCTTACCATCAACTAGGGTGAATAAGGAAGCAGCTTTCTCAAGAAATTAGATTTGTAATATCCTGAAATGAACATTTCTTTCTTTCTTTCTTTCTTTCTTTCTTTTTCTTTCTTTCTTTCTTCTTTCTTTCTTTCTTTCTTTCTTTCTTTCTTTCTTTCTTTCTTTCTTTCTTTCTTTCTTTCTTTCTTCCTTCCTTCCTTCCTTCCTCCCTCCCTCCCTAACTTTCCTTCTTTATCAGATTTTTACCCCACCTTTATTACTTGATAAGTAACTCAAGGTGGCAAACTTACCTAATAAACCCTCCTCCTCCTATTTTCCCCATAACAATACTCTTTGAAATGGACTGAGCTGAGAGAATGATTGGTCCAAAGCTACCCACCAACTTTCATGTCTAAAGTGGGATTAGAACTCACAGTTCCCTGATTTTTAGGCTGGCACCTTCACCCTTACATTAAATTGGCTCTCAGTTATACCTGAAAAAGCCATAAAATTGCACATGTGTGAAGTCGTGGCTTCTGCACCATACTGGATTGCTAATTGAAATATCTAATGCACCATGAAGTTCTAGGAGGGAGAAAAGAGAACGGAGAGCAAGAGGGTAGAAGGAAGGGAGATGAGGTACTATTTGTGGTTGCCTGCAGCTTTGCTCCATTCCTTTCTCTCCTCTTTCATTCAAGTACTGCTCAGCCAAGGACATTGGAATATTTTTTTTCAAGATGAGCCCATCTAGTCACAGTTGACCTCACTTGTTTACTTCTAACTTGCTCTAAACTACAGAATAAGGATCCTTGGTTTAAAGCATGCCTCCCACCCTTCTGGCAGAGCAGAATGTGTTGATGAGAGTGGAAGATGAATTAAAAACAACAACTACTGTAAGGGTTCAGTTTAGGGGGAAAATAGTCCAACTGCAAATCCATGTCTCCAACTCTGTTGTTTTCCAGATAGGACAGCCTAGATATATCATCTCCCTCACTTTTCTTCTTCAAGAGAGTTTGTTGTGGGGGGAGGGAGAAAAGAGAGAGGGGGGAGAGGGAGAGAGAGAGAGAGAGAGCTAACAAATTATGATACCTGAAGGAAATACAAGAGATGTGGGGATGAGAATATTTCTTTAAGCAGATTAGGTGGGTGGAGGACATGGAGGAAAAGGTCAGCCCTCTTAATTTCTCAGCAAATTTTCTCTCTCTTTTCTTTTTCTCAGCAGGTGAGGTGGGGGCAGGGAAGACCAAGCAGCTCCCAGCATGCTTTCATCATTATTCTCAAGGTTTTTTCAAGGTTTTATTTGACCACTCCCCCTCCCAATAAGCCAAGCCAATGTAGGATCCTACAAAAATGACCACGCGAATCAAGAAGGCAAAGAGATCCCACTGGATTAAGACACAGTTTCTGAGCTAGAGGAAAAGGCAATGTGAAGATTTGATTCAACATAATTTACAAGCCCGCTTGTCTTTCTGAATTGGGTCATTGATTTGGATGATGAAACTGTTGAATCAAATTAGTAGCATCCAGATGGCTCCGACCGTTTGATGTCTTCTGTTTGTGTGAAGAAAGGTTCTCCATCAAATCCAAATTAAGATCTCCTGAATTCAACCATCCAGTTTGGAACTCCAAATCAAATCAATGACAGACCTGAATCGAATCAATTTATCCAATCAGATATGAACTGATCTTCACACCCTTAATAAAAAGGCCTAACAGCAAATATGGAGCCCCCCCCACAAAAAAAAAAAAAAAGGAGAGAAAGAAGGAAACAAATTAAGAAATACCAACTGGATTTTATCCAGGCCTTGATAATGATGCAATCATCAGATGATCCTCTGAATTAATAGCTGAATGATAATAGATATAAATGCAAGACCAACCCTTTCATTGGCCAAATGGAAACAATTGCTTCAGGAGACAGGATTTTGGAAGGGGATACCAATATGCCAAAGGAGAGATAGCTGTGAACTTTATAGTTTGGCATGTGCCCATTGAACTACAGCGCTGTTTCTAGGATTGCAAAGACACACTTCCAACACAATGATCAAACAAAGATTAAACTGGCAGACCTGGTGACTTTTATATACAGAAAGTGAGAGGAGGCATTTTGTCTATCATAGGCTGGGGTGGGTTCTACTTACCTTTACTACCGGTTCGCAATGGGGCCACATGCGCAGAAGGGTTCTGATGACGACGGGCTCAGTGGGCGGAGCCTCCCTCTAGTTTTACTACCGGTTCTATAAAACCAGTCTGAAACCGGGGGCAACCCACCACCGGCCTAGACGTATTTTAATATCATAGACAGACAGCCCAAGACTATTGGATTGTATGTAAGAGCTGTGGTGTCATAGTGGTTAGAACGCAGTACTGCAGGCTACTTCTGCTCACTGCCGGCTGCCTGCAATTTATTCCACAAACCATATGAAAAAAAAAAAAAAACAACCCTTGATTTAAGGTGTTTAGAGGTGTACAAGAATTCTGTTCTTTAATTGTAGTTAAAGAGCCGAAGTGGCACAGTGGTTAGAGTGCAGTACTGCAGGCTACTTCAGCTGACTGCTAGCTGCAGTTCAGCAGTTCAAATCTCACCAGGCTCAAGGTTGACTCCGCCTTCCATCCTTCCAAGGTGGATAAAATGAGGAGCAATAGGGGGCAATAGGCTGACTCTGTAAACTGCTTAGAGAGGGCTGTAATGCACTGTGAAGCGGTATATAAGTCTAAGTGCTATTGCTATTACTATTGCTATTGAACTGCCTTATTGTTATTACTGCATTTTTATAACCGGGGAAAGGAGAGGCATCTGTAGGTTTTTCTGACAATTTGCAGAAGATGCTTACTTGAGGTTAACTTGAGCCATGGTTTACTCAGATTCATGGTTATACATAATACAGTGACTCATAGGATCCCTGTGTTGAAGAAGCAGAAGTTGTGACAGCTTCACAATATAGGGAAATCAAAGGTGTAAGAGTTCCTATCTATGGAGGTTCCAATTCAAGGGAGTCATGGTTTAGGAGGGCCCTGATAGAAAAGTTCAAGTTAATCTTGGTTACAAGTTAGCATTCCTGGGGAGTCAGCCTAGATCTTTCTTAGTTTAGAAAACTTCCCTTTGAGCAGATCTCCTCTCAAGGACAGGTTTAAGCACAGAAGACCCAACTTAATTCCACCTCATCATGTCAAACACCTGGTCAAATGGTCTTGGACTTTATGGTGATGATGGCACAATGCCCTTCACCAGAGCAGGTAAAGCTTTCTCTGATGAACGCAAGCACAATACATTAAATTTGGCTAGTGTTCACCTTTAACCTTCATTTATATCCATTATTGTTTTCAGATACTTTATGTTTAGAACATTATACAGATCTAGCCCATTTCATTAGTTTACATTTCCATGTCCATGAATCAGATTAAATGTGGTTTTTTTTAAATGTAAACAGGAAAAAAAAAAAGCTAGGCTGGCAGCAAAATTAAATTATGTAGGGCAGGGGTGTCAAACTGGCAGCCCATGGGCCAGATGTGTCACACGCAGGCCACACCCACCCTAGCTCCGCAAAGACAAAAAACATTGCAATATGTCATGAGCAGCAGTGGGATTCAAACGGTTCAGACTGGTTTGGGCGAATTGGATGCTAATTTTACATCTGGTTCACTGAACCAGTAGTTGCAAGGACTGGCTGGCCTTGCCCACCCAGCCCCTCCCCTCCCAGGAGTTTCCATGTGGCCCGTTTTGGATGCCAGGTAAGTACAGCACCTGCGCGGAGGCTCTGGGAGAGCGAAAAATGGGTCTTCTGGAAGTTCCAGAAGTCTAGAAACGGCCTGTTTCCAGCTTCTTGAGGGCCTCTGGAGCCCAGAGGCTGTTTAGCCCTCCTGGAGGCTCAAGGAAAGCCTCCAGAGCTCGGGGAGGGTGAAAAAGCCCCCCTGTTGTGGCTGAGTAAGTCACTGTTGTGACCCAGGCCCAAGTAAGTAGTAGGAAAAACAGTCAGTGAAAAAACAAACAAACTTTATTCGAACAGCTGAGAATTACTTCATTCCCAGCGTCGTTCAACTAAATTAAAGCAAATTCCTCCCAACACAAATTCCTCAGTCCTATCTCAAACCTTGGTCCAATTAGGCAAACTGCCAAAGGCCTTTCTTGGCAAACGTTCAGAAGTCACAGATACAAAAATAAATACAAGACGTAGACGAAGAAGAAGACAAAGCTACCAACATTGTTTTCCGGCAAAGCCCAAATGCCGTTGCTGGTCTGTTTTAAGACTTATGGGAGGGGCCAATCATCTCTTGGCCCTACTCCCGAGTTGTCCTCTTTGCTTGAGCTGCTCTTGATCTTCTGGCAGCTCTTCTCATGCGTGCACAGGAACAGGCTCCTCCTGTTCCTCTGCCTCACTCCTATCAGTCTCTGGAGGCTCTGGAGTTCACACCTCACTCCCCGAAGGCCCTGGCCCCATCTCTGCCTCCGACGCAGAGCCCTCATCCGGGCCTTCCCCAGCCTCCAGGACTGGCCCATGTTTTTCCCCAGCCTCCTCACTGTCCGACTCTGCTGCCAGCTCCGCAGGCTGCTGGTGGACCACAACAGCCACGCCCACCTTGGCCACATCCATCCAGCAACCGGGCAGAGAACCGGTTGCTAAAATTTTTGAATCCCATCCCTGGTCATGTGACATCAACGTGATACAGCGAGTTCAACATCCATGATGTAGGGCTTGATGACCTTTTTTTAAAAAAAGGGGGGGTGTCTTTTGCCCTCCTCTGCCCCCCAGCCTCTAACACAGAAGAGCAGAAGCTCTGAGATTAAAAGACACACACAGGGCAAAAGTTCCCAATGCCTTCCCTCCATTTTACGGACTAATATTAATTAGCCTGTGCACCTAAGCCCTGCATAGATTAAACGGTGGTTAAAAAGTCCAAGTAATTTCAAACATCGCAATGTACGGACTGCGCAATTCTACTTCCCTATCTACAAAAAAGTTCCCTGCGTAATTTTCCTGGCACAGATGCCTTTGTGTCAGTGGGTTCAGTAACAAACTCGGCCTTTCGAGTCTTGTGGGACACTGGCAATTGAATGGCTTCCAATTCATACAATCTCAACCCCGCTAAATTGTATTTGGCTAGTTCATTCCTCTTGGCAAATATCCCTCAAGTCAACAGCATCGGTAGGGGTATTAGGAAGAGATAAGTGCTGTTGTTAGAACAGGTGCAAGGAACAAATGAGCTGCGGGGCAACACAGGGGATAAATTTGCCACAGAAGAGTATCAGTGCCAACCCCCATGGCAACCAGATAATGCAACTCCCCGATCCATTGCTTTCCTTGCAGATTTCCTCTCTTGGCTGCTTCTAACCTGCATTGCGAGCCCACTGGTTGTTTGCATTGTCTCCAGGTGAGCAGAATCTGGGGGCTGTGCTTCTATTGTTGAAGCCAACTTCAATAGTTTCCAAGAACTGTTCCCGGAACTGATTTCAGTCCATTGTTGTTTGAGTTTAAATGAAGATTGTACTTCTTGATCTCGGGTCCTTCTTTCAGAAAGGCAATGAGCCTTCCAATTCCCATTGTCAACAGCTAAATACTTTCCCTAGTGGGAATCAGGAGGGATTGTGGTGCAGTGCATCTGCAAAGGATGAGGGTTGGGCAAATCCGGTCTGGAGAAATCTTGAAGATCACTTCTCTGCTTTGGTACATCTGGTTCCTTCCCCCTTGCAGCGAAACCATTTTTAACTCCATATGCCATTAAACAACATTGGTAGAAAAAAAATGCCTTGGAATAATCGTACCGTTACACTTAGTCACAAATTTGCTATCTGTTGATTTCTCATTCTCAGCGATCCACAACCATCAATAATACAAAGTCCCTGCTTGTAGACATGCTGCTGAAAATGGCATGATACTAAAGGAAAGAGGGACAGGGAGAGAAGGGGAGGGAGGGGAGGGGAGGGGAGGGGAGAGGAGGAGAGGAGAGGAGCAGGACAGGAATGAGAAGGGGAAGGGGAAGGGGAAGCGAAAGGAAAGGAAAGGCAGAGGAGAAGGACAGGAAGGAGAAGGGGAAGGGGAAGGGGAAGGGGAAGGGGAAGGAAAAGAAAGGAAAGGAAAGGAAAGGAAAGGAAAGGAAAGGAAAGGAAAGGAAAGGAAAGGAAAGGAAAGGAAAGGAAAGGAAAGGAAAGGAAAGGAAAGGAAAGGGAGAGGAGAGGAGAGGGGCAGGAAGGAGAAGGAGAAGGGGAAGGGGAAAGAAAGGAAAGGAAAGGAAAGGAAAGGAAAGGAAAGGAAAGGGAGAGGAGAAGGACAGGAAGGGGAAGGGAAGGGAAAGGGAAAGGAAAGGAAAGGGAGAGGAGAAGGACAGGAAGGAGAAGGGGAAGGGAAGGGGAAGGAAAGGGAGAGGAGAGGAGAGGGGCAGGAAGCAGAAGGAGAAGAAGAAGCGGAAGGGGAAGGGAAGGGAAGGGAGAGGAGAGGGACAGGAAGGAGAAGGGGAAGGGAAGCTAAGCTGCTGATATTCATACCAGAACGTGCTAAACCAGAACCAGGGGTTGGTCTTGTCTAATCATAGCCAGCAGGAATAAGTTACAATGGGTACCAATTCATAGGATATTCATCATAAAACACAGCAGATCAGTTATTGTGTTCCCAGGCACTATAAGAAGAGTAGAGAATGGGAGAAAAGTTACTTCAGGAATAGCTCCAAAGGAGGACGTCAGTAGATGTTTTTCCACTGTTCGATAATGTACAGATAAAATACTTACTCCCCCACCACTATCCATAATGAACATTGCCAATTCCGTGTTCTGCCAGAACAGTTTTTGATGGGCCCTCTCTCCATTTGCTTCCGTTCTAGGGCCCAATAAAGGAGCAATCTTTTGAAGATGACATTCAGATGATGGGATTCACCTAATAATTTCCATGGTGTTACCTTATTCATCAATGTCCTTTAATGATGCAGGGCACATTCAAGGAAAATTAAATTGTGGAAGCTTTCATTATAATCTCTTGAGGGTGAGACCTTTTCAGTTCTAGAACCTTTGTCTAGAGCTCTTTTCCCTAACCCTACAAGAAATCAGCTCTCCACAGTTCCAGTTTAGGACCTGTATTGCTCCTGTGGAATGGCAGTTGACTAGAGGTGCTTGGAGAAGCATAATTTAGAGCAGTGATCACCAACTGGTGGCCTGTGGACCACTGGTGTTACGCGAGAAAATTTTGGTGGTCCACAGAAAAATTATTTGCATTTTTTTATATTGCATTAAATCAGGGATCCTCAAACTACAGCCCCTGGGCCGGATACGTGCAATGAACGTTTATGTAAGGTGACCAGACGTCCCGCTTTTGGCGGGACAGTCCCGCTTTTGAGCAATTTGTCCCGCATCCCGCGGCGTTTTAAAAAAGTCCCGATTTTTCATTCTGCCTCCTGAATCCCCGCTGATGGCTAGAGGGAAAAAAAACTCTTTAAACTCTTGCCGCGGGGCTTCAAAGGGCCGACCTACAGCTGATCAGTGTTAAAAAAAAATGAATAGACCCATGCCTGCAAAAATAGAAAAAACAGCCCCTGTTAACAGCTTCCGCTAGGTTAATTAGCTGCAAAAAGCTGCAAAAAGTTCCTGGAGCAGATTTCCCCCCCACTAGCTATACTGAAAACAAAGGCGAAAGCGAAACTAAACCTGCAACATGACAAAATGAGGCAGAGAGAGATTTCTTTCTTTTTCTTTTTCTTTTTCCTCACCAAAAAAGGTAGGTACAAAACTGCAAACAATGGGAAATTTTGGGCAAAAGAGGAGAGTTCAAGATTTTAAAACACAAAAGAAAAAAAGCTCTATTTAACTAGGGAATTGTAATAATTGAGATACTATTAATAATTGTATATTGTGTTGAAAGCAGAAATGGTTAAGTTGTGGTTTGGAGGAATATATGGGGGAAATTATTTGGTTTATTATTATTGGTAAATATAATTAATTGATTTGTAAGAAATTGGATTGCATGGAAATAATTGGAATATTCATGTTCATATTGATTAATATACAAAAAAGATAGTTATATAACTAATTGATTTATATTAAAATGTTGAATTTGTATTAAACAACTGTATTACATAATTACATAATTAACCAATGTGAGGATGGATATAAAAATAGATGACAATGGGAAGGGGTATAATATAGAATAGAAGGGAAAAATTGAATTTGATTAAGATTAGAGATGAGGATGAAGGGTAATATTGTTTTTTTAAAAAAATAGATGAGGAATAAATATGGCAAAAAGGAAATATAGAAATTGTAAATTTAATTGAAATGACTAAACGCTGTTTAAATTTGTGAACCAGCCAAATATTCTGTTCAAAGAAAATACATTGCATGTTTGTATGTGTGTTTCTAATTATTGCTATTTATTCATATTTGTTCTCTTTTATTCTTTAAAGTTTAACAATTCATTCTTAATCTTAATATCTTTATATTTGCTTGGGGTTGGCTTTCTTCCCTTTCATCTTTTTTATTGTACAGCAATCTTTCTCCTCAAACCTACCACCACTCTCTTTTTTCCTTCTTACTTTCTCTTCCCCCCACCCTCTTTTTCTCCTCCCTACTTCCTCTTCCTTTCTCCTTCTCCTCCTCTCTTCCTCCCTCTCTTACCCTCACTCCTACTCTAATTTCCATTCCTTCATCCCTCTCTATTGCTGTATCCTTTAATGCATATGGACTACTCAGAGGGCTGAAAAAGTTATTTTTGACTGGTCCTCACACTTTTGACCAGTCCTCGAATTTATGAGTGTCCTCACATTTTACATTTTTGCCCTATCTTGTCATCATGGTGAAGAGAAGCAGTTGTGAAATGAGTGACATGGTTGTTAAGAATGCTGCACGGGCATAAATGTGAGGATGGTCATAAGTGTGAGGACCAGTCAAAAGTGCGAGGACCTGTCAGAAATGACTTTTTTCAGCCCTCTGGTTAGTCCTTTTGTGCATATGGACTACTCAGAGGGCTGAAAAAGTTATTTTTGACTGGTCCTCACACTTTTGACCAGTCCTCGAACTTACGACTGTCCTCACATTTTACGTTTTTGCCCTATCTTGTCACCATGGTGAAGAGAAGCAGTTGTGAAATGAGTGACATGGTTGTTAAGAATACTGCACGGGCATAAATGTGAGGATGGTCATAAGTGTGAGGACCAGTCAAAAGTGTGAGGACCTGTGAGAAATGACTTTTCAGCCCTCTGAGTAGTTCCTATACACATAGCCATGGCCACCCGGTCACATGACCAGCTAGCCACGCCCACCCAGTCACATGGCCTCCAAGCCACGCCCACACAATAAGTCACACCCACAATGGTGTCCTTCTTACCAATGTTAAAATCTGTTCACCTTACCCTATACGCATAGCCATGGCCACCCGGTCACATGACCAGCTAGCCACACCCACCCAGTCACATGACCAGCTAGCCACACCCCACCCAGTCACATGACCAGCTAGCCACGCCCACAAAATAAGCCACACCCACAATGTCCCTCTTTACCAATGTTAAAATCTGGTCACCTTAGTTTATGTTGCTGCAGAAAGTCTTCCTCTTTGGGGTCTTTTTGTGCTGGTCGGAGGGGGGTAGAAATTGTGACTTGGGGTCTGCTTCAGCCTCCTGGTATGGGGCTTTGGATGAAGGCTGGAGGGAAGCACCACTGGTGGCGAAGGCCTTGTTCCAGTGCAATTGCATCATGGCCTGGAACTGGCTGACCATCTCAGCCCGCTGAGCCTCCAGGTGCCGGTACCTGGCCTTGCACTCCCGCAGATCGTCCCTCTTATTGGAAAGCCTATGCTCCTAGTCCTCAGTGAGGTGCTTCTGCTGAGCCTCCTCCTTGGTCAGATCCAATTTGAACTGAGCTGTTTTGCCAAGTCTTTCTCGTGGTGGCTGCTTAGCTCCAACAACTGCTTCCTGTTGGGGCTCTAAGGAGCCCAGGCGGCAGGCAAAGAGTGGCTGGCAGGAGAGGGGTGAGTAGAAGCCAGCGAGGTGCCCCTCGACGTAAGTGACATCAAGTTGGCCACACCCACCCATGATCACCTAGCCACATTCACCCAGCCTATCACTAGGCAGATCATATTAGTGGTCCGTGGGATTTAAAATTATGAAGTTAGTGGTCCCTGAGGTCCGAAAGGTTGGGGACCCCTGATTTAGAGGACAATTTCAAATTTTGTTTGTACATTTGAAATGTTGTTTGAAATTGGGGCAAAAGGAACATGATCTTTGAATCAAGCTTTGTTTCTTGTGAGTGCTTGGACACATCCATGGAATGAATGAAGGCAAATATACGTGTCCCAGCATAAGTTTGCAGGATCCAATCACTCCGCTAGAGAGAAGTTCCCTGAGAATTTCTGGAAAGGGGGGATGGGGGGGGAGAAAAAAACCTGTTACTAAATAAACATACAACCATGATGATATATGTGTAATTGGTAAAATAGAAAAGAAATTGAAAAGAAAGTATATATTAATAGAAAATCGGGGCTGCTCGGATACCAATAAGGGAAATATTGGACAACAAAGGAGAGAGAATGGAGAGAGGAGTAGAGGGTAAGTTAGGAGGGGAGAAGGAGAGAGAGGAACAGAAGAAAGGGAAAAGGAAAGGAAGAAAGGGAAGGGGAAAAGAGTAGAAGCGAAGGCTAGAAAGAGGAGAAAGAAGGGAGAAGGGGGGAAGGAAAGGGAAAGAGAGAAAAGGAAGGAGAGGAGGAAAGAAGAAAGTAGAAAGGGATCGAAGAAGGCAGGAAAGGGAAAGAGAGAAGGAAGAGAAGAAGGATTGTTGTAAAAGAAGGGAGAAGAAAGGAAAGAAGAGCAACACTGAATATAATTAAAAAGAATTTGTTTTTCTTTAGAAAATATATGTATATGCGGGATTAATTATGGATAAGAGAATGTACATTTACAATATATTTATAAGAAATAAAGTAAAAAACTTTTTTCAAAAAAAGAAGAAGAAGAAGTAGTTCCCTGAGGAGGGGCTCCAGCACGAGTCCAAAAGCTCAGAAGACAAAATCTGTGGTCCAAGTGACCAGACCAAGATTGGATCTGCAACATCCATGGAGTTTTCTTAGCAATTTGGTTTTCAACTGTAGCCTGCAGTTCTGGGACGTTCCAGCAGTGGTGAAATCCACATTTTTTTTTTACTACCAGTTCTGTGGGCGTGGCTTGGTGGGCGTGGTGTGGTGTGGTGTGACTTGGTGGGAGTGGCAGGGGAAGGATACGGCAAAATCTCCATTTCCTCCCCTCTCCAGAGGGAAGGATACTGCAAAATCCCCATTCCCACCCCACTTCAGGGGAAGGATACTGCAAAGTCCTCATTCCCTCCCCACTCCTGGGGGAAGGATACTGCAAAATTTCCATTCCCACCCCACTTCAGGGGAAGGATACCGCAAAATTAAAACTTGCCCTTAAAACTTTGATTTCATCAAGCCGGGCTGACTTAACCCCCCACCCCCCAACCCCTTTAGATATTTTTAATTGTTAATTGATTTTAGTTGGGGTGTTTTAAATTTATTGGGCCAAAATTTGTTTAATTCTTTTTAAAAAAATGTTTAAATTTTGTATGTGATGTTTTTATTCTTGGCTGTTCACCACCCTGAGTCCAGTGGGAGAAGGGCGGTATAAAAATCTAATAAAATAAAATAAAAATAAAATAAAATCTCCATTCCCACTCCACTCTGGGGCCAGCCAGAGGTGGTATTTGCCGATTCTCTGAACTACTCAAAATTTCCACTACTAGTTCTCTGAACTGCTCAAAATGTCCGCTACCGGTTTTCCGAACTGCTCAAAATGTCCGCTACCAGTTCTTCAGAACCTGTCAGAACCTGCTGTATTTCACCCCTGCTTTCCAGGCTATGCCTCATCCAAGTATTATACACCAGAGCTTTTAGCTCTCTCCCTAACCTTCTTCTCCCCCTTTGCCTTATGGTCGGAAGGGATGGCAATAACAGAGGGGTTGAGAGAAAAGGAAACGGGAGTCAAGAGTGCTGGAGCAAAAAGACTGTCCATCTTTCACTTCAGTTCCTCGTCTCCAAACCCCGCTCCCCTCCTTTGAAAAGATAAATATTAGAAGTCTCTTCAGATCCATTTGTTGGCTATTGGCTGGTTTTCTTTTCCCCCTAAGCTGAGTGCCTTGTTATGCATTCCCAGCGCAAGATACATAGGCACTTGAAGCTACTTCAGAAGTAGAGGACATGCAAGAGACGTGGAGGTGGATGGAAGGAAGACGGGGAGGGAGATGGTTGCCGAACAATACTAGGATTTTGATTCCCCACCCCCACCCCCATCCCTTTTAATTGACTACTAGAGTAGAATTGGACAGTCTGCTCCATTTAGCAAGGAAAACACATCACGTAGCGCTGGTCCCTACTCCTGAAAGGAAAAATAGCCATTCTCTCCGAGGTTCTTCCTATCAGTATTAATGGAATCATATCCATAAGAAGCAGACTTCGGAAAATCAGTTGCTAAGCAGGGGAAACAGCAGGGATGAGATTTCATTTTCCCGTCACCATTTGGGAGTTGGGGGAGAAAAGGAACTTTCTGGAGGCATCTCGTTGGCCACGGTGGGAAACCAAATTCTTTTTCATTTATTTATTACTTGTACAGATAATTTAAGGTGGCAGACAGAGCCAACACACCTTCCTCCTTCTATTTTCCACACAACCACCACCCGGCATGAAAGAGGGACTGGCAGCTTAAGCTTTCATGCTTACGGCAGGACTAGAACTCACCATCCCTTGTTGATTGGCCCAAAGTCACCCAGCTGGCTTTCATGCCCAAGGCAGGACTAGAACTCACTATCTCCTGATGGTGATTGGCCCAAAGTCATTCTGCCAGCTTTCATGCCCAAAGTAGGACTAGAACTCACTGTCTCCTGGTGATTGGCCTAAAGTCATCCTGACAGCTTTCATGCCCAAGGCAGGACTAGAACTCACCATCCCTTGTTGATTGGCCCAGAGTCACTCAGCTGGCTTTCATGGCTAAGGCAGGACTTGAACTCATGGTCTTTTGCTTTCTAGCATGGTGCTTAGTGCCTTTCAGTTTTGCTGGACTGCAGCTCTATCATTTATCCCCCAATATGGTTATTGCATTGACTTTGTGGCGGGGGGGGGGGGGCGGGATCCATTAATTTTCTTCAGATGATTATTTGTATCCTTAATTCTACAGATATGAGGGGTATCCTTTGGCCACATTTTATAACTATCATACACAGAAGCATAGGAAACCTTAGCCCTCAGACGCTGTATTTGGACTCAGAGGTTCTCCTCAAAGCACCTCCTGATTTAATAGAAAATAACTGAATGTGAAGGGACGCAGTGGTTCAGTGGCTAAGACGCTGAGCCTGTCGATTGAAAGGTTGTCAGTTCAGTGGTTCGAATCCCTAGCACCGCGTAATGGGGTGAGCTCCCGTTACTTGTCCCAGTTTCTGCCAACCTAGCAGTTCGAAAGCAGGTAAAAAATGCAAGTAGAAAAATAGGGACCATCTTTGGTGGGAAGGTATCAGCGTTCCGTGTGCTTTTGGCGTTTAGTCATGCCGGCCACATGACCACAGAGATGTCCTTCAGACAGCACTGGCTCCAGCTTTGAAATAGAGATGAGCACCACCCCTTAGAGTCGGGAACAACTAGCATATATGTATGAGGGGAACATTTCCCTTTCCCTTTACCTAACTGAATATGAGCTGTATTTCTTTCTGGAGGCAGGGGTGGGGAAGAAGTAGAAGAAATAACCTACATATATTGCATCACTGATGGGCTTAAAATATGTATTTTGTGTTATTTAAATGGGAAAAAAGGAATTGGGACGTTTTAAAAAAGCAAAGACAAACGAACTGTGTTCACAAATTCCTTAAATACTTACCATAATTAGCAGAATAAGCAAACAAAAAAATATAAGCACATTGAGAATATAAATGTTATTTTCCCTCCCCACTCACTCATTAGCTGATTTTAGCTTGTTTTCTGTTTACTAAAAACAAGCCATCCATCCAATATCAGGGAAGGGGGAAAAAAATAAGCAAACTCCTTACAATTTTCAGAGAGTGGGTGGATGAACGCAAACATAGATGAATGCAACTCCCAGCACGCGTGCGTCCACACACAGATGCAAGCCACTCAAATCATCTGCTGTAAACATGAAAATTCTAAACATTGAAAATTCTAATAAGAGGCAGCAACAAAATTAAGTTTCTAAAACAGGGAGGAAATAACCAATGGGAGGCCAAAATGAAAAAGTGCTTTAGTTTTTATTTATTTTATTTATTTCTATCCCGCAGCAGCAGCTTCAGATAATCCTGAAAGAAGCAGATTTTCTGATGAGTGTTTGTGTATGTGAAAGAGGGAGGGAGGGAGGGAAGGAGGGGGACAGAGAGAGAGAGAGAGAGAGAGAGAGAGAGAGAGAGAGAGAGAGAGAGAAGGAAGAGGAGGGGAGGAGGAGGAGGAGGAGAGAGGAAAGGGGAGGGGAGGGGAGGGGAGGGGAGAGGAGAGGAGAGGAGAGGAGAGGAGAGGAGAGGAGAGGAGAGGAGAGGAGAGGAGAGGAGAGGAGAGGAGAGGAGAGACAGGTCACCCCAAGGTCACCCAACCAATTTCTGTGCCTGAGAGAGGGCTAGAATTCATGGTCTCCCAGTTTCTAGTCCAGCACCTAACCTCCTGCACCAGTAGGATCTCAAATTTATTTCCCCAGATCTCATTTCCGTTGTACATGTGAGAAAGGCAGAGAAGTCTACAATTTCTCTGAAAAGAATTTAATCTGTTTTCATTCTCTTTCATTTGATGAAAGAGAAAGTGTGTGCAACATTTCAATTCAAATGAAATTTCTCTATTATTTCATTTGAAAGAGGGTGTGCAAGAGAGAAGAGGATTTTTAACAGATAAACTTTGCACTTAGACTATAAGGTGATAAAGGTGTGTGTGATTAAACTCTCCTTTCATTGCACAGTCCTTTCTCCAGTGGCTTCTATATACCTTCCAAAGGTAAGTATCAAGAGGGGGTGTTCTCAAATTATTTTTTTAATATGGGTTTTACGGTGATTCTGCGCCAACTCAGGAAGCTCAAACTGCCCAGGGAGCTGCTGATCCAGTTCTACAGAGGAATGATTTAGTCTGTCATCTGCACCTCCATAACTGTCTGGTTTGGTTCTGCAACCCAACAAGACAGACATAGAATTCAGAGGATAATTAGAACTGCAGAAAAAACAATGGCTCCCAACCTGCCTTCCATTGTGGACCTGTATACTGCAGGAGTCAAAAAGAGGGCTGTGAAAATATTTACAGACCCCTTGCATCCTGTACATAAACTGTTTCAACTTCTACCCTCAAAACGACGCTATAGAGCACTGCACACCAGGACAACTAGACACAAGAACAGTTTTTTCCCAAACACCATCATTCTGCTAAACAAATAATTCCCTCAACATTGTCAAACTATTCACTAAGTCTGCATTACTATTACTATTAATCTTCTCATTGTTCCTATCACCCATCTCCTCCCACTTATGACTGCATGACTGTAACCTTGTTGCTGGTATCCTTATGATTTATATTGACTGTTTCCTAATATGATTTGATTGCTTATTTGTACCCTATGACTATCATTAAGTGTTGTACCTTATGATTTTTGATGAATGTATCTTGTCTTTTTATGTACACTGAGAGTATATGCACCAAAGACAAATTCCTTGTGTGTCCAATCACACTTGGCCAATAAAGAATTCTATTCTATTCTATTCTATTCTATTCTATTCTATTCTATTCTATTCTATTCTATTCTATTCTATTCTATTCTATTCTATCTAAAGATGGGTAACAATCACAACCGTAACGGTGGCTATGCCCTGCTTTGCCATTCAAGGAAGCTTACAAACATCACCGATAAATGTTTGGAAGAAATTCTCAAATACCTTGAGCATCAAATAGAAAAACTTAGAAAACCAACAAAGGAGATTTCATTGCAACATTATTAAGGGTAGAGATTGTAGCAAAGCAAGATAGACAACGCTCCCAATAAATAAAGCAACCCAATCAACCAGTCAAAAAGAGAAAGCAGGCCATTCTGATCAGGACCTGTCTAATTCGTTGTTCCTCTTTGCCATGATGGCGTTTTTCTCTCTCCGTGGCAAACGAGACAGCGACAATTTTGAAGCAGAAGGTTCCTTCTGGATTAGTCAGCCAGGTGCCCAAGGCAAACCAAGGCAGCCATGAGACGAATGGCATCCAGCCGGTTAGAGATACATTTGTTGGCATTAGGCAGCCAATAAAAGGGCAACGATGGAGATAGAGGGAAGAGGCCATCAACCTCTGTGTTTTTGCCGAGGCTCCGGGGGGAAAGCGCTTTTCTTCACACAAGGCCAGCAATGAAATTAGAGGTAATTGTATGGGCCCAAAGATTCAATAAAATCCAGGGAAGATGTCAGGTGAGAGAAAGGGGTTTGCGTAGCCATTTCTGTTAAATGGAACAGATGTTCCCTGCTCGTGCCAATAATCAGTTACTGATGACGCTGTTAAACAAGCAGCACCGTGCCTGCCTCAGGTGCTCCAGTGCTGATAGAGGACATCTGTTAACCCCACCTTTGAACTTTCCTGCCTGGTGAGGAAAGGGCACCTTTTCTGCTTCTCTGGCTTGGCTTGGGATTCGGTGAGGCTGGGCACCATTAAAATAAAGCTCAAACAGCCACTTCCTCTGCTGATGCTTCAGAGGAACTGGCAAGAAAGGGTGAGGCAAATGGAGAAGGTGGCATAAGTGGAGAAGGATCAGAGGAGACAGGACACCGGGGGTTCCAATATTTGAGGGGCTGCCACAGAGAGAAAGGGGGTGGGGACAAGCTATTTTCCAAAGCAACCGAAGGCCAGACAAGGAATAATGGATGGAAACTGAATAAGGAGAGATTCAACCTGGAACTTTCTGACAGTGAGAACAATCAACCCATGGAACCGAAGTTGCCTTCGGAAGTTGTGGGAGTTTCATCACTGGAAGCTTTCAAGAAGAGACTGGACTGCCATCTGTCCGAAATGGTATAGGGTCTCCTGCTTGGGGGGTGGGTGGGTTGGACTAGATGACCTACAAGGCAGGGGTGAAATCCAAATTTTTTCTCTACCGGTTCTGTGGGTGTGCTTTGGTGGGCGTGGCAGGGGAAGGATATTGCAAAATCCCCATTCCGACCCCACTCCAGGGGAAGGATACTGCAAAATCCCCTCCCTCCCCACTCCTGGGGGAAGGATATTGCAAAATCTCCATTCCCACTCCACTCTGGAGCCATCCAGAGGTGGTATTTGCCGGTTCTCTGAACTACTCAAAATTTCCGCTACCGGTTCTCCAGAACCTGTTAGAACCTGCTGGATTTCAGCCCTGCTACAAAGTCCCTTCCAATTCTGTTAATCTGAATCTTTCGGACAACAATTGGATTGAAGAACAGTCCAGAATGATCTCCACTTGGGAGTAGAAATGGTGGGCTTTGTTCTCCTGGTTTCTTTCTGTACTTCTAGGAGATAAGAAATTGCCCCACATCAAAAGAACTCTTCCATGTAATGACACAAAACAGAAGGCCTAAAATAGAAGTGAAATGAAATCATAAGGACTATGACAGTAGATGACAGTAGAGGAGAAGAACTAAAGCCAACATGGTGTAGAAATTAAAGAACCAAGTCCAACTTCCATATGGAAACTCACTGGAATGACCTTGTTGTCGGTCAACCCCTTGCAGTCCATCCTAATTCTTAAACTGTCAGGAAAGCCCCATACAAATTATCTGGATCTCTTGAAGAAAAGGCAGGTATAAATGTCTTTTAGATGTAAGCCCCCTGAAGTCTTGAGATTTGGGTGGCTCATAAATCATAAACAACTAAGCAATAAATAAAAAATGTATATATAGTAGAGTAAGATTGTAGGGCTGGATGATGGAGGCCCTTGCCATTACTTCAAGCAACCCTAACCTAAGTTTTGAAGCATTCTGTTAACTGGCATTTCAGTCCTCTGAGAGGAATCATATAACCTCAGTTGCTGTGGAAGAAAATGGAAGGGAGGAAGGAAGGAAGGAAGGAAGGAAGGAAGGAAGGAAGGAAGGAAGGAAGGAAGGAAGGAAGGAAGGGAAGAAGGAGAAGAAGAAGCAGAAGGGGAAGAAGGAGGAGGAGGAAGGGGAAAGGAGGAAGAGGAGGAGGAGGAGGAGGAGGAGGAGGAGGAGGAGAAGAAGAAGAAGAAGAAGAAGAAGAAGAAGAAGAAGAAGAAGAAGAAGAAAGAAAGAAGAAAGAAAGAAAGAAAGAAAGAAAGAAAGAAAGAAAGAACCCACAGTCTACCTCTGTATAGTGTATATTCCTGTATTTTTCTATCTTTGCTGCAGCTGCCATATATGGAGTATGTAGATAGTTCTGACAACAACATAAGGATAATGTACAACAAGTCTAGTGATGGCCACAAATTAGAGCCATAGAAGAAGCCACTACCAGCAGAAACATCTAGTTGACCGCTGTGAGAATCTGGACGCTTGACCAAACATTTTTACATTCTTAACTCTGCAGCTAGTTGTACCACACCCACACATGTTTATCTATCCATCTTTGACAGGGAAACAACAGGAGTCATATCGTTTAGCATAAATGTTCCTC
Organism: Arizona elegans; assembly: GCA_022577455.1. NCBI lineage: Eukaryota > Metazoa > Chordata > Lepidosauria > Squamata > Colubridae > Arizona > Arizona elegans. Next base: position 12,239,285 of record JAKOOJ010000016.1, read on the forward strand.
TTCAGAAGCAAGAATTTGTTCTCCTAAGGTGAGCCGTCGAGTCACGTATTACAAATTTGTTTCCCAAAACATTCTTCACTGAAGTGTGAATCAGTGCTCCAAGTGGGGCTGTTGACTTAATGTTGATTTGGTTCCTACAGGATACACACGTGGCTGGATTTTTCACACTGCTGGAAACTATGATGGTTGACTAAAACACAGTTAAGTTCCCACAATCCACTAGGCTGTAAATTGTGATTTAGAAACCAATGGGCTGCATTCAGGATCAAACTAATTTTTGCTGAAATTGTGAATTCAACTTCTCTTCTCTTTTCTTCTCCTTTCTCTCTTCTCTTTTCTTCTATCTCTCTTCTCTTTCTCTCTTTTCTTCTTTTCTTTCTCTCTCCTCTCCTTTCTCTTCTCTTCTCTTCTCTTCTCTTCTTTCTTTCTTTCTTCTCTTCTTTTCTCTCCTCTCCTCTCCTCTCCTCTCCTCTTCTCTCCCCCCCCCATCTGTTTCTTTGGCTATTGATGGAACTGAAAAGGACCAATTAATACCTTTAAAACATCCAACTTTTTTTTTTTCAATGCAGGAACACACATTAAAGTATCAACGAGAAAGAGCTGAGCAACTAGACTCATCTATCGTATTGACTGCCAATCTTCTCTTTGCAAGAACAAACGAACCTAATTTCCTCTTCTCCAATAAGGCCTGATTTCCAGTTTCCAGCTCATCCTGTGAATGTGCACTTGGGTGTGTGTGTGTGTGTTTGTACAAATAAATAGGAGAGGATACTGTTTATTGTGCAGTGCTGTTATTACTAAATCAAGTTCCATTTGCTTTCGCCATCGGCTATAACAAAATGTTGGATAAAAAAAGATACGGCAGAATGAAAATGGGATGGAAGGGAAAGGTTAAATGATATAAGATTCCCAAATGAATAACAGCCAAATGAAGCAATACAACATACTAGGTGCAAAATATGTAAATTGTTCTCTCTCACTCTCACACACACCCCCACCCATCATAATAGAAGGAATCCAACCTTTGCACCCAGTAAAGCAATAACTTTGATTGATGACGGATTGAATTTTGTATTAGTTCAGACAGAGGAAAGCATTCTGACAAATCATAGATGATAGACAAGAAACAACTCTTCTTAAAAATGTCATGCTAGGCCTGACACAGAGGTAGGGGAATTAATTTCCTAGACTTTGTGGATGTCATCAGAAATAATGATCAAAGAACTAATGGCTTAATAAACGAACAAAGGGAAATGGTGGCAATATGGAAACTGAGCTAGAATTATGCCATTAGATTAGAACACAGAAAGCATTGATAAAGAATAGCCAGAGATAGTTTTGATGAGACCTTAATTTGATCCCACGTGGCAGCCTATTCTACGTCTTAGTTAGTTACCTCTTTGGGACTTTGAAATCATAATTACCCTGTTTCCCCCAAAATAAGACATCCCCTGATAATAAGCCCCAATCGGGCTTTTGAGCGCATAGCAATAAGGCCAAGCGCTTATTTCAGGGTTCAAAAAAATATAAGACAGAGTCTTAGTTTCGGGAAAACATGGTAGCCTTTTTTTTTATTCAGTCATGGTTTTATGGTGTGGGTTACAATTTAACAGATTAACAGAGTTGGAAGGGATCTTGCAGGTCATCGAGTCCAACCCCCTGACCAAGCAGGAGACCCTCCATCTGCCTCTACCTAGGATCGAACTCACAACCTCCTGATTGTGAGGCAAGAGCTCTACCTCTAGGCTACCGGGTCTTGGCAATTGGCTTGGTTCACAGAATAAACTATTAATCATAGTTGACAAACCATAATAGCTGAACTCATGCTCCATATGAATCCAACACTGAGTAGAATTCTGGAGGGTTTAGCATACTCTTTCTGCTCAGCTATCTTGATTTGCTTTATGGAATTCAACATGTATCCAGCCAGTTATGGTTTACTCAGCAAATCGTACGAAGACAATCTTGGTTTATAACGTCAGACTGGCAAACAAGTGGCTGAGTAAGTTCTCCACCAACAACAGATGTAAGAAACAACGTGCCTGATTGAATCAACTCAACGTTCTTTTAAAGTCCATCATCTAGCTATTAATACCATATCATTAGAATTGGTAAACTCAAGCCAAATATGATTGAAATGCCAAAAGCACAGAGGTGGCCATTTGATTCAAGCTTAAATGTATGCCAAAGAGCATTCTGACCATTTGCAACAGCAGTAATTATTATCCATCCAGAAAGACTCATGTCATTGGGCTCAGCTGTTTTTCCATCAGTGAAGAGAGCTGGAAAAAACAGTTTCCACCAGCCCTGTTGAGAAAGCGTCTCTTTACACTACCAACTCAAACTTGTTTCACAGTAATTTCCTCTCTGCAGGGAAGCCCAAAGACTGTAAATTCTTAGCATATTCCATGAATTACATTTCCGAGGACGCTTGGATGGAGAAAGCAGTACTGTAAAGGTTGGACCAGTTCACAGGAAGAAAGTGTCCACAATCTTTGTGTGTGTGTTTTTTTTTTAAAAAAAATATTATTTTCAGTTCTAGTTTCTGGAGGCTTTGTCTTCTGCCCACTGCATAGACCAGGGGTGTCACACTCAAGTCCCGGAGGCCAGATTTGGCCCACGGGGTCGCCTTGGAAACAGCAAAGGACTGGCCCACAGTGCCTCTGCCAGCAAAAATGGAGCTCGGGAAGGCTGCACACAGTCCTCTTGAGCTCTGTTTTTGCTGGCAGAGAGTTGCAGGAGACCATCGCAGCCGAAAATGTATCTCGGGAGCCTGTTTTTGCTGGCAGATCCCTCAGGCCACCACAGGTGCTCCCAACATGAGTGACGTTGAGTTGGCCATGCCCACCCTGGCCACACACACCCCAGCCCTCCAAAGTCAAACACAACCCAGATGTGGTCCTCAATGAAATCAGTTTGACACCCCTGGCATAGACAGTAAAAGGCATGGGGCAAGAGTGACTTCAAAAATGTGGAGAGAGGGAGGGAAGAAAGAATGGAAGGTTGGAAGGAAAGAAGGGAGGGAGGGAGGGAGGGAGGGAGGAAGGAAGGAAGGAAGGAAGGAAGGAAGGAAGGAAGGAAGGAAGGAAGGAAGGAAAGCTACCTAGCTGCTGTACTTGGTAATGTGGGCATGGAGCAGATTTAATAGATTAACAGAGTTGGAAGAGACCTTGTAGGTCATGTAATCTAACCCCCCACCCAAGCAGAAGACCCTACACCATTTCTGACAAATGGCAGTCCAATCTCTTTTTGGAAGCCTCCAATGATGAAGCTCCCACAACTTCCAAAAGCAACTTCTGTTCCATTGGTTGATTGTTCTCGCTGTCAGAAAACTATTTCCTTATTTCCAGATTAAATTTCTCCTTGATCAGTTTCCACCCATTATTCCTTGTCTGGCCTACAGGTGCTTTAGAAAATAACTTGACCCCCTCCTCCTCTCTGTGGCAGCTCCTCAAATATTGGAAGACTGCTATCATGTCTCCCCTGGTCCTTCTCTTCACAATGGAGTGAAAAAAAGAGCAAAGTGAGAAAACCAGAGTAAAAAGAAATGATACTTTTGTCCTGTATACAGTAGAAGCCTCCAATGTTCAGTTCCTGTCCAACAATTGCAAACCGTACCCAACAAAGTGTCTTTGATCAGAATTGATCAAATTGAGTGTTAGGCTCCAACTCCTCAAACAGCTACCATTAACACTCTCCAGGAAAGGAGCCATTCTTGGTTCAAGAGGAGAAACAATTCCCTCTCACCAGAGGAAATCTATCTTGGAACTTTCCAAGGTGCTGAGCCTCCCCCATCCTACTCTACTGTCTGTCTGTCTGTCTGTCTGTCTGTCTGTCTCTCTCTGTCTCTGTCTCTGTCTCTCTCTCTCTCTCTCTCACACACACACACACACCAATGATCCTCATAACAAAACGGACCCCTTAGAAGTACTTTTTTTTGATGAAATAAATGTCTTCAGGGATCACCGTTCGATTAAATTAATCCTAAATTGGCATTTATCCACAGAGGAGAATAAGGTGGTCAGGTGGTGAGATAAAATAGGACATTTTTGCTTGTTGTCTGGTGGAAACTAAGCAAATTGCAAAATAAAAATAAAAATAAAAATAAATAAATCTCTCCTAAAGTTGAAATGAGGGTTAGATTTGATTCATAAATGATGCGATTTATTTGATTTGGGCTGATTTGGAAGTCATCGTTTATGGCTTATGTTATGGGTTAACACAAAACCAATTTTGACTTGTTCAATAAATAATGGTAAAACAATTTATGACTTAGAGAAAACTTTAAAGCAGTGGTGAAATCCAACTTTTTTTACTACCGGTTCTCTGGGTGTGGCTTGGTGGGCGTGGTGTGGCTTGGGTGAGTGTGGCTTGGTGGGCGTGGCAGGGGAAGGATACTGCAATATCCCCATTCCCTTCCCACTCCTGGGGGAAGGATATTGCAAAATCTCCATTCCCAGCCCACTCTGGGGCCAGCCAGAGGTGGCATTTGCCGGTTCTCCAAACTACTCAAAATTTCCGCTACCGGTTCTCCAGAACTTGTCAGAACCTCCTGGATTTCACCCCTGCTTTAAAGTCTGTCAATATGTCAATACCCAAACCAGACAAATAAATGTCGTGTAACTTTTAGTCTTTCATCATGCATTTTTCTAATAAAAAGGTTTACTGATCAGTTAATCAAGCTGTGCTTTTTATTATTCCATTATTGAATGGGGCAATTCGTTCCTCAGATTTTGTGAATTCTAAGAAGCTGTCTTCTACTGTATGATCCTTTTAATTATGCGTTGCCTACAGTGATTGACCAAGGCTGTTCTGAATTTCAGGCTGGGATTTTTTTATAAACCACCTAAAGATTCCAGGAACTAAAACATGGACTTTCTACATGGAAAATTGGGAATTCAACCATTAATTGATTACACCTTCATTGCGATGGTTGTTGCTTAATGCAATAATTTCTTTGTTATATTTAGATTTATAGACTTTGTGCAAGATAGTTTTTACACATCACTATTATGCCAATAGGGATGCGGTGGCTCAGTGGCTAAGACACTGAGCTTGTCAATCAAAAGGTTGGCAGTTCAGTGGTTTGAATCCCTAGTGCCACATAATGGGATGAGCTCCCGTTACTTGTCCCAGCTTCTGCCAACCTAGCAGTTCTAAAGTAAAAAATGCAAGTAGAAAAATAGGGACCACCTTTGGTGGGAAGGTAACAGTGTTCCGTGCACCTTTGGCGTTGAGTCATGCCAGCCACATGACCACGGAGATGTCTTCGGACAGCGCTGGCTCTTTGGCTTTGAAACAGAGATGAGCATCGCCCCCTAAAGTCGGGAATGACTAACACATATGTGCGAGGGGAACCTTTACCTTTATTATGCCAATAAAGCTTTCTTCAAGCAGTGCGCACCTCCAGGCAACCAAATCATGAATGCATTTTTTTTTATGACAACTACCTGGCAATTTGGTTGTATGTAGACACAGAGCCTTAAACTTCCACCCTAGTAATATGGGCTTGTAATTATGAAAGGTCCATCTGCCCCTTGTTGAGATACAAGTAGATTTTTTTTTTAAAAAAAATGCACTTATGTGAGTTTAGGACAAAAGGCTTCCCAAATCCAAATACTAAACGATGGAACAATGCAGTTGGCTGAAGGTCTGAGAGGACATTAGCCACTAACTGATTCATCAGGGGATGGCAGACTGAGAACAACTCCGTGCGTACAATGCATATCTTTGGTAATCAGAGCATCCTAGGAGAGCAATTTGCACCTATTCCTTGGCATTTACCACTCTAGTTCTAACAGTGTGTGTTTTGACCTATAAAGTTCTACACGACTTGAAGGCTGCCTCACCAGAACGGCTCAAAATGGAACACAATTTTTCAAGGCTTCTCTTAACAGAATAACAAAATAACAGAGTTGGAAGGGGCCTTGGAGGTCTTCTAGTCCAACCAGGGGTGAAATCATACCGGTTCAGACCAGTTCTCCCGAACCGGTAGTAATAAAAGCGACTGGTTTGGGCAAACTGGTAGTAAAAAAAAAATGTCAGTATTTCTGATGATCAGCGAAATCATGCTTCCTAGTGAATCTAAATCGTGGAGCACAGCTGTTCCACTCTCCCTCACTGTTCTACTTACCTTAGAAAAGGCTTCTTAAGACTCCTTTTTCAGTGCAGTGCAGTAGCGCCTGCAGTCCGCCTGCATGCAAAGTGTGCATTTGACGCGCACCACACATCCTTGTGCGCAGAGTACTGGTAGTACTGGGAGCAGTACTAAACGAACTGGGAGCAGACCTTGAAGGATTTCACCACTGATTCCAACCCCCTGCTCAAGCAGGAGACCTTATAGGCTTATACCATTCAGGACAAATTGATGTCCAATCTCTTCTTAAAAACCTCCAGTGTTGGAGCACCCACAATTTGTAGAGTCAAGTCATTCTACTGATTAATTCTTCTAACTGCCAGAAATTTCTCCTTAGTTCTAGGTTGCTTTTCTCCTTGATTAGTTTCCATCTATTGCTTCTTGTCCTGCCTTTAGATGATTTGAAGAACAGGTGGGTCCCCTCTTTTTTGTGGCAGCCCCTTAGATATTGAAACACGGATATCATGTCACCCTTTGTCCTTCTTTTCATTAAACTACCAAGAGCCTTGGTAGTACAGTGGTCTAAAGCACCCTGTTATTAAGACCAGCTGCCTGCAATTACTGCAGGTTTGAATCTCGCCAGGCTCAAGGTTGATTCAGCCTTCCATCCTTTCTAAGGTAGGTAAATTGAGGACCCAGTTGTGGGGGCAATAAGCTGACTTTGTATAAATATACAAAAGGATGAAGGCTATTGCTTAGCGCATTGTAAGCCGCGCTGAGTCTCCGGAGAAGGGCGGCATATAAATCAAATTAAAAAAAAAACAACTAAACATACCCAATTCCTGCAATTGTTTTTCCTATGTTTTAGCCTCCAGGCCCCTACTCATCCTTGTTGCTCTACTCTGAACTCTTTCTAGAGTCTCAACCAGTCGTGGGTTGTCCCCGGTTCGGAACAGTTTGCAAGAACCGGTAGTAAAACCAGCGTGAGGCTCCGCCCATTGCCCCAGATGTCATCATCGGTGATCTGTGCTTCCCGTTGCGAACCGGTAGTAAAGGCAGGTAGAACCCACCCCCAGTCTCAACATCTTTTTTATATCATGACAACCAAAACTGGATGCAATATTCCAAATGTGGTCTTACCAAGGAATTATAAAGTGTTTCCTTGCTAGAGAGGAGCTTCTGGAATGCATTTTCTATTTTCTTAACTTTCCCTGCTTGCTGTTCACGAGATGTGTTAGCATGAGAAGTCTCAAAATCCCAAGGCATATGGAGAGTGCTAAATAAGGGAACACCAAGACCTCCAACGTCCTTAAACTCCCGCCTTTCAACAGTGGTTAAGCCAAGATAAAATAATAAGTTTTTCTCTACCATTGATATTAAAAATCACAATTTTATAATTTTTCCATGGTTTGCGGGGAACCTGTGCAACTTTATGGCTTTAGGTCCATCTCAGCCTTAAAAGAATTTTCATTCTCATTTCACTACTAAACATGAAATACTGAGGAACTGGAGTAAGGCAACGTGTTCGCTCGTGAATCTTCTAAGTGTGTCTGTTTGGACACTAGCCTTAATTTAATTTAAGGTTAATGTTATGATTTTATACATACAGCATGTTAACGGTGTTTATGGGAGGTCAAAAAGTCTAATTAGGTTGGTTGCAAGCATGCCACAGTTGAACATGTCATGGAAGCCACAGTTGAACATGTCATTTGTGTAATGCATGTATAAAGGGACTGTGCTTGGTCATAGCAGTGGATATGATCACCCCTGCCATCTTAACATTTTTTTTAATCCACCCGTAGATGCTCCTGTGTGATGTCTAAGTGTATAAATTGTCAAATGCCGGGGAAATCAGGACATCCAGGCAGTTTAAATAAGTATAAAGATTTATTGCAAGCTTAAGATCTTTACAAGAATCTGACCAACACACAGTTAAGGGAAATTAGCGGGACCTAAGAAAGACATTCAAGGTGGGCTGTGCTTAGATCTCTGGTGGGCGTGCAGGGACTCATGACTCAGTGGTGGGTTGCCCCCCGGTTCGCACCGGTTCTATAGAACCGGTAGTAAAACTGGTGGGAGGCTCCACCCACCGACCCCGACATCATCAAAATGCTTCTGCGCACAGCCCCATTGCGAACCGGTAGTAAAGGTAAGTAGAACTCACCCCTGTCATGACTGATGATGCATTTGACCCCTCCCTTGGTCTTAGCCTGGTCATCTCCTACATAAATTTCAGATTAATTATCTCATGAAGAAATGGAAATAGTTGCTTCTACTTGATCCGTGTGTAAACTGAGCAATATTAATGGCAGCAAACATGAATTTAAATGAGTATACCATATTTTTTGGAGTATAAGACGTACCGACTATAAGGCGCACCTAACTTTCTTGGTGAGGAAGAAAAAGAAATCTGCCTCTGCCTCCCAGCAATTTTGCCTCGTTGCAGCAAACAGCAAATAGCCTGCTTTACTTTCATTTTCGTTTTCAGCATAGCTTGATTAGCACAAGGGAAAAAAAAAACTGCTCCAGCAATTTACCTCCTTGCAGCAAGCAGCAGAGCCCTGCGCAAAACAGCTGAGAGCAAAACAGCTGAGAGTCGGGAGGCTGATCCAATCAACTTGAACTAATTAGGCTGTGCTGAAGCTGAAAGGAACTGTTTTTTCTTGCTGTTTGCTGCAAGGAGGTAACTGCTGTGAGGCAGGGGCCAGTGGGTGGGCGGGGCTACATTCGGTGTATAAGACACGCCTAAATTTTCACCCCCTTTTAGGGGGAAAAGGTGTGTCTTATACTCTGAAAAATACGGTAAGTCTGCAGGAAAAAAAAAAATAACTGTGTGTGTAAGCTAGTCCAAAGTGAGTTGGGTTCTTTAACCTCAAATATAGTCCTTTAGAGCACAGTCCTGGACTTTGTTTCCTCATTGGACTTATTTCTCAACTTTCTTCTGTGAGAAGAAGATTGCATGTACAGCACTTCTTCCTCTAATTTTTCACACAAAAAGAATCCTTTGGATGGACCGCTGAGTTATCCAGTGAAATTCCATAGTTAAGGAGGCTTACCTTCTGTGTCAATCCAAAACATTTCGCCCCTGCACCAAATTTTATTACTTTCTTTTTTAAAAAAATTACCGTATTTTTCAGAGTATAAAATACACCCGAGTATGACACAGCTTAGTTTTGGGGGAGGAAATGGTGGTGGTGGGGGAAATCTGCCTACCAGGTATTCATCTGGCTAGCGTCCTTAGTCTGGTCAACACTAGCTTGCTGCGGTTTTTTATCTCCTGCTTGGAGATAAAAAAAACAACTTCTAAGGCACAGCTGAGAGGAAGCAGCAATGAGAAAAGCAGGCAAAGCACAGGGAGATCGCTTCACTCAGCTAGCGCTTAGTTAGGGCTGAAAAAAAACTTCTAAAGAACAGCTGAGAGTCGGAGCAAAGCATGGAGATTGTTAGCGCCTCATTAGGAGCAGGCAAAGCTGGGAAGATTGCTTCACTCATTAGCGCCTCGTTAGGGCTGAAAAAAAGCTTAGAAAAAGCTATATTCGGAGTATAAGGCACACCCAAAATTTCAGCCTCTTTACGGGGGAAAAAGGTGCGTCTCATATTCTGAAAAATACGGTAGCTATCTGCAAATACTTTTTAAAGGATGGTGACTGGCTCTAGAGAGATTATTAGACTAAGTTAAGGCAAGCTGGTAGGTTAATGAGAATGCACAGCTATTTTGCACAGCTCATAAACCGTTGTGAGTGATTTATCTGAGCTGAGGCTATGTTGCTTAACCCCTGAGCAGCCTGCATATCCAGTCAGTATTAACTGGAATTTGAAATCAACACCTAAACTTATTTCAAAATCCACTTAATGCTAACTGGAAATGGCCACTTTCTTGCTTTAGGCAACAGGTTAACTGAAGTTAAGCTACAGTACTAAGGGTGCTTTCTTTGTCTTCTTTGTCTTCAGATTAGCTGGAACTTTTAATTCAGCAACATCGAAAAGGTTGCATGTTCCCTACTCAGTTTAAAACAAACAAAGAATTTTTAGCCTCTATTCCTAAGAACTCTGAGGCTCCTTAGATTAGCAGGACTTTTTCAGTTGAGTTCAGAACTGTTGAGTTCACCTGATTTCAGTTGAGTTCACTATATTTAAACCAGCTATGATTGCTGAAATCATAGCTGGTTTAAATATGGATTGTGGGTAAAACTGCAGGGACCTAGTTCGTATGTAACACTGGAGCTACCAGATCTGAACTCTACAAATCCTTATGACCATCAGATGGCAGCAAAAAGATATGAAATTTGTAACTCTTTACAGTCATCTGGTGGTCATCCGGATTTTTGCAACCCACTTCTAGTAGCTCTAAACTATAGAATTATGGTTTGCTTGAAGATTATTTGTGTGGACACAATGGCTCAGTGGTTAAACACCGAGCTTGTCAGCTGGAAAGCTGACAGCCCAGGTTCGAGACCCGAGTGCTACAGGATGGGTTAAGCTCCCATTAGTTGCCCCAGCTCCAGCCCACCTAGCAGTTCAAAAGCATGCAAATGTGAGTAGATTAATAGGTACCACTTGGGTGTTCCATTCACCTTGGCATATATTCATGCTGGCCACATGACCATGGAAATGTCTTCGGACAACTCTAGTTCCCTCAACTAGCAAATGGAGATGAACACCATCCCCTAGAGTTGGACATGATTGGACAGGGGAAACTTTTACCATTATACTAACCTGAAGCCAAACAAATTTTATTCTCATTAATTGCTAGGTGCTAACCTATGTCTAAATAAAAGACTACAAAATAGTGTGTCCTTTGAGAGCCCAGGTGGCACAGTGGTTAGAGTGCAGTATTGCAAGCTACTTCTGCTGACTGCCGGCTGACTGCAATTTGGCAGTTCGAATCTCACCAGGTTCAAGATTGACTCAGCCTTCCATCCTTCCAAGGTCAGTAAAATGAGGACCCAGATTGTTGGGGGAAAGAGGCTGACTCTGTAAATTGCTTAGAGAGGGCTGGAAAGCACTGTAAAGTGGCATATAAGTCTAAGTGCTATTGCTATTGCTATTGGCACTTCCTTCTAGTCATGAAAGAGTGATTGGTAAGAACCTTTGTATTCCTATTTGCGTTTATTGTCCAGTTTCCGATCTAGACTCTAACTCCAGTCCTCTGATTTCCCTTCACAGTAATGAGTAACAAAGTTTAGCAGATTTTGCCAAGCTGGTGGCTATCAGTGGGCTGTATCCAGGGGTGGGCTTCAAAAATTTTAGCAAGGGGTTCTCTGCCCGGTTGCTGGGTGGGCGTGGCCATGCTAGGTGTGGCCTAGTCAGCCTCCTGCACCATCATGGGGGGGGCATTTTTGCCCCCCCCGAGCTCTGGAGGCTTTTCTCGAGCCTCCCGGAGGGCAAAAACAGCTCCATAGGCTATGGAGGCCCTCTGGAGGCCAGAAACGGACCCATTTTTGGCCTTCCCAAACTTTTGGTAGGCCCATTTTTCACCCTCCCCAAGCCTCTGTGCATGCCCTGCCCTTACCTGCATCCAAAATGGGCCGCGTGGGGAGTCCTGGGAGGGGAGGGGTGGGCGGGGCCAGCCAGGAGTGGTAGGTTCTCCGAACTGCACAGAATCTTAGCTAGAGGTTCTCCCGAACTGCCACGAACCCCCCAGCAGCCCACAGCTGGCTGTATCAGAATATGACTGCAATTCCACTCCAACAAAGTGATAAATTAAGAGTGTTTCTTTCATGACAAGATGAAAACAATGTCACAAAAGGGAGAGGACATTTTTACAGAATCTTTGCGCCACGATAAGGCATATAAGAGCCGAGCAGGAGGTGAGATGGAGATAAATAGGCCTGAATCACTACTCTAAGTTTATAGCCAACATTCTTCAAACTTGTAGAAACACGTGAGAGTGGGTTTGTGCATAACTGTAGGAGGAAGGATCCAATTAGCACTTCAGACAGTCATTATGTGGCCCATTTCACACAAAAGGACAGCACAGTTTGATTTTGGCCATTCTGTAGGAACCTACCCATTATAATAATAATAACCTTTATTGTCACTGCACAACATATGTATAATGAGATTGGTGGAGCTCCCTCAGTTCACCCCACTGCCCCAACACAATACAACTCACAGTGAGGACAGAAAATCCCTAACCCAATAAATCATATTAACAAAACACCCAGTCCTATTGCACCAGTGTGAACATGATACACGTTGCGCCAGCTCTGCAGTCCATCATACTATGTAGTTATGATTCTATTTCACATTCAGGAGTCTGACAGCCCATGGATAAAAACTGTTCTTCAGCCTGTTTGTGCGGTTGGCTATGCTTCTATATCTCCTTCCTGATGGTAGAAGGGTAAAGAAGTGCTGACCAGGGTGTGAGTCGTTCAAAAAGCATCATTCATAGTTTAGAATTTTGTGTGAACCCGCAGCCATTCGCAGTTCGTTCAATACATCTCACTGAAGAAAGCTGTCACTTAGAATAACATTCAAACCCAGCTTATAACTTTAGGGTGATCTTGCACTTTTCCACTTTTCCTATTTTTGGGGTGGGGGTGGGGAGAGAGGTCCGTGGGAACATATTAATTTGCTATACATTAATATGTATTTCAACGCAGCCCCTTCTTTCTCTAGGAGAACCCGAGAGAGATTTGCTGAGCAGCTGCAAAATGGCTGGAGTGCAGGCATTAACAACTGAGTTGTCATGGTTGCATCTTTGGGAGGGGGCTTTTGTTCTGAAGTGGAGTCCTCTCCCTCCTCACACACACACACACACACACACACACACACATACACACACAGGGACACACGTTGCAGCCACTCCGCCCTCTTCAACATGACGTCATGTATGTTCGCCTTGGTGATGGAGGCCACCTGTGGGTTGAGCGAGCCTTTAAAGAGACAGGCTCCCACTGGATGGAATCGAGTTGTGTGGTCTGCCTCTGTGTGTCTGTGGGAAAAGATTCCCCCCCCCTCTTCCCGGGCTCTACTCCTGTAATCTTTACATTCACAGATTTCTCCCCCTTTCTCCCCGTTTCTAACCAAGCTCGATTCTGACAGCTTGGTTCATGAATGTGTTGAACCTGGCTGTCAGGGAACAAAGCGCTTGTTCCCTGTTCTCACACAGCCCCGCGTGCTTGAGGAGAAACAGCCCAAGAAGCATCCTGAAGGAGGACCAAAAAATAAAAAAATAAAAATTCTCCACGCTGGACAGAAATCTCATCCCGGAGGAGACCTCGGGAATGAATGATGCAACTCATTCATCCCATTGCAATGCTTTGGGATGAACCTGGAGGTAAGTTTGTTTCTTCTTCTTCTCTCTCACTTTCTCTCATTTCTTTCTGCCTCAGCATTTCAGTAGATGGGGAAAGACAGGGGAGGGGGTTAAAGAAAAAAGATAAAAAAGAGAGAGAACCCACCTCCCTGATGTGAAGATGTGTTAGGAAAGAATTTCTTCTCCGCTGGAGACCAGGCGCCAACCTGTCACTCAGGGCACAGCTCCAGTGGGTTGGTTGTGTTGAATTTCTCTTAAAGGCAATTGCACGCCCCAAGTATTCCTCTGGAAATTTATTCCGATCTGTTGATCCATGTCAAAAAAACAAAAATCATTTTGTTTGGTTTATTTCTTGAATTGATGTGTGTGACCATCAAAAGGAGCAGAGAGGAATATTCTATGTCTTTGCCCTCCAAGTGGGGCAGACACCCAACTCCCATAAACTAGTCAGTGAGTCTAGGTACAGAGCAGCTTGATGGCAGCTGCTTGTCTTGAAGCCTAGTCTGAACGTGGTTAGTTTGTTAGAGGTTAGAGCCATTATCAATCCGTAGGATCTATTTGCATCACCTCCAACCTCTTTTGAAGTATCCAGGGCTTGACGCAAAACGAACTGGTGGAAAAGTTGTTTGTCTGCCTTTAATGAGTGCTCAGAAAGGCATCTGGCTGGCTGCTGTCAGAAACAGGATACAGATCCAGATCATTCTAGTCTCCCTCCTTGCTTGCCGAACATTTCTTGCAATCTGTCAAAGCCCAGCAGACAGGAAAGGAGTCCACCACTCCCCTTTTCAGCTACCAAGAAGGAGTTCCAAACTTTACTGAAGACAATGCTTGCATTTCCCTTCCTTCCCATGCGCTTCCCCTTTAAGAAACAAGACAGCATTAAACCTCCACCTCCTAACCTGTCCCCGGGGGGGAAAAAAAGTTGAAGATGTGAGAAAGATTTTGAGCAGATGCTTTCAGGATCGATGGTTTCAGATCGCTCTCTCGGAATATTAGATCGACTTGTCGCCGTGGTGTGCTCTCATCCTTGTTGTCGACTTTCTGCTGCTGTTGCTCTAATAGTGTGTTTTCTGTTGGATGACTTTGTTTTCATCCTGATGGAAGGATGTAAAGGCAGGGTGTGACTGCAATAAATTATGGAATTTGAGTTTTTCCTTCACGCCCATCTCTGTGGAATCCAATCATTAGAGGTACCTTGCCATACACTCTTTGTAAATCTTATATATAAAACCTTTCTCCCCATTATTCCTGTATTGATAACTATTCTTTCTTTCTTCTTGATATTTCTTTAAGTTTTCAAGAGTCATTGTGGTTTAAGTGTGTATTGGGGAGATTCAGTTGCAACTCCCGTCTTCAGCTATTGTTTACTTTGGGCCAGTCACTCTCAGCCCAGTTCCGTTGCACAGTGTTATTCTTGTGAGGGGTGTGTGTGTGTGTAACATGAAGGGAAGTAGCCTTGAGCTCCCGGAGAAAAACTGGGATGTTAAAATAATAATCAAACAATCTTCTGAAACTTTAAACATTTGTTCAACTATCTTGCCCTTTGATCATAAAATACCTCTTCTACATTTGAGGGTAGTGAAACTTGAGTTTTCTTCTCTGCTGTTGGCTTTCATCCTTTCAAAGCCCTTTCCTTCACTTTGTCCCCCTTCCCTGTTCTGAGATCAAAGCTGTTAATGATACTACAAGGTAATCTCTTGCAAAGGGGCACTAATTGCCCCTTTGCAGAATTTATTAAATCCCAGTAATTGATTTTCTCAGATTTGATGATAGTGTCGTGCTTTAATCTAATCTTGGAGTCTTTTTTTTCTTTCTTCATTTCCTGGAGTTTGTCACGATTCTTTCCTTCCTTCCTTCCTTCCTTCCTTCCTTCCCTCCTTCCTTCCTTCCTTCTTTCTTTCTTTCTTTCTTTCTTTCTTTCTTTCTTTCTTTCTTTCTTTCTTTCTTTCTTTCTTTTTGTGTACAAGATGGGAGAAACTGCTTCTTTTGAATTCTCTGTGGTGCAAATTGAATTGGAGAACAATCACACCCTAGGAGCTAACAAAGAGATTGTGTTGGATGTCACTGTCATTCTCAATTATCTGATTGCTGTTTGTCAAATGGTTTATGCTGAGAAGAATCTCAGTCCAGGCTTTTGATTCTACATTCAATAGAAATTAGAGGCATCAAGTTCCCTTTTCATTCCTTAATGCCAACCAAAAAGCAATACAGTTTCTCTGTTCAAACACACACACACACACAAAACAGTGGTTCACAAAACAGCAGAACCACAAAACCTTCAGGAAATAATAAGTGAAGCTTCATTAAATTATACAAATATCAGGGGACTTTCCTATCTATAATACAAGATGCCTAGACAAGTGAATATTTCCAAGATAAATATACACCAAATATTGGTGTACTGATCTTTAAAATGCTTCATTTTAGGACCACCTGACCCCCCCCCCATTTATTTTATTCACTGTCTTATAACGGAGGGGAAAACACTGTTAACAAATTTTTTACTCTTTATCAGGTAGAAGATATGTTCCTTGAAATGTCATTGACAAATGGTTTTAAAAATTTATATGGTATGCTTTTGTGTCATAATTGTTTGCAGTGATGCATTTTTAAATGAATGGTACGCTTTTGTGACAGGAGAGATGGCATGATAATTAGTGAAAATTTAAGTGGTGAAAACTCCACAGCAGAAAAGGTGGTTGGTTTTTCTAAATCAATCGTTTTGCAATTGTCTGGAAGTTAGCTGTCTAGGGGAGGTGATGTATTTGGGGTGAAATATCAGTACTTTCTCTGGGGACAGCTCTTAGGCAACATGTGCCTTCCAGGAACGGGGGCTATCATTCAGCACCACAATATTGGACAGCTCCTTTCTGAGAGAGGCATTTTTGTGAAATCTTTATCTTGGTTGCCTTGCCATTATTAAGAGTAATCTCTTTAGAAAAATAGTTTAAGAGGAGATATCCCTTGGGTATCCATTCATCCAAAACTTAGGGAACTATAGGCTGCCTTGCAAAGTTTGTAGTATTGTATTTGTACCGTACAATCTGCCGTGCAAGTTTCATGCAGACTGGCTCACGGTACAGATCAAGGGCTGGAAAAAATGTCATACCAAGTCGATAAATTCTTGGCAATGCTTGGTGTTTGGCACCAAGCAGACCAAAGCCTTTGGCACTGAAAAATCTTTGCAATGTCATGTTTGATGTGGTTGGTCTTTGGGGCTTTCAACAGACATGGTACTTATTGGCGAGTGTTACAAACATGTTGGCAGGAGGAATAGGACAGGAGGAAGTGATGCTGTCAATACAGAATACCATCAGCCACTTTGGTGAGTATGTGTCATAAAGACTGATGCTATATTTGTTTAAAGGCTTAACAGAACCACTCTGGAATAAATATTTTGGAAAATAAGGTGTGGTTGGGAAAGCCTCTTTTCTTAGATTCACAGGGCACTGGTTTCATCAGAGGAAGATGATCACTCGGCTCAGCTACAGGTAGGTTTGGTTTTTTTTTTTTGCTATCTTTCTCTTTGATTTTTCAGAAGGTAGACTCAAATAAATAGATGTTTTATTAAAAAAAAATACAGGGTCGTATGGTATTCACTAATGTTGTTATTTGTATCAGTACAATATTCTTTGCGTATCAGATCCTTCCCAGGTGGATTTGTATTTTAAATAGTAATTGGATCAGAGTGCAAAAAGTAAAAATGTATTTTATGAGTTCTGGATATTCATTAGACCTGTGTCTCCTTCTTTCTACCATGGGGATGATGGGATAAAAATGGTCCTGGGGATATTTGTCCAACAGGCCTCCTTAGTTTTAGCTTAATCTAACATCAACATCCAGATCTTGCTTTATGCACCATCACCTGGTGAGCTAAATCATCCTACACTGAAAAATTTACCTTTCTTTAATAATGTAAACTTTAAGAATTACGATCTGGTGAAGTAAGCAATGATGTAACCTGTTAGATATCATCCTTTGTAATAAACACTCAAGCACTAATCAGGGATGTAACTGCATTGGACTTAAATATTCCCTTCTAGCTTTATGAGTGGGTCCACATAACATGTTAAACTACCATAATTAAAACCAATCAGAGTAATTTGATTCAATGTGGTTTTGGAAACCCAGTTGTTGTTTTAGCAAAATGTATGAACCGGGCCATCACGTTGGGCCAAAAGACATTATACAAACCCAGGAATTGTATTTTGCATGATCAATGAATTCCGCCTATGATTTTTTATTTCTCTCCGTCTTTCTTGGTAAGATGATCATAAGGTCCAGTTTTGTGATAAAAATATTTATTCCACCCATTTTCTGGGGCGCTGCTGACATTTGAGCTGTTCTCTAAAACATCGTTGGGAACACTGTGCATAATAGTATTTGTAAGAGAGATGAGAAATTCTGAGGATTTGTTTTGCTCTAAACCGTCTATGATGTATATGAAAGATAGAGCCAGACTTTTCTCCCCCATGGTGGTTTCCGGCCAGAAGGATGCTGTTTATGTTGGGAGAATTCAGGAATATGACTCCTTTGCTTCTTCAATCTGGGCTAATCCATAATTAGTCCACCTCCATCCACCGTCTCATTCTTTGTAGTGTGTGCAATACTTCCAAAAAAAAAAAAAAATTCAGAAGCAGAGTGGCTGGCAAGAAATTCAGAAGGGAATTAAGCAAGCCATTCTTTTAGCTAAATTGCCACATGTAGCCTAGTTTACTTGATGACAAAGTATTTGTATCACAATAAATATTTTCCTTCTCCCTTTAGTGCGTTCTGTTCAAGCAAATGTATTCCTTATTTGCTATTATATTATATCTGAACCTTCTTTTTGTGAATGGAAAAGCCTCTCTTGCCACAGTTTTTATATTATTATTATTATTATTATTATTATTATTATTATTATTATTATTATTTAATCTTCAATTCGATTCACAGTCTGAGACTGGCAAAAACTTAACAGTTCAAGTCCTAACTAAGGATGATGATGATATTATTATCTCTTTTATTTATTAAACACGAAACTTAGTCAACTGAACATTTAAAAATGTATCACAAATACCATTGACTGGGGATAATGGTTGATACGGAGTATTATTGTTGTTGTTATCATTATCTTTATTATTACTTATTTCAGGTAATTCCCATTCATTTGGTTTTAAATTTTCCCATCTCTTGAAAGCAATCCATGCCAAACAAACCTAGTTTTTATCCAAAGTGTTAACACTAATTTATATCTTAGTTCTGCTGGTTCATTTGCATTCACAATCCAAATGCTGTTATGAAGCAGCGTTGCTTCAGTCGCAAGTATCATGCACACCATTCTTTATTCAAGTTTCACAAACCTGTATTTGTAGACAGGCATATTTTTTCCACATATTTTGTCCTTCTTGCTATCTGAAAAGGTTCTATGATATTTTCTGAGTTTGTCCTTGTCCATCACAGCCTTTCTACACAATACTAGTATATTGCTATTTAATGTCCCTTATTTTCCATTAATATTCTTTAGTGTTATTGTGTATCATTCTAGGGCGCCATCATTTCTATTACACTTATTTCCTGGCTGCATCACAAATGATAAAAATTCTCTCTTCCCCATTCTGTGAAACCTATTTAATTCAGTAGCCTAATAAATTGTTGTTCGTTCCTACTATTGTGCCATTCGAAATTCTGTGGGGTTTGGGGCCACTCATCCACCCACAATTGCAAATGTGTGTGAGGCTTATTTTGATTTGAATGAAAATGATAGATAATTGAGTATTCCTAGAATTTAAAATGCGGAAGGCAGACAAGAATTGATGCACAGGAAGACAAGAGTCGATTCAGTCTCTCTCTATATATTTTTCCTTGAGGAAAACAAAAATAAACCTGCTTGAAGTCATTAAGTAAACTGCTGCATGACATAAATTAAAATAAGGATGAGAAAGGGCAAAGAAATAACAGAAAGATGGCAAGCAAAAATGTATGAGATTAAATATACAAAAGAAGGAAAGGAAGGAAGGAAGGAAGGAAGGAAGGAAGATGGACAGAAGGAAGGAAGGAAGGAAGGAGGGAGGGAGGGAGGGAGGGAGTGAAAGGAAGGAGGGAAGGGAGGAAGGAAGCAAAGATACCTACCTGGGAATGAGAAACAGATAGCATCCTAATTTCTCTTGATTATTTTGCTCACTCTTTTACTCTCACCCAGAAGAACAATAACAGAACCTATCAAGGCAATGAAGTCTGTGAGTGCTTGAAAACTGGATAAAACCATCCCAATTAAGTGAATTGGATTATGTGCTTGGTACGATTTGAAATCAAGACTATTATTCCGTCACCATTTTCTTGCTCTGAATGTTATTCAAGGTTTTAAAAGGAGCCATTTTCAAACTCTACTCGCCTTCCAAGTACAAGAAGCATTTGTTGAACTGAGATTCTTCAGCGGTGCCTTCCAAATACATAGAAGGAGGTTGGCAGAGGAGTCTTTAGGGCAGGGGTCAGCAACCTGTGGCTCTGGAGCCGCATGTGGCTCTTTCACCCCTCTGCTGCGGCTCCCTGTCACTCAAAATATGCGTCACAACAGCCAATGTGACACCCGCTGGCACAAAATTTATTTTCAACTCCAGGTAGGCCAACCAGGGATAAATTCAAGAAAAGAAAAATTTCAGAAGAAAACAGAACGTTTAATTCAACTACATATGCTAGTTTTGTGGCTGCTCAAGAAATAGTCAGGCACGGGAAGGGTTTTGTGGCTCCCGGTGTTTTCTTTTCTGTGGGAAATGGGTCCAAATGGCTCTTTGAGTGTTGAAGGTTGCAGGCCCCTGCTTTAGGAGAAGAACATGGTTCTGCTGGAAGGCAACTGGAGCAAAATATTTGTCTGGTTATTGATCGTACCGTCACCTGTTTACACGGAGCCAAAGAAAAACGTTGTTTGGAGTTTGATAAGCAATACAATGCAGATGACTTGGCTAGAACCTGCTGTCCAATGAAGATAAACATGCCCCAAGCAGAATATTGACAAGATTCCCTTTTTCTTCAACACAAAGATAAAATAGGATTTTATCATGAATTGTGGCTTGTCCCCCCTCTTCCATAATTTTTCTTTATGGAATCTCTTATTGTCTGATTTAACGGTTTAGTCCTGATTTAGCATTAAAGGATAGAAAGGCAGGAAGAGTAGGTGGGATGGTCAGAAAGCATCCTAAAACAAAACAAAGCCAAATATTTGATTGGTTTATTATCCAGGGATTGGCTCTATCATGAGACAAAGTAGGGCAGCTGCCCTACTCAAGCAACAAACATCTAGAGGCAGTTTAGAATTTAGAATAACAGAGTTGGAAAGGACCTTGGAGGTCTTCTAGTCCAACCCCCTGCTTAGGCAGGAAACCCTACACCATTTCAGACAAATGGTTATCCAACATCTTCTTTAAAAGCCACCAATGTCAGTTTCTCTTATCTCTTAAAATTCTTGTTAAAGTTTCATACTACCAGGCATGGAGAGAAGTAACATCAACTACCCCAGCTGCATTCATGCAGAGATTTAATGTAAAAAAACAAACAAACAAACATGGATTTGTCCATCTCTGGGCCACACAACAATGGATATGTTGATTGTATATTTCATGCATACCTAAAAGGATTCCCCCACTCCCACCTCCCCAAATCGTTACAGGAAGAGTTCTGAAATGAACAAAAGGAAAGAATTTCTCTTTCATTAAGTTCCTTAAAAAAACAACAACAATCCAGTTTCCTACCAGCAGGAAGGAATCTGAGGAATGAACGCAGAATACCGTTTCTTTCTGCCTTGATGTACACCCCTTTCCATCCTAAAATTTTCATTTTGGTTATCTCTCTCCCTCTCTCTCTCTCTCTCTCTCTCTCTCTCTCTCTCTCTCTCTCTTTCTCTCTCTCTCTCTCTCTCTGACTCTTTCTTTCTCTGACTCTTTCTCTCTCTCTTTGTCTTTTTCTCTTTCTCTCTCTTTCTCTTTCTCTCTCTGACTTTCTCTCTGTCTCTCTCTGACTTTCTCTCTGTCTCTCTGTCTCTCTCTTTTTTCTCTCTCTCTCTGACTCATTCTCTTTTTCTCTCTGACTCTTTCTCTCTGTCTCTCTCTCTGTCTGTCTGTCTGTCTGTCTGTCTGTCTGTCTCTCTCCTCCTTCCAACATACTCCCTCCCCCTAGAGCAGAGTCCCCAGTGTAGAGGCTGCTAATTACACTAACGATGGGCATCCTGCAATGTGTCCCCATTTGTCAGTTTCGTTACAATGGCAGCAGATGGGGAGGGGGGAAAGGAGGAAGAGGAGGGGGCCGTGATTACAAGCTTACGATGTCACAGCAGTAAACATCAGAATTATTGCAGTTCTCCGGGAAACAGTCATTAGGCTATAACATTGGTGAAGGAAAAGCGTTGCCCTCACTTCCAAAAACAACGTCTTAAGAAGCAGTGCCAACTTTTAACCACTAGTGTTCCTTGACAACTGTAGGCAAGCAAGCAGTTGTTTTGTTTTAAATGGCTTTTTTTCCCCTAGTTTTTTTTTTTGTTTTTTTAACCAAGCCTGGCTGTCAAAGCAGGCTTTCAGGCATAATTACTTGCTAATCAACAAGGCTAAAACAAAAAAATCCAAAAACAAAAACAAAAAATGCTCCGCGGTAGATTTAAAAAAAAAAGAAGCTAAAAACAGGCAGAACGGCAATTAAAATATTAAGAATCTTTCTTTAAAAAATCAGCACCCGACTAGTAACGGAGGTGTGCAATTTTTTGTTGTTGTTGTTTACAAAAAAAAAAGGTGTTTGAAAGTATTTGGATAACTTATAGTCGCTCGGGAAGTCCTTGAATTGACTGGGGAGGAATGGAAAACACTGATTTATAGCAGGTAAGAATATCGTTCTGTTTAATTCGTTGGCTGTTTTCATACTTCGTGCTAAATTAGGCGTCCTCCTGGATGCACGGCTGTCTTTAGAAGAGCACATGACGGCCATGGCCAGGGGGGCTTTTTATCAGGTTTGCCTGATACGCCAGTTGCGCCCCTTTCTGGATCGAGACTCCCTATGCACGGTCACTCAAGCACTCGTCACTTCCCGCCTGGACTACTGCAGTGCTCTCTACATGGGGCTCCCCTTGGGGTGCACCCGGAGGCTACAGTTAGTCCAGAATGCGGCCGCGTGGGGGATTATGGGAGCGACTGGGCGCTCACATATGACACCTCTCCTGTGCGAGCTGCACTGGCTTCCTGTGGTCTTCCGGGTGCGCTTCAAGGTGTTGGTGACCACCTTTAAAGAGCTCCATGGCTTAGGGCCAGGATATCTGCAAGACCGCCTTCTGCCGCCAATAGCCTCCCACCGACCGGTTCGCTCGCACAGAGCAGGCCTCCTCAGGGTGCCATCAGCCAGATAGTGCCGGCTGGCGACCTCCAGGGGGAGAGCCTTCTCTGTGGCAGCACCCGCCCTCTGGAATGACCTACCCCCTGAGATACACACAATATCAGACCTCCGGACTTTTCGTCGGGCCCTGAAAACACACCTATTCCATCTAGCCGGGCTGGCTTGATCCCATCCTCTCAGTTTTAATTGAATTCGGTTTTAATTGGGTTGTTTTTAAATCTTGGGCCAAAATTATTTAATTGTTTTTTAAATTGTTTTTAAATTTTATATGCAATGTTTTATCTTGGCTGTACACCGCCCTGAGTCCCGCAGGAGAAGGGTGGTATAGAAATAAAATAAAATAAATAAATAAATCTTTTTGGGGGGTTGGCTTATCGTGTGAACACAGGCACTGTAGTTTCTAAACCACGAATAGTATGTTGTTTGCAAACCATCTTTATAACAAATCATCTTTACGCAAACCAGCATGGTATCTGAACTAATACTAGCTGCATAATACTAGCTTCTCATACAATGGTAAGCAATATTATTATTTCTGTATCCCAACAGTTGGGTTTATATAACATGTCATACGCAACCCAAAATTTATTTTTCTACCTTGGCACAATGTGTACACCTAGCTACTGGACAGAGGTTGGTCAGGGTTATAGAAATACATCTTTCTCAAGTTTTCCCAAAGGTGCTTTTTCCAGAGGCAACTGGATTTTCTTTGTTATTCCTTGAAGACGTTTCCCTTCTCATTGAAGAAGCTTCTTCAGTTCTGATTGGAGCTTCTTGGATGAAAAGCGAAATGTCTTCAAAGGAAAAACAAAGAAAATCCAGTTGCTTCTTCAGTTCTGACTTCAGAACTGAAGAAGCTTCTTGGATGAGAAGCGAAACGTCTTCAAAGGAAAAACAAAGAAAATCCAGTTGCTTCTTCAGTTCTGACTTCAAAACTGAAGAAGCTTCTTGGATGAGAAGCAAAACGTCTTCAAAGGAAAAACAAAGAAAATCCAGTTGCTTCTTCAGTTCTGACTTCAAAACTGAAGAAGCTTCTTGGATGAGAAGCAAAACGTCTTCAAAGGAAAAACAAAGAAAGTCCTGTTGCCTCTAGAAAAAGCACCTTTGGGAAAAGTGTGACCTGGATGACTGAGAATCTCCACAGCCATTTCTCAGGTTATCCCAAAAGTTTGGGAATGGATTTAGAACCATTCATTCATTCTACTACTTATAGTACCAAAGGAGTAGTAGAAACCAAGTGCTTTGAAAATGAAGTATGATATCCCAGTGGTTACTCTAGGCCAGGGGTCGGCAACCTTAAACACTCAAAGAGCCACAAAGGTGCTCACCAGAAGCCCCCTTTCAATTCTGGAGCTGACCGGAAGTCCGGATCCCCCACCAGAGTGTCCTCCTAGCATGGCCTCCTTTTTCCTCTACCTGTCCTAACTGAAAGCCCTGTCAATTGTGGAGCTGACTGTCAACAGGGAGCCACAGCAGTGGGATGAAAAAGCCACATGCGGCTCCAGAGCCACAGGTTGCCGACCCCTGCTCTAGGCAACGGTGATATCTCTGCAAGGCATATTTTACTTTAAGAAGTGTAATGATTGTATTAAAAAAACACACCTCAGTTGATGGGATAATCAAGTCGTGCTCAGTGAAACAGCCATAACGCCTCTCATCCTGCAAGAGATAACACTAACAGGATGTGAAAGTAGCAAGGCCCCTAAATCAAGCTTAATGAATGAAATCCCAGCATCTTCAGGCTGAGCTTGGAAAGAGCCCTGCTTCAAAATCCTTCAGAGCTTTTGCCAGTCAACAATGATAAGACCCAGCTAGATATGCCAACAGGTCCATCTCAATAGAAGGCGGTGTCCTGTACCCTTAAAGATAAGCTAATACAGAAGTAGCTACATCTTTCTCGCCTGGTCTGGCATCAATGATAGCAGCCACTCAACGCGGCTTGCCACCCTGAATCTGGCCGTGTGTCAGGAAGCCGAGATGAGTTTTAGAATTGGAATGGTGCAGAGACGTTCAAAAATATTAGATTGATGTTATTGTTTTTCATTCTCCATCATCAGCGGTTGGAAGTTCAGGATTGTTCCACCCCATTGTATTTAAAGAGGGACGCGGTGGCTTAGTGGCTAGGATGCTGAGCTTGTCGACTGAAAGGTCAGCAGTTCAGCGGTTCGAATCCCTAGTGCGCCTAACGGGGTGAGCTCCTGTTACTTGTCCCAGCTTCTGCCAACCTAGCAGTTCGAAAGCACGTAAAAAACGCAAGTAGAAAAATAGGGACCACGTTTGGTGGGAAGGTAACAGCATTCCGTGTGCCTTTGGCGTTGAGTCATCTTTCGACAGCGCTGGCTCTTCGGTTTTGAAACGGAGATGAGCACCGCCCCCTAGAGTCAGAAATGACTAGTACATATGTGCAAGGGGAACTTTTACCTTTATCTTTTTATTGTATTTAATTTCCAAAAAGTATTAGGGTGAGGAAGTGAAGAGGAGAATGAGATTACACAAATGTTGCTAGTACAGGTAGTCCTTGACTTACAACAGTTCATTGAATGACCGCTTGAAGTTACACCGGCACTGTAAAAAAAAGGAATTTATGGCCATTTTTCACACTTACGACCACTGCAGCATCCCCATGGTCATGTGGTTAAAATTCAGACCCTTGGCAACTGACTCATAATTATGACAGTTGCAATGTCCCAGGGTCACATGATCCCCTTTTGGGATCTTCTGACAAGCAAAATCAGATGGGGAAGCCAGATTCACTTAACAACCATGTTACTAATTGAACAACTGTATTGTCAGATGGGTTAATTTCATTCTCTTTGCCTATCGTTGAACCTCAAGCAGGCAGAGAAAAACAGGGAAGGGGAAAATGAAAGAACTTAACAGTTAAATGCTCCTTCTTTCTTGTTGTTCTCCTTCACCTGCCTTTTAGCTTCTCGTCTCATTTCTCTCCCCTCCCTCCCGTACTCCGCCAGTCTCAACCATCTGCCCTTGCCTTCCAATGTTTAGCAAATGTTTGATTCTGTTATCGGTCTCTGGCTTGCCTTTTCACCCCCTCTCTTTCCCTTTTGAGACAGATGGAACTTGAATCTGCTCAGAACCCAGCCTTGTTGCATTTACAACAGTGAGTGGGGAGAAAAATTGGATTATTTATAGTTACCTAAATAAATCCTGCCATTGTCAAGAAGTCCTTATAATGGGAAAGAGCTCCAATTCTGCGACAAACACCCATTGCTTCTGAATTTGTTTCCAGTCCTTAATTCCCAACTCTCCTTGTCTTCCTGCTCCAAATACACATAGGTACACAACACACAAACACACACCCAGTTGTGGGTTGCCCCCGGTTTGGACCGGTTTACAAGAACCGGTAGTAAAATCGGTGGGAGGCTCCGCCCACCACCCGGATGTGGTCATGGGCGATCTGCGCATGTGCAGAAGCTTCTGTGCATGCGCAGAAGCTCGGCGCACACGCGAGCAAAACAAGCTCGTGCGCATGTTCCCATTGCAAACCGGTAGTAAAGGTAAGTAGAACCCACCCCTGCACACATCTGAATTTCTGATTTCTTATTGGGAGCAGTGAGTTTTCCCCTTCTTCACTGTGGTGTCTTTCTCATTATTTATAATAATAATAACAACTTTATTGTCATTGTATGTGTATACACAGTATACACATACAACAAAATTCACTTAACACACAAAGATCAGGTCCAAAATACATAACAATTCCCAGACACACCCCACCCACCACAAATTCCCCACCCCTAAACCACCCAAACATCCACACAACAGACCAAGTAATGCTGTCCAACAGCTCACTGATGGTGGCCCTTGAGTTCATTGTTGAGTGCAATTATAGCTCTGGGATAAAAACTATTCAGAAAATGTGTGGTATGAGTTTTAATTGTTCTGCATCTTCTGCCAGAAGGCAACAGTCCAAAAAGATTGTAAGCAGGAAGGGAAGAGTCTCTGAGAATGTTATGCAACTTCCTCAAACAGCGAGATGCAAAGATGTCGTCCAGGGCTGATAGCTGGAGCCCGATGATATTCTGGGCAGTTTTAATGGTTCTCTGTAGAGCTTTTTTGTCCGCTGCAGAGCTGCTCCCATACCATGCAAGAATGCCATATGTCAGGACACTCTCAATGGTGCTGCGATAGTAGGACAGAAGTAGATGCTGAGATAGATTTATCTTCCTGAGCATTCTCAGGAAGTACAGTCTCTTCTGTGCCTTCTTCTTTATTTTATTTTATTTTATTTATTTATTTATTTATTTATTAGTTTGTCAAACATGTACAAGATAGCAGGTATGAATATGAACATGGACATGAACAAAAGAAATGATACAAATAAATGGGGACAGTAGGACAGGGATGGTAGGCACCACTGGTGAAATCCAAATTATTTTACTACCGGATCTGTGGGCATGGCATTCTACTGGATCTTGGTGGGCATGGTGTGGCTTGGTGGGCATGGCAGGGGAAGGATACTGCAAAAATCTCCATTACCACCCCACTCCAGGGAAAGGATACTGCAAAATTTCCATTCCCACCCCACTCCAAGGGGAGGATATTGCAAAATCCCCATTCCCTCATCACTCCTGGGGGAAGGATATTGCAAAATCTCCATTCCCACCCCACTCTGGGGCCAGCCAGAGGTGGTATTTGCCAGTTCTCCTAACAACTCAAAATTTCCGCTATCAGTTCTCCAGAACCTGTTAGAACCTGCTGGATTTCACCCCTGGTAGGCATGCTGGTGCACCTATGCACCCCCCCCCCTTTATGGACCTCTTAGGAATGGGATGAGGTCCATGGTAGACCGTCTAAGGTCAAAGCAGTGAGGGTTTGAGGATTTAGCAACAGAGTCAGGTAGAGCATTCTAGGCGTTGATCACTCTGTTGCTGAAGTCATATTTTCTGCAATCGAGTGTGGAGTGGTTTACCTTGAGTTTGTACCGATTGTTTGCCCATGTATTATTGAGGTTGAAGCTGAAGAAATCATTGACAGGTAAGACATTGTAGCAGACAATTTTGGGCTTAGATCAGACCGCAGGCAGTGCAGTTCCAGATTGTCCAAGCCCAAAATTTCAAGCCTGGTGGCGTAAGGGATTCTATTGTGAGCAGAGGAGTGGAGTACTCTTCTCGTGAAATACCTCTGGACCCGCTCAATCGTATTAATGTCCGATATGCAGTGCGGATTCCAGGCAGACAAGCTGTATTTGAGAATACTGTCTTCTGTCTAACCTTTGCATCCCGAAGACACAGATGAAATGAAAATGTGGTTTCCTATCTTTGTTGGAATTTATACTCGGTACCCTGAATACTAATACTAAAATAAAACGGTGGTTAAAATCCAAGATGTGGTTGGAGCATCTGGTGCCCAGCAAGACCGTTCCTTGATGTTTAGTTAACAGTGGGAGAAGTTCTCTCCTCTGATGAAACTAGTCAAAGATAAGGGTTGAAGAAAATGCTTGTTGATTAATTTTTGCACTTCAGTTGATTTAGCAGGAACACCCATGTGTTTTCCAGAGAGGCAAAAACAGCAGTCAAAACAGCGGGATTAGGAGGAATAGTAATGCTTGTTGGCATTGATGTGGCTAGTCCTTGGCGTTCTTCTGAGCTAGATTATTCCTCAAAGCAAAGGTGGTAGAATATTGTCAGTTCATATGATAGGAGCTAATAACAACAGACTGTCAGCGTTCCAGAAAACCCCCCAACTCCAAGTAAAAACTCCGAAGCAAGCATTTTTCAAAGTTCTATTTACTAGAATAGGTAAACTGGCACATCTGGGGAAACCTGAATCTGAGAGGTTCGGGTTTTCCCTCAGTAAATCAAAACCCCCAAAACCATCCCTTCAGTCCTCAGTCGATCACAGGCTCCAATCATCATCCGTCCCATCTCGAGACATCGTTCTGACCACTCCTTCTCCTTCTCTGACAGGAAGAATGCTATTATGTCTAAAGACAACCCCTCTACTAAATCTCCCCTCCTATTTTCCCACATGTGAGAAGGTGGCAGCATGGAAGCTTCCGGCTTAATGTGGCTTCCAAAGCTGACACAGACAAATATTGGGCATGTGTCATAGTGAGTATTATATTAGAGGCAAGTTTTGTTTTGGTGTTTTTTTCATTTTGCTTTGGAATCGTATGCATATTTCACATAGGTTTATCCTGGTTATTGAATCAAGCTATTTTTTAGTTCTGGCAAAACACTGAACCATAAATTCACCAATTAGTCCGGATTTCTGCAGCATACTAAGACACAAAGAGCCATCTAAGATTGTTATTAACCAAACTTATCATGTAATGCAAAGGACGCCATTCAGTCTTTAGCTCTAGCTGGACAGGTTGTGTGAATCCCACCCCTGAATCAGCTGGGCAGAGAACCGGTTGTTAAATTATTTGAATCCCACCACTGCATTAGCTGTTGGATTAGTAATATGGTTTGTTGCTGGAGTTGGGGAAGAAAAGACACCACTTATAGTTTAAAACAAGGCAGAGTGCAGAGAAGAGCAACAAAGAGGATTAGGGGATTGGAGGCTAAAACATACGAAGAATGATTGCAAGAATTGGGTATGTCTAGTTTGATGAAAAGAAGGTCTAGGGGAGACATGATAGCAGTCTTCCAATATCTCAGGGGCTGCCACAAAGAAGAGGGAGTCAAGCTATTCTCCAAAGCACCTGAAGGCAGGACAAGAAGCAATGGGTGGAAATTAATCAAGGAGAGAAGCAACCTAGAACTAAGGAGAAATTTCCTGACGGTGAGAACAATTCATCACTGGAACAATTTGCCTCCAGAAGTTGTGAATGCTCCAACACTGGAATTTTTAACGAAGATGTTGGATAATCATTTATCTAAAATGGTATAGGGTTTCCTGTCTAAGCAGGGGGTTGGACTAGATGACCTCCAAGGTCCCTTCCAACTCTGTTATTCTATTCTATTCAAGTTGTTGGTCAATTTGGCTGTGCATTTCTCTTTTAGGGAGGTTTTGTCTGAAGCAGGAGACAGTAGCTTACTCAAGAAACTATGTTCAAAAGAAGCCATGGCTTTCTGTGGTTCCAATTATTGTCTGGGAGGGAAATGTAAAGGTTCACTTTTGTCTATGTTTGTCCTCCTCGAAAGAAAACTTAAAGCTGGAAGGAAGGAAGAAAGAATCCCAGGGCAGCTACTCTCTCCTTTCATCAAAATCATGGTTGACACCCAGAGCTCTAACGGGTTACCTGTTTTGATCATCACAGCACAAGCTTTCTGCTCCACAAAGGAATATCCCAAACTCAAGAGAACAAACCTTGGCCATTCTAGCTACAATAACCCTCAAAGTAAAATAAAAGACAATCTAATTGTTTCCATGGTTACAAGAAGTGGCCTTTTGAACGAGACAAGCATCATCATTGCTGCCACAAGGTTAAGGCAGATGGGGGTGGTGGGAGGGGAATAGAGGAGGGGGCACAAATGTGTTGTCTTTGGGAAAACCATGGCAACAGATTTTTTTTTTTCCAGAGAGAGAGGGATGGTGGGGAGAGAGAGAGCAACTGCAAGTGTCAAGGCTGGGGAGAACACATTTGGGCTTTCCAATGTCATTGCCAAGAGCTCAGCAAAAGCGACAGCTGCGTTTCTCTGTTCTTGAGTTTTCCCACCAGGGAGAATCAGGAGCTCCATCCAGCAGCCTTGAGAGCTTCCATGCAACTCATCAAGTTGTAATGACTACTATGCCAACTTGAGCCTTGGGAATTCTAAATAAGTTTTCAACAAGGAGAACTTGTTGAAAGACGGAGCAAGGGATTCCTGCTTTGCATTAGGGCTCGGTGTGAGATGAGTCATTCTGGCTCATGAATGGTGTTATTTGTGGTTTAGTATAAAGTCTGTTCAAATCGATTTAGTTTTCATCCATCTTTATTACTTTATAACTAACTTATGAGGCACAGTGGCGCAGGGGTTAGAGTGCAGTACTGCAGGCTACGTCTGCTGACTGATCCCTGTAGTTCGAATCTCACCAGGCTCGAGGTTGACTCAGCCTTCCGTCCTTCCGAGGTGGGTAAAATGAGGACCCAGATTGTTGGGGGCAAGAGGCTGACTCTGTAAACCGCTTAGAGAAGGCTGTAAAGCGGAATATAAGTCTAAGAGCTATTGCATGCATAATACTCCTTCTTCCTCCGCTTTTTCTCCCTCAACCACAACCTAATGAGGTGAATTGGGCTGAGAAAGTGTGACTGGCCCAAAATCACCTAGCTGACCTTCATGCCTAAGGTGGGACTAGAACTCACAGTCTCTTGGTTTCCAGGGCAGCACCTTAACCACTACATCAAACTGATTCTTTCCAAATAGTCTTTTATATCATGCTTAGTACTTGGGGATTTGCTATCATTTTTTTTTTTTTGTGGGTTCAGTTTGGGATGAGCCTTTGGTGGCCAAGGGGAACTCTTAGAGTTTTGTGTGTGTGTGTGTGTGTTAGAGAGGCCTACGTGCTCATTTTCAAGCTGTGCTCACGTCTTAGCACTTTCAGCGAGGACAGGAACCTCTGATGTTAATTTTCAGCAGTTGTAAGTGGAGCTGAGCTTAACATAACAGTAACAGTAAGAAAGGGACCTTGGAGGTCACCTAGTCCAACCCCTTGCTCATGCAGGAGACCTATACTAGGGATTCAAACTGCCGAACTGCCGACTTTTCTGATCGACAAGCTCAGCGTCTTAGCCCCTGAGCCACATGCAACATAGCTCTAAGGCTACCAAAAAAGGGGGACACAGTGCAGTGATGGAATTCAACATTTTTGACTACTGGTTCTGTGGGCATGGTTTGGCTTGGTGGGTGTGGCGTGACTTGGCTTGGTGGGTGTGGCTTGGTGGGCATGGCAGGGGAAGGATACTGTAAAATCTCCATTCCCACCCCACTCCAGGGGAAGGATACTGTAAAATCTCCATTCCCTCTCCACTCCAGGGGAAGGTTACTGCAAAATCCCCACTTCCTCCTGATCAGCTGGGACTACTGTAACGCTCTCTACATGGGGCTCCCCCTGAGGAGCACCCGGAGGCTCCAGCTGGTGCAGAATGCGGCCGCGCGGGTGATTATGGGAGCGACGTGGCGCTCCCACGTAACACCTCTCCTGCGCGAGCTGCATTGGCTCCCGGTGGTCTTCCGGGTGCGCTTTAAGGTGTTGGTTCTCATCTTTAAAGCGCTCCATGGCTTAGGGCCAGGGTATTTGCGAGACCGCCTGCTGCTACCGATAACCTCCCACCGGCCAATACGCTCTCACAGAGAGGGCCTCCTCGGGGTGCCGTCGGTCAGGCAATGTCGACTGGCGGCCCCCAGGGGGCGAGCCTTCTCTGTGGGGGCACCCGCCCTCTGGAATGAGCTGCCTCCCGGAATATGATTGATCCCGGACCTCCGGACCTTCCGTAAAGCCCTGAAGACGTTTTTATTTCATCAAGCCGGCCTAGCCTAAATGGTTTTTAACTGGGATTTTAAATTTTATGGATTTGGGGTTTTAAATTGGGTAGCCAATTATTTAATTCTTTTAATTATCTTAACTTTTGTATTTGTATGTTTTAATTTTGGCTGTTCACCGCCCTGAGTCCCTTCTGGGAGAAGGGCGGTATACAAATTAAATTAATAATAATAATAATAATAAACAAACTCGGGAGGCAGAGAATAGATGGGGGCGGGGCAAGTCAGAGGTGGTATTTACCGGTTCTCCAAATTATTATTATTGTTGTTGTTGATTTATTTATTTGTCAACAAATAAGAAAACAAATAACAAAGTAGTCACAGACATGGACACATGAAAATTTTTTGGCACACAAAAAAAAGATATAAATTGGCAAAACATAGCCATAAACATATAGAATGATTACATATAAATGGGGACAGTATGGCAGGAACGGAAGGCACACTAGTGCGGTAATGGATACTTCCTTAGGCAGTGGTGGGATTCAAGTAATTTAACAACTGGTTTTCTGCCCTAATGATTTCTTCCAACAACCAATTTGCCAAACTGCTCAGAAAGTTAACAACCGGTTCTCCCGAAGTGGTGCGAACTGGCTGAATCCCACCACTGCCCTTAGGGACCTCTTAAGAAACATGATAGGTCCACGGTAGACAGTTTGCAGTAAAAGGTATGGGGATTAGAGAGACTAACAACAGGATCAGGTAGATTGTTCCAGACATTTACTACTCTATTGCAAAAGTCGTATTTCCTACAAGCTACTCAAAATTTCCACTACCGGTTCTCCAGAACTGGTCAGAACCTGCTGAATACCATCTCTGGACACAGGAGATCATCCACCTCTGATTTCCAGTATAGGCATTGAGAGGGGGGGTTCTCATTGGCATAGGTGTACCAATCCCATGAAAACCATTTGTGGGATGGCATGAAGAGCCTTGGTAGTACAGGGGTTTAAGGCACCCTGTTATTAAGCTGGTTATTAAGACCAGCTGCCTGCAATTACTGCGAGTTCGAATCTCGCCAGGCTCAAGGTTGACTCAGCCTTCCATCCTTTCTAAGGTAGGTGAAATGAGGACCCAGTTGTGGGGGCAATAAGCTGACTTTGTATAAATATACAAAAGGATGAAGGCTATTGCTGAGCACATTGTAAGCCGCCCTGAGTCTCCGGAGAAGGGCGGCATATAAATCAAATTAAATTAAAAAAAAAGTTTCCTGCACTGAGATTGGATTAGATACCCTCCAAGACCACCTCCCAACTCTCTGAATCTATGACTCGATGTTATTTGTGGCCATTAGAAGCAGAAATGTTGCCAGGCTCTGACCCATGCTCAAGATGTACCATATTTATTGACTAAGAAGAAGTCAATACTTATTGAGGCTCAGTAGGACTTCATCATAGACTCAATCAAGCTTATCTGCATCTGGTTACATAGATGTGTCCATACAGCGTAGAGAGAGGAAATGCTTTTCCATTGCTTTTTCTTTGGGTCATTTATTTCATTTTGTCACCCACAGTCTAAAGGTTGGCCTCTCATCCAAAACACTAACCACCCTTTCTTTGATGTTTTATGAGATCAGTTACACAAACAGGAACAGACATAGTAAGATTCTCTTCATTTATTAAGTCAAGCTTATGTTCTTAGCCAATGATGTAGACTCGACTGAACTTTAGTTTGCTTAGAAGATGGACATCATGCATTGCCTAGCCAGATGTTTCATTTGCAGCTGATGATACCCAGATTGGCCATTCTATTTTCAGGATTAAATTCCTCAAATGTGCACTTTTCATCTCCGGGAACTTCTAGCCTTCATGGACAGTACTGAGAATTCTGGGACTTGGAAGGCAACCTGATTGGGCAAGGCTGTCCTAGTACATCAACTTTGCACTAGTTTTGGGTCTTGGTGTCGTCACAGAGGAATAAGAGAATAACAGAGTTGGAAGGGACCTTTGAGGTCTGCTAGTCCAAACCTCTGCATAAGGAGGAGACCCTACCTATAGCATTCTACACAAATGGCTGTCCCATCTCTTCTTAAAAACCTCCAGTAATGGAGCACCCACAGCTTCTGAAGGCAAGCTGTTCCACTGTTTAATTGTTCTCACTGGCAAGACATTTCTCCTTAGTTCTAGGTTGCTTCTCTCCTTGGTTAGTGTCCATCCTTGGTTTCTTTTCTTGCTTTCTGATGCTTTGGAAAATAAGTTGACCCCTCCTCTTCTTTGTGGCAGTCCCTCAAATATTGGAACACTGCTATCATGTAACCACTAGTCCTTCTTTTCACTAGACTAAAAGGTAAAGGTTCCCCTCGCACATATGTGCTAGTCATTCCCGACTCTTGTGGTGGTGCTCATCTCCGTTTCAAAGCTGAAGAGCCAGCGCTGTCTGAAGATGTTTCCGTGGTCATGTGGCCGGCATGACTAAATGCCAAAGGCACACGGAACGCTGTTACCTTCCCACCAAAGGGGGTCCCTATTTTTCTACTTGCATTTTTTTTTATGTGCTTTCGAACTGCTAGGTTGGCAGAAGCTGGGACAAGGAACGGGAGCTCACCCTGTTACATGGCACTAGGGATTCGAACTGCTGAACTGCCGACCTTTCGATCGACACGCTCAGCGTCTTAGCCACTGAGCCACCATGTCCCTTAGTCTTACTAGACTACACATACTACTTATTTAGTCTTCACTAGACCAGACATATCAGTTCTTGGATTGAAACCAGATCCCTCTGGAGGAACCCAGGTCAGAGAAAGACGACCCCGAAGAATCTATCTGCCTGAAGAAGCAGCGAGAAAGCAGTGGTGCTATGGAAAAAAACCAATGAAAACATAATGATTTGTTAATTTTTCAGATTATAGCCTAGGTTACAAGTGACATCATACATAGCAGGATGCAGCAAGAAACAGGCTCTGGGGGCAATATTGAAGAGCTGCTTGCTATACTAATCCACAATCCTCTTTTCTTTTCTTTCCTTCTCCCTTCCCCCCCTGCTGTCCCCTCCCCATTTCTTTTTAATCATCTGCAGTATGGAAAGTTAGCTCTGCACTGATGCCAAATAATTGCAGAGATAATTGGATGATGACTGTTTATCTCAGTAGAACAAGTATTGAAAAGAGGGTACTTTGTATTTTTTTTTTTAACCGCCACTTACCCCTGTAATTGTTTTCATCAACTGCTTTTTCAGGGTTCTAGAAAATATATTTTCTATGATGTAGATCAGAAATGCACAACATGAGTTCCCAGGCTACATGCAGTCCCTGATTCTCTATTATGGATTGTTTTTTTTAAAAAAAAACAAAAAACAATCTGATATGGAAATTGCAAAATCTTGGCTTGGAAAAAGACCGTAGTGTAGAGAAGAGCAACAAAGATGATTAGGGGACTGGAAGTGAAAACATATGAAAAATGGTTGAAGGAATTGGGTATGTCTTAGTTTAATGAAAAGAAGGACTAGAGAAGACATGATAGCAGTCTTCCTGTATCTCAGGGGCTGCCACAAAGAAGAGGGAGTCAAGCTATTCTCCAAAGCACCTGAGGGCAGGACAAGAAGCAATGGGTGGAAACTAATCAAGGAGAGAAGCAACCTAGAACTAAGGAGAAATTTCCTGACAGTTAGAACAATTGATCAGTGGAACAACTTGCCTCCAGAAGTTGTAAATGCTCCAACACTGGAAATTTTTAAGAAGATGTTGGATAACCATTTCTCTGAAGTGGTGGAGGGTTTCCTACCTGGGTAGGGGGTTGGACTAGAAGACTCCCAAGGTCCCTTCCAACTTTGTTATTCTCTTATTCCATTCTGTGTTCACTTTAGTTATATGGAAATGACATGAAACCCAGCTTAATTGTTTTTTATCATTCCATCCACTACTTTTTGGAATCTAGCTCCTGACCTATCAAACCAAAGTATAATACACCCTCCTCATCAGGGGTGAAATCCAGCAGGTTCTGATAGGTTCTGGAAAACCAGAAATTTTGAGCAGTTCGGAGAATTGGCAAATACCACCTCTGGCTGGCCCCAGAGTGGGGTGGGAATGGAGATTTTGCACTATCCTTCCTCGAGGAGTGGGGAGGGAATGGGGATTTTGCAGTATCCTTCTCCTGGAGTGGGGTGGGAATGGAGATTTTGCACTATCCTTCCCTGGCCATGCCCACCAAGCCACACCATGCCCACCAAGCCACGCCCATAGAACCGGTAGTAAAAAATTTTGGATTTCACCACTGCTCCTCATCCTGCGAAACATTGTGTATTCATGTTTTACAATAAGCAGTTTTCCCCTTTCCTGATTTCTTACACAGTTCTTTGGTCCTCAATCAATCAGCCTTTACTATGGTCCAGCATCAGGAGAGTGGGATGCAAAAGAATTTTTAAAAACCATTAAAATACATTACATAAAGTAATACCTATACCTCTCCTCTCTCTCTCTCTCTCTCTCTCTCTCTCTCTCTCTCTCTCTCTCTCTCTCTCTCTCTCTCTCTCTCTCTCTCTCTCTCTCTCTCTCTCTCCATCTAATCTACATCTCTCTCTCTCTCTCTCTCTCTCTCTCTTTATGAATGGACTTTGCCATGGACTGATGGCATTGCACACTGCCAGATGTTTGGTCCTCTGTACAATGATCATTATAGCTTTAATTAGAATCTGCTTTACTCTCTGGAATATGACTTATCTCAATTTACTTTTTTTTTTAAAAAAATAATTTTTATTCAACAGTTTGTTTTAAAAACAAAAAACTTTTTTTTTACAATTTTCTTCTTTCCAACATTTTCGCATCCACAAACATGTCTTACATATCCATTTTTCTTCCTGACTTCAATTTGCTATTTATACATAAGATTCTAATATTGATTTATATCCATAAAGATAACAATGTACTCAATTTCAATCATACTGTACATTTACTTTTTAATTTACTTTTAATTAGGTGAAAACTGCAGGAACCTTCAGAGTCAATTTTCACCAGATACGTGCCAATATGCTATAGCCAATAAAGCTATTCTTTGAGGAATCTACCTGCCTCGGGGTTTTGCTTTCTATGGGTCTATTCCTTGGAACCCTGACACAAGTTAGATTTCAGCTTCAGGGAGCAAGCTTATCACTCTGGAAAATGGGCAATCAGAGGGATTCCTGCAAGTGGCTGCATAAATCACGGAATGTAAGATCTTATTCCTGCCACAGTGGAGGGGGAGATAGAAACAAAAAAACAGGTTCTCTCAGTTGGCTGAATTTGAGAATTATGCATGCCAAAACAGCTGAGTGGAGACATGATGGACAGACAGCTCTGCAATGATGCTAGGAAATGGGACTTCCGGTGGCACCACAGGTGCCAAAGATGCTCCTTTTGTGAGTGCCAGCCCCGCGATCTCGTAAAGCCGCTAGAACAGTGCAAATCAGCTGTCTAGCGGCTTGAAAACTTTCTCCCTGGGAAAAGGGGAGGAAGAGAGCAGACGGGCATAGGTAGAGCTTCCCAAGGAGCCCCAGGAACAATTCTGGGGCTCAAAGGGTGAATGCTCCCTGGAAGCCCGACAGCGCTTCAGATCAGGGACGTTTCTGCTTTAAGCAGAAGAAGATGCCGCAACCACCCCTGCAAATAACGCTTGGAATAAACATCATTCAGAAGCAGGCTGAGCAAACTCAGGAGAGATCAGATTTGCAAGTACTGAACTTTAACTCCAAATGAGCCCGCTCTCAACACAGGGGGAGGGATACAACATCATCTCTCTCCAGTCTACAACACAGTCCTTTCAACAGTTCCAAGAAGGCTTCACACCAATTTGCACTATGCAGGTGACCCTGACAACACAGATAAACCTACAGGTGGCCTCAAGGATTCTCTAAAAGAATGCAAACGACCACCTGTCTGCAAGGAGTATAAATCTTTCCATCCCCTACCATGCAGTCAGAGCTGAAAAAGCTTCTTGGATGAGAAGTGAAATATCTTCAAAGAAAAACAAGGAAGTCCTGTTGACTCTTGAATAACACCTTTGAGACAACCATGACCTGGATGACTGAGAATCTCCATAGACATTGTTGAACCTTTCCAGGGCTAAGTGTGGGAGTTTGCATGTGAGAAGCAATTAGGTTTCAATTTGAGTTAAAGATAAAAGGAAGGAAGAGTAAGAAGTATGGATTTGTCTATTGATATTTAGCAGTTGGGCAACAATTTACTGGGTTTACGCCTTCCTTATTCAATAGATTAAGATCCTTTTCTGGCAGCCATTCCTGGTGCAACAATGTTCACCTAGTCAGCGAGGAATTCGATTAACCCACAGCAGCATCCCTAATTTGTGTAAAGCAGTTGTGGTTACTTGGTTAGCACTGCCTCATAGCCTGCTCTTAATTATGAGTCAATGACCCCAGGACGCTCCTGATGAGATTTTGATGCCCTTCTCTTGCCTTGCAGTGCTCCCAATTTTGTTGCATTTGCAACTACTGCCTCCAGTCAAGCAGAGGACACTTTGATGTGGATTTATCTGAAGGGATGAGTCTTTCTCCCATACTGGATTGAAATATCACTTGGGCAGGAAAATGAAGTGTCCCCATTCTTGATCTCTACCGCCATTCTTTTTTTTAGCACTTTTAGTTCCCTGGCATGACATTGAGACAACAGATAACCAAACCCAAGAAGATGCTTATATACTTGACCCCTACCTTTGGACAGAGTAGAGTAGAGTAGAGTAGAATAGAATAGAATAGAATAGAATAGAATAGAATAGAATAGAATAGAATAGAATAGAGTTGGAAGGGACCTTGGAGGTCTTCTAGTCCAACCCCCTGCTTAGGCAGGAAACCCTATTGCATTTTAGACAAATGGTTATTCAATCTCTTCTTAAAAACTTCCAGTGTTGTAGCATTTTCAACTTCTGGAGGCAAGTTATTCCATTTTCTTCTAACTGTCAGGAAATTTCTCCTTAGTTCTAAGTTGCTTCTCTTCTTGATTGGTTTCCACCCGTTGCTTCTTGTCCTTCCCTCAGGGCATTGGAGAATAGTTTGACTCCCTCTTCTTTGTGGCAGCCCCTGAGATATTGGAAGACTGCTATCATGTCTCCCCTAGTCCTTCTTTTCATTAAACTAGACATACCCAGTTCCTGCAACCGTTCTTCATATGTTTTAGCCTCCAGTCCCCTCATCCTCATTGTTGCTCTTCTTTGCACTCTTTCTAGAGTCTCCACATCTTTGTATGTTGGAAGAAGAAGGAAAACGTTCCTTTCGCACCAAAATGGATGCATTAAGCCCATGTCACTAATGGACTGGAAATAAGAAGAAGACAACTTCAAGGGGAAGTGGCCAAAGAGAGAGATTGACCCAACCTGTTTGGGCTGCAGTGAAAAAAAGCTCCATAGCTGAATATCCCATCTTATCTTTTAGGTTGACTATTCTAGGGAATTTGTTTGAATCAGACCCCATATGTTTTGTTAAGGATATCCCTCTC
The DNA here is from genome assembly GCA_022577455.1 of Arizona elegans. Lineage (NCBI taxonomy): Eukaryota > Metazoa > Chordata > Lepidosauria > Squamata > Colubridae > Arizona > Arizona elegans. The sequence goes on from JAKOOJ010000016.1 coordinate 12,278,818, forward strand.
TCTGGTCAAGCATCCGTAGGAGAAGGCAATCGAATCAGTCTTTGATTTCGTACCCATTTTACTTTCGCAAGTTGACAGCACGATAAGGCAGATGTGATGTAGAGAGTTTCTCAGACCTTAATCAATAATGATGTCAAGTTACAGGAGGCTCAGAGTGTTGCTAATATGGCCCTGGGGGGATCATTAGAATGATAAGTGGTTCATCAGTGCCTACAGAGGTAGAAATGTTATGGCTCTCCATCCATGGCTGCTAAGCGATGTATGGAATGGAGAACTCCAATGAAGACACTTTCCATGGGCAAGAGAATGGCACTATCCCTGTAGCTAAGGAATTCAAAGCAGAGGTCACAACTTGGCACCTTCCCAGATGTATCTGATTAATCCGTTTATTACAGTCTTAGCAGGGGTTGGTTCTACTTACCTTTACTACTGGTTAGCAACGGGAGCATGCAGGCACGCGCTTCTGCACCTGCGCAGATCACCCGTTATGACATTGTGGCAGGTGGGTGGAGCCTCCCGCCAGTTTTACTACCAGTTCTATAGAACCGGACCGAACCGGGAGCAACCCACCACTGCCTTAGACCAGAGACCAGAACAAATAAAAACTCTCAGTAAATATACAATTAAAAAATTCTAGTATAAAATAATAAATAACAACTAAAATCTATAATAAAATCCAGTCTGTCAATTATACATGGTCTGTCTATACAAAAAAGGGGCGTGGTGGCTCAGTGGCTAAGATGCTGAGCTTGTCAATGGAAAGGTCGGCAGTTCAGCGGTTCGAATCCCTGGCACCACGTAATGGGGTGAGCTCCTGTTACTTGTCTGAGCTTCTGCCAATCTAGTAGAAGCTGGGACATTTTTTTCTGTGCCTCGAAAGCACGTAAAAAATGCAAGTAGAAAAATAGGGACCACTTTGGTGGGAAGGTAACAGCGCTCTGTGCACCTTCAGCATTGAGTCATGCTGGCCACATGACCACGGAGATGTCTTCGGACAGCGCTGGCTCTTCGGCTTTGAAACGGAGATGAGCACCGCCCCTAGAGTTGGGGACGACTAGCACACATGTGCGAGGGGAACCTTTATCTTTAATTATACTAAAATTACAATCCACAAACTGTATGGCCCGTTGCAGGTTCAATGCTAAAAGGGAAAAGGCTAAGCAGTGCAGAGGGTTTGCCACATTTGTTATATGACATAACTATGGTGGAGAAGACACGTGTTTGCGATGAATCCCCAGTGCTGCTGCGCAGAATCTGGCCACCTGCACTGTGGTTACGGGCTGTTCGTCCTTAAGCAGCCACTGAAGATAAGTAATATCGGAACAGCCAGAATACCTAGCAGTTATTGGCAGGATATGTTGTTTTCCTAATCTCTATGTAGAAGGAACATCTAAGGAGCATGTGCTCCTTAACAGAGCCGATGTGGCTACTTCAGCTCACTGCTAGCTGTAGTTCGTCCGTTCAAATCTCACCGGATCAAGGTTGACTCAGCCTTCCATCCTTCCGAGGTGGGTAAAATGAGGACCCAGATTGTCGGGGGCAAGAGGCTGACTCTGTAAACCGCTTAGAGAGGGCTGTAAAGCTCTATGAAGTGGTATATAAGGCTAAGTTGACCCCATCCTTGCGGTTTTAAATTTATAATTGGTTTTAATTGGGTTATTTTAAATTGATGGCCAAAATTATTTAATGTTTTTTAAATTGTTTTTAAATTTTATATGTTGTGTTTTTACCGTGGCTGTTCACCGCCCCTAGTCCTGTTGGAGAAGGGCGGTATACAAATTAAATAAATAAATAAAATAAATAAATAAGTGCTATTGCTATTGCTATGTGACCCACAGTCTCCACCTCTCCTGAGCTGCAGGGACAGAGATGTATCTGATTATATCTTCCACTATTTCCTGAAGGGACCCAGGATGCCTGAGGGTCAGTGGTTAGAATGCGATATTGCAGCCTAACTCTGCCCTCAGCCTGGAGTTCGATCCTGAGGTTCGACAGCCTTCCATCCTCCCGAGATCGGTAAACGAGGATCCAGATGGTTGAAGGCAAATATGCTGACATTGTAAACTGTCCAGAGAATGTGTAAAACACTGTAGGGCAGTATATAAGCCGAAGTGCTGTTGCTATTGCTATTCCCCAGCATTGGAAGCCAATCTTTCAGAAGAAAAGGTTAGGTTACTGAAAAGGTACCTGCAGTGCTTGGTTAGATGCTTCCGTATAATTAAGAGACACAGGTCACCAAAGAGTCCCAATCACCTGTAGAACTAATGGACTTCTCCCTCAGCCTTTCATCCCTTGTGGAGAGGTTATGGGGTGGGAGGGGGCGAGGGAGACAACCAACTTCACTCTACGTGTAGCGTGAATGAACCAATTCCCACATCCACTCTTCAGCACACAGCATGCTTCACATCTGCAGCTGTGACATTGTGTGTCTCCTTGAGCTACCTCTGGCTCCACCTCCCCACCCATCATTTGTCCTTGGTCAGTGGTATCTTCCCGCTTGCAAGATAAACCCTTTCCAATGTCAGCTAGGCTTCCTTGTTAATTTGTTTTGCTGCGCATGTCATAGTCTGATGTGTAATTAGAAGTTCTGAAGCTGTCTCATGCTTTAATTGCCCTGACAGGGGCCATAGCATATCCGCTTGTTAATTAGTAAACCACAATCTCCCAGAGACTCATTGAGAGCTTCTCTTAATTGTATTTCAGCTGGAACTAAGGGATAATTACCCTTCAATACTTTGGCTGCTTTTTAATCTTTTTTTTTTTTTTTAAAGAAGGAAATAGGGCTTTTCTTTCTTTTCTTTTCTTTTTTAAAAAAAACTATATTTTGTCTCCTCTTCTTGTGTATTCCTTTACTGTTTCTTTTCGTCAACAATGCCACAAGCTGTTTTCCCCATTCTTCCTTTCAAGATTTGCTTTTATATTATAGAAAAGAGAAATTGGAAAGGACCGTTTGGCAAAAAAAAATAACATGTATCTACTTGGAGGCAAAGCTGAAGGCTTCGCCGCAGGGAAGGAACACCTTGGCTTACAAGGAAAAATGAGCCTTGGTCTGGGTACAGCAGGAGCCAGCAAGCTGTGGCCCTCCAATCATTTTTTTCTGTGTCCCCTGGAGGAATGTTCTACCCCAGGATTGCTGAAAATTGGCAATGTGGTTTTTCTGCCGTGATGAAGAATGCGCCAAACTACAGTGTAGGTATGTAGGTATGTAGGTATGTAGGTATGTAGGTATGTAGGCAGGCAGGCAGGCAGGCAGGCAGACAGGAAGGAAGGAAGGAAGGAAGGAAGGAAGGAAGGAAGGAAGGAAGGAAGGAAAAAAGCTACCTAGCTCCTATATTTGGTGATGTGGGCATAGAGCAGCAGAGTGTAGGAATCCAGTTTCCCACAACAGATATACTACCCATATTTCCCCCCAAATAAGACCAGGTCTTATATTAATTTTTGCTCCAAAAGTCACATTACGGCTTATTTTCTGGTTAGACTTATTTTGGGGGAAATACGGTACTAAATGCATCTGTTTGGCTGACAATCTTAACTGGGGCTTATTTTGGGAGGTGGTAGGGCTTATATTATGAGCATGCTGAAAAAAAATCATGCAAGGGTCTTATTTTCGGTGAAACAGGGTATATACATTGTAAGACATACAAATGAATTCATTAAGGTTGCTCCTGGGCTACCAAAATGAATATATTATGAAACTGCATTTTATGTCTGTTTATATACATTCACGACAAACCATTTTATAACAAATTTATTTCTTTATCAGCAAATATAAATTTTACACACACACACACACACACACACACAGATATACACATATAAATATATATGAGAAGAAGAATAAAAAAATAAAAATACAATGAGAGGGACAATAGGCACATTAGTGCACTTATGCATGTCCCCTCTACTGACCACTTAAATATGATGTAAGGTCCACGGAAGTCAATTTGTGATTGAAACTGTAAAATTTTTTAGCTGAAACAACTGAAACAGGTAGAACATTCCATTCCGTTTGACAACTTTATTACAGAAATCATATTTTTTACAGTCAAGTTTAGAACGATTTGCATTGAGCTTAAAGCGGTTGGTAGCGTGTGTATTATTGCGATTAAAACAGGAAAAATCATTTACAATGCCCTCAAAACATTCTTATTCCAGCAGGCTGGGCTGGTCTAACCTCCCTTTTAATTGCTTTTAAATTTTTTTCTTCTTTCTTTCCCCTCCCTCCCTCCTTCCTCTCCTCTTCTACTTTCTTCCTCCTCCTCTCCTCTCCTCCCCTACTTCCCCTTCCTCTCCCCCACTCCTCCCCTCTTTTCCCCTTTTCTCACCTTCTCTCCTACTCTTGTCCCCTATCCTTTCTTCCTCTCCTTCCCCTTTCTTCCATTCCTCTCTCCTCTTCTCTCTCTCTCCTCCTCTCTCCTTTCTCTCTTCTTTGTTGTGCAATATTTCCCTTATTTGGTATCCGAGCAACTCCAATTTTCTAATAATATATACTTTCTTTTCAATTCCTTTCCCATTTTACCCAATCTATCATTTCATAATTGTACATTTATATTTATAATCTTCTTTCTTTCCCCACCCCATCCCCCTTTTCCAATCAACCTTAAGCCATCAGAATCGAACTGCTGGCAGTTGGCAGAATTAGCCTGTAATACTGCATTCTAACCTGCATCAGCCACAGCTCTTTTTTCCCTTTGTCAAGAATGCTTTAGACCAGATTCCTGCAGGAAGCAAAGTCAGACTTGGTAGCCCTAATAGTCTGTTCTACATAGGAGCCCTGATGGTGCAGTGGTTAGAATGTGGTATTGCAAGCTAAGTCTACCCACAGCCAGGAGTTCGATCCTGATGGGCTCATGGTTGACTCAACTTTCCATCCTTCCAAGGTCAGTAAAATGAGGACCCAGATTGTTAGTGGTGATATACTGACTCTGTAAACCACCCAGAAAGTGCCGTAAAGCATTATGTGGTATTATATAAATCTAAATGCTATTGTTACTCTGTGATTCCAAACTAGCCTATAGTTTGAAATGTAACCATGTCTGCTAAAACTTGCTGTAGTAAATCAGTACTTGAAGAAGATCCCAAAAGCTAAGTAGCAGCGCCTAGAGAATCGTCTTTCAGATTGAGTTCACACATTGCATGACGTGTACTCATGCGTCCCTCATAATAATTTAGTTTGCTTTTGTCTTTGTGGGTTGGGTGAGCTCCACAGCGCATGATTTACACCTTACAACAGGGAAACAACCAGCAATATTTTGGATGCTGCTAATCTACGGCAATTGGCCAGATAGTGAATACAAGCTAGAAGTAGTTGGACCACATCTGGAGTCCACAACTGGGTCCATTGCTGGCTTGGGAGAACACAAACCATTGTGGTTTATTCTGTAAATCTTTGCTAACCTGTGTCTCGCTATAATGTGTAGGTTAGTGCTATGCCATTGGCCACACCAGAAACTAGTAAACAAGCAGGTGTTTCAAGGGAGATGTTTTTCTTCCTTGTTTTATCTCTAACTAAATCGTTGAGGAAATATTTCATTTAATTGAACTATTTCCCAACACAGAAGCAGCTCTTCAGCTCCAGCTGAGCATCAACAAATGCAATTTGCAACAGACAAGGAGGGAGCAGCTGTAAGGTTTTTTTCTAAGTACTTGGCTTCCGAGGCAGCAAAGGGATCGAGCTTTCAGATTTTTTCAAGAGAGTTCTGATTCCAAAACTACTAATTATGGATTGCTGCTTTTACCTTGTTGCAACTTTGATCCATCAACAAAATGTCTACTAAATGCTGGGGTTTGTTGTTGTTGTTTTTTCTTGGATATGTTCCCTGGTGAAGGACAGAACCATAACTGGAGTTAGTATCGGAAGCATTTATAGCAGTGCGTGACATATCCAGCTTGCGGACTGATCGGGAGGAAATGGGGATTTTGCAGTAACCTTCCCCTGGAGTGGGGTGGGAATGGAGATTTTATAGTATCCTTCCCCTGCCACGCCCACCAAGCACCGATTGTGGCCCGCAAGCTGGATCTGATTTGTAGGGAACCTAGCATTTCTGTTTTTATGCGAGATGGTGTTCCAAAATCTATTATCGTTAGAGATTCTAGGAATGTGCTGTTCCAACATCTTTATTCCTAGAGATTTTAATGTTGTAAATGTTTTACTAGCCCTAGTTGCTCATTAGTGCTTTTCTTTGAGCCATAAAGGAATCTTTTCATTCTCGACCTTTGCAACCCCAAGGAATTCTGTTGACTCTCTTTCTGTAGATAGAAAGACTCTGGGAGATGGGGGGAAGAGATGCTGCCAAGGGGAACAATCAGATAAGAGACAGCATGGCCCTCCGCTGGAGAGTAGATGGAGAAAGAGGCTCAAGAAAGGACACTCCATACTTTCTTCTTCTTGTAAAACAAGAGAACTGTACTTTCAGATAACACTTGCAAGATTTATGTCAGCCTTACCAAGTAGATCAGACAGGAAACACAACCAGATAAGCAGATTCTATTTTGTTGCAAAGCTATATTAGCAAAATCTTGGAAATCTGAAAGTACACACCCTTAATAAGACCACACTTAGAATACACTACCCCGTTTTTGGTCACCATAATATAAAAAAGATGTAGAGACTCTGGAAAGAATGCAAAAAAAAAAAAAAGAAAAGAAAAGAAAAGAAAATGATTAGGGAGCTGGATCAGTGGTGGAATTCAAAATATTTTACTACCGGTTCTGTGGGTGTGGTTTGGTGGGCGTGGCAGGGGAAAGATACTTTAAAATCTCCATTCCCACCCCACTCCAGGGGAAGGTTACTGCAAAATCCCCATTTCCTCCCAATCAGCTGGGAGGGAGAGAATAGATGCGGGCGGGGCCAGTCAGAGGTGTATTTACCAGTTCTTCGAACTACTCAAAATTTCCACTACCGGTTCTCTAGAACTGGTCAGAACCTGCTGAATCCCATCTCTTGGCTGGATGGCTAAAACATATGAAGAATGGTTGGCAGGCATTGGGTTTGTCTAGTCCAGTGAAAAGAAGCACCAGGGGTGGCATGACAAGCATGTTCCAATATTTGAAGGGCTGCCACAAAAATGAGGTGGGGCAACCTATTTTCCAAAGCACCTGAAGCGAAAACAAGAAGTAATGGATGGAAACTAAACAAGGAGAGAAGCAACCTAAACTTTTTCTAACAGTGAGAACAATTCACCAGTGGGACGCTTGCCTTCAGAAGTTGTGGGTGGTCTATCACTGGAGGCTTTTAAGAAGAGACTGGATTCTCACTTGTCTGGAATGGCATAGAGACTCCTGTTTGAGCAAGAGATTAGTCTAGAAGATCCCAAGGTCTCTTCCAGCTCTGTTATTCTGTTATCAAAGTCTCCTGCCATCACACCTCACCAGGTATGCAATTTTCAAATCAATCATGTTGGACCAGAGGGATTTTTGACTGAGTTCATACATTGGGCTAAGCTATTGTTTATAGAATCAGGCTTCCTGAATAATAATATGGCAATACTTTTTCACACCTTCAAACAACATCTGCCTATTCCCTCGCCCTTGGGAAAGACTCAAAAGGTGGTTAAAATCCAGTCTAAACGTTTGGCTGACGATGCAACCAACCAACCATCATAATTTATTAATCTTGCAGGCTGCCCAATTCTCAACGACTCTGGGGACCCCACCACAATCAAAGAAAATGATAATAAAATCAGTAGAACAGAAAAAAAAATGAAAAACAAAAGATGGCAGGTGCAACGAAGCAAAGGGCTCACTGAAGGCCTGGGGGGAAGTGCCAGATCTTCAGGATCTTCTAAGCAACAACAGAGAGGGAGTCATCCGGATCCCAGAGAATACCTTGTTCCAGAGGGCAGGGAAGCTGCTATAGGGAAGCCACGCTTCTGAGTCCCAACAGATTGACATTGTTTAATCAAAGGGAACCTAGAACCAGTGGTGGGTTGCTACCGGTTCTCCCCGGTTCTTGCGAACTGGTAGTGGAAATTTTGAGTAGTTCGGAGAACCGGTAAATAACACCTCTGCCTGGCCTCACCCCCAATCTATTCGCTGCCTCCCGAGTCCCAGCTGATCGGCTAGAAGAAAAAAATCAGGGCTCACTTGACAAAGAAGAGAGAAAAGAACAAGACACCGTAGCTTTAAATTGAGAAGCCAAGAAGCCTCCCAACTGATCGGCTAGAACCGATCCGCTCCTTGTAAACCGCTCGGTGGTGGTAGATTGGCAATTGAGGCCAAGCTGCCTGAAAGCAGTTTCCGATGCTCTCGGTGGTGGCAGAGCGGCAAAAAACTGTTTAAACTCTTGCCGCGGAACTTCAAAGGGCCGCCCTACAGCTGATCAGTGGTAAAAGGCAGTGTGGTGGTAGACCAGTGTGCTCCAAAAACAAATGGGTAGATTGGTGTGCTCCAAAAACAAATAGATAGACCAGAACACTCCAAAAACAAATGGGTAGACCGGTACAGCTCTGCAAGCAGTTAAAAGCCTGGTAGACCAGTACCTCTGCTAAATCGAACCTAAAAAGAGCCTGGTGGCGCAGCAGACTAATAGCCTGTTATTAACATTCAGCTGCCTGCAATTACTGCAAGTTCGAATCTCCCCAGGCTCAAGGTTGACTCAGCCTTCCATCCTTTCTAAGGTAGGTAAATTGAGGACCCAGTTTGTGGGGGCAATAAGCTGACTTTGTATAAATATACAAAGTTTTTAGTTTTTAGCTTTTTAAATTGTCAAAGGGGTTTTAGTTTTCAATGTTTTAAATTTTGGGGCCACAGTTATTTAATTCTTTTAATAATTTTAAATTTTGTATTGATATGTGTTTTAGTTCTGGCTGTGCACCGCCCTGAGTCCACTTGGAGAAGGGCGGGATATAAATTGAATAATAATAAAAAAAAAAGTATGAAGGCTATTGCTTAACGCATTGTAAGCCGCCCTGAGTCTCCGGAGAAGGGCGGCATATAAATCAATTTTTTTAAAAAAAAAATCCTAAAGAATTGTTTGTCACATGACCATCAAACCACGCCCACAAAATAAGCCATGCCCGCAGAACCGGTAGTAAGAAATTTTAGAACCCACCCCTGCCTAGAACATGCCAACCTTGCAAGATTGAATCGGCAAGGCAGATGCTATGGAAGACAGGCCCTGAGTCACACAACTGGCTGGCTCCACTCATTTCACAGCAGGTTCATCCCGCAATTACGCTGCTTACAAAGCCAGCCCCGTCATCTCCTTTGTTTGAACCCTGCAGCCGAACCTCAACCTATGCCCCGTGCCACGACAAAGGTTCAGCTTTCCGATTCAGAATCCTTCCCTTCTGCTCTTTCTACCAAGACCCGCCAGAGCGTTTCAGTCCATCTAGAGGTGACAAGAAAAAGAGATGCCGTTAAATGTCATATTTGATGGCTGTCACAGAGCATGTGCCTCTAGCCCAGTGTGGCATAAGGCATCAAGTGAAGGATGGAGAGCCCCTGCTGCTGTCAGAACATAGTAATTTTATTTCCCCCCACCTCCTCCCTGCTAACTTCTATGACTCATTCCTCTAATGGGTATGCAGGTGAATAACAACTTTCACCCCTGGGCTGTTAAATTCTAGAGCAGAAATGAATCGGCCCCTTAAAGACATTTCAAAAAAATTCTTTGCTGCGGATTTAGATGTTGAATATCTATTGAAGAATCGGTAACTGGTGGCAGGGTTGTTGTTTTTCTTTCTTTTTTTTTTTTTAAGTATTTCAAAACCAGTGCTATGTAATTCATATATTCCAGCGTTAATAGCTTGCGGTTTATAACTAATGTTTATCTGTCTGCAGAAACTGTCTGCCTTTGAACAGTGTAGAAAATTGTTTGTTTGTTTTTCCCCAAAATGGCACAATAGGAGAGGTTTTTGCTAGTAACACTCTAAGCAGAGTGAGAAGGGACCCTGGAGATCTTCTAGTCCAACCCTGCGCTCAAGCAAGAAACTCTATACCAGTGTTTCTCAACCTTGGAAGTTTGAAGATGGGTGGACCAGTGCTGCTTGCTGGGGGATTCTGGGAGTTGAAGTCCACCCATCTTCAAGCTACAAGGTTGAGAAACACTGCCCTATAACATAGCATATAATAGAAGTATTTAGTACCTAAGTAGAAGTATTTAGGATTACAGCTGTAACCAGACTGGGTACATATAAGTATAAGTATAATTTTATTTCTATACCGCCCTTCTCCCGAAGGACTCAGGGCGGTGTACAGCCTATTTAAAAACACAAGACAAACATCAATTTAAAATTTAAAATTATTAAATAAATTCGGCTCAATTTAAAAACCCCCAAAAATTAAAATACCCCAATTTAAAACTTTTATGTTGATAGTCCGGCCTGGCGGAACAACAGGGTCTTCAGTGCGCAGCGAAACACCCGGAGGTCGGAGATCTTACGTATTTCCGGGGGCAGTTCATTCCACAGGGCTGGAGCTCCCACAGAGAAGGCCCTCCCCCTGGGTGTCGCCAGCCGACATAACTTGGCCGATGGCACCCTGAGGAGACCCTCTCTGTGGGAGCGAACTGGCCGGTGGGAGGCTATTGGTGGCAGAAGTCGGTCTCGAAGGTACCCGGGTCCTGTGCCATGGAGCGCTTTAAAGGAGGTGACCAACACCTTGAATCGCACCCGGAAGACCACTGGGAGCCAGTGCAGCTCGCGCAGGAGGGATGTCACATGGGCACAACGAGTTGCGCCTATAACCACCCGCGCGGCCGCATTCTGGACCAGTTGGAGCCTCCGAGTGCTCTTCAAGGGGAACCCCATGTAGAGAGCATTACAATAGTCCAGCCGGGAGGTGACAAGGGCGTGAGTGACCATGCACAAGGCGACCCGGTCCAGAAAGGGCTGCAACATATACTGTTAATTGCATTTAGAGGGGGAAAAACATTCTGTAGTTTTCTTTCCTTCCGCATTATTTCCCTGCAGTTTTATTCCCAGAACAATCTTGTAATGTAAATTCAGCTGAGAAATATACATCTGGTACACACAAAGTGTAAAGCCACTGGGTGATTGGGCTTGGTTTTAATTCAGTCTGCTGCATGAGCACAGACAGTGCGCTTTATAAACCAAGATTTATAGCTGAGATAATGGCCAAATAGAGATTAAAACCAAGTTTTCATTGACCCAGACTGGCAGTCAAACATGTCACACAGTCAGTGTTCAAATGATCTAATAACTAATTAGCTAACTTTAACCTTGACTGATTCCATTATCCTAATTATCAACTTGAACCAGAGAGACCAAGGTTCAAATTACTACTCAGGCACAGAGTTTACTTAGTGTCTCTCATAGGGTGGCTATTCATATCTGTGGGGGTGACAGGAAGAGAGATTCATTCTCTATATTGGCTATTTTGAGTTCCCAGAATAAAAGCTGGACTATAAATGTCAAGTTCTAGTTTGGGTTTAGAATGGTTTATAAAATCACTCCTGCACCAGTTTATATCTTATAGATATAGATATACATATATAAATATATACAGTGCAGTATCCATAGAAAACAATATGGCAAATGAATGCAGGAGTGACAACTGATGGAAAATTTTAGTGATTGTGTATGTACGTATATATGTATGTATGTATGCATGTGTGTGTGAATATATGTATGTGTATAGGTATATATGTATGTGTGTATGTGTATGTATGTGTTTATGTGTATGTGTATGTTTAGTTTAGTTTACTTTATTATCATTGCACATGGTACAACGAAATTAAATGCCGTCTTCAGTGTACATTTATAACTATAAAAATAAAAACGCAAACATACATCCTTTACATTCTATATCATTGAAACTGAAAACCTGAAATTGCACTAACAGTAGAATTCAATATGGTTATAATATGTATGTGTGTGTGTGTATGTATGTATGTATATGTGTACGTGTATATGTATGTATGTGTATGTGTGTGTATGTGTGTATATGTGTGTATCTATGTGTGTATATGTATGTGTGTGTATGTGTGTATATGTATGCATGTATGTGTGTATGTATGTATGTGTATGTGTGTGTATATATTTTTTATTTTTTTATTTGATTTATATGCCGCCCTTCTCTGAAGACTCAGGGCGGCTTACAATGTGCTCAGCAATAGCCTTCATCCTTTTGTATATTTATACAAAGTCAGCTTATTGCCCTCACAAACTGGGTCCTCAATTTACCCACCTTAGAAAGGATGGAAGGCTGAGTCAACCTTGAGCCTGGTGAGAATTGAACTCGCAGTAATTGCAGGCAGCTGGAAGCTAAATACTACCTTTAACAGTAGCATTAGTCTGCTGCGCCACTCAGGCGCAGCACTCATATATGTATGTATGTGTGTGTGTATGTATGTGTATATATATGTATGTGTGTATGTGTGTATGTGTATATATATATATATATATATATATATATATATATACGTAAGTGTTTGTGTATGTATGTATGTGTGTATGTATATGTATGTGTGTATGTATGTGTATGTGTGTATATGTATGTATGTGTATGTATATGTATGTGTGTATGTGTGTATGTGTGTGTGTGTGTGTGTGTGTGTGTGTGTGTATATATATATATATATATATATATATATATATATATATATGTAAGTGTGTGTGTATGTATGTGTGTATGTGTGTGTGTGTGTGTGTATGCATGTGTGTGTATATGTGTATATGTATAAGGCTGCCAGACATCAGAGGACAGAAGAACAACCATAGCACAAGAGAAGCGAGCACTCCGTAAAGCCAGAGTTGCAAATGCTGCAACAATGGTGCCCACATATGTTTGTCCGACATGTGGCAGAACATTTCATGCCTGTATAGGCCTTACCAGCCACCTGCAGACACATCGTGGACAGCCCACAATCTGTTAGATGTCAAGGTCCTCTTCGAACATGATGGACGAACATCATATGTATGTGTATGTGTATGTGTATGTATGTATATGTGTGTATGTTTATGTATAGTATGTATGTATGTATATGTATACACACACACACACACACATACATAACTAAATTTTTCCATCAGTTCTCACTTCAGCATTCATTTGCTATATTGTTCTCTATGAATTTGAAAAGAAAAAACTTACCTGTTTTATTGCTGAAATATAAATGAGGGAGGGAGGGGAAAATAATGCCTCATAATAATCACCTAGGAATTCAAAACTTTCTGTGTGGTTCGGGTGCTTTTCATAGGGACATGTATGGAAATTCTCAGTCATCCGGGTCATGGTTGTCCCAAAGGTGCTTCTTCCAAAGGCAACTGGACTTTCTTGGTTTTTCCTTGTTCCGCTTCTTTCATCCAAGAAGCTTTTTCAGTTCTCAGAAGGTTCAGAACTGAAGAAAATTCTGGGGTGAGAAGGGAAACGTCGTCAAGGAAAAACAAAGAAAGTCTGGTTGCCTTTGGAAGAAGCACCTTTGGGATTTGTATAGGGATCTTCCCAGGGGAGGGATTCAAACATTTTAGCAAGGGGTTCTCTGCCCGGTTGCTGGATGGGCGTGGCCTAGTTGGTCTCCTGCACCACAGTGTGTGTAGGGGTGTTTTGGCCCTCCCCGGGCTCCGGAGGCTTTCCTCGAGCCTCCGGGAGGGCGAAAACAGTCTCCCCAGGCTCCGAAGGCCATCTGGAGGCCTTCTGGTAGGCCCATTTTTCGCCCTCTCTGAGCCTTTGTGAGTGCCCTGCACTTACCTGCATCCAAAATGGGCCATGTGAGGACTCCTGTGAGGAGCGGGGTTGGGTGGGAAGGGCCAGCCACGAGTGGGATTTGGGGGTTTCTCCGAACTGCACAGAATCTTAACTAGAGGTTCTCCCGAGCCCCTAGCATCCCACCCCTGGATCTTCCACCCCAACCTTCTGAATCTCAGGATGTTGAATTAGAAAGCGATTCTGGAGCAAGCGTAGATCGGAATAGCTATTCCTATTTCCATCTTTTCTCAACTCCGTTCTAGGGCTCCCCGCAGCGATTCAATTTAAAGTGAGGTCTACGGGTCAGATATGGGCCTGCACACTGCTTCTCTTGATCAGCTCCTGTAAACAATAGATGGAATCCCAGTTCACTAGCAAAGGCAGTTTGTACTTTTGAAAGAGCTTCTTACGGTCTGTACGTGTGTTCGTGTGTGCAGTTGTACGTTCAAATCTTCTACTCCGCTTCCAGCCGACGTGGATAAATTTTGCGTGTCTCCGTGTTGCTAAGAAGGGGATGTTTCCTTGCCAACAGCACAGGGTTCCACAGTTGTGTATGCGTCCATGAATACCTGTGTATTAATGCAATTTATTCAGCCTTGCCATGATTGCAAGGGGAGAGATGCATTTGCCGATTGTTTTTTTTTACAGATACGCATTTAAAGCTTGTTTTTTTTTTGTTTTTACACAGATATTTTTCCCTTCAACAATAGAAATGTCCGTTTTGCTCAGATGAATCAATCCCCTGTGTATCTCCCCACTGTGTCTTACAGTGATTCTCCCATTGCAAGATAATAAACCTAGAGAATTTTGACTCATGCAGAGATAGAGCAGGCAGACTCTCTCATAGTTGGGAAAGTTTTGGCAGCATGAGATATGAACTGAACCTATTGCAACTTATTTGAAGCTCAGGTGGAAACTGTCTATAAACTATCGGTAGCATTTTGGGGATGGGGATCAACAGTGGGATTCAGCCGGTTCGGGCCAGTTCGGGCGAATCAGTAGTTAAATTGCTGGCTGGCCCCACCCATTGCCACCCTGCCCCTTCCAAAAGTCCCCACGTGCCCCATTTTGGCTCCCAGGTAAGTGCAGGGAGGCCTACTAGGCCCAAAACAGGGTGTGGGGTGTTGCGGCATGTCCCCTGCGACCCGTTTTCGCTCCCAGGAGACTTCAGGGAGGCCTCCCATCAGCAGAGTAAACCCCAGGAGGATTTTTCTTCCACAGTGTAGAAATAAATAATATTTCTCCTTGTTCTAGCAAATGAATGAGGACCATACGTTGGCTGTACTAATGTTGGTGATAGACCAGGAGAGAGAAAAAATGCAATGGTGAGGGATGGAAACCAAAGCGGGTTGTCTTTATTTTGTTTGATAGGATTTCAGACTATTTCTACCCAGAAGGTAAAGGAGACTTCTCGATTGTCTGAAGGTTAGTCATTAAAACTCCCCTGTGTTTTGAAACACTCTTGGCCAGAACCAGTGGTGAAATCCAAATTTTTTTACCACTGGTTCTGTGGGAGTGGCTTGGTGGGCGTGGGAAGGATACTGCAAAATCTCCATTCCCACCCCACTCCAGGGGAAGGATACTAAAAAATCCCCTTTCCCTCCCCACTCCTGGGGGAAGGATATTGCAAAATCTCCATTCCCACTCAACTCTGGGGTCAGCCAGAAGTGGTATTTGCCGGTTCTCCGAACTACTCAAAATTTCTGCTACTGGTTCTCCAGAACCTGTCAGAACCTGCTGGATTTCACCCCTGGCCAGAACTGAGCATCTCTGAGCTCCATGCACTTTGTGCCAAGGTAAACTATCTACAGGATTGCACTCAGTTGGGTCTTAATGATTTTAGACTTGCGCACTATCCTGATATTTTTTGGTGTGTGTGCTGTTATGGGCTTCACATAACTCAACATTTGTTGTTCCTGCATATCTTGCATGGAAGGAAGCAATTGCTGAACAATGTGTGGAGATGCTTCAATTCAGATAACTAGCCAGATAGCCAGATAGATGATAGATAGAAAGATAGATAGATAGATAGATCATAGATAGATAGATAGATAGATAGATAGATAGATAGATAGATAGATATAAATAGATAGATAGATAGATAGATAGATAGATAATAGATAGATAGATGATAGATAGATAGATATAGATAGATAGATAGATAGATAGATAGATAGATATAGATAGATAGATAGATAGATAATAGATAGATAGATGATAGATAGATAGATATAGATAGATCATAGATAGATAGATAGATAGATAGATAGATAATAGATAGATGATAGATAGATAGATATAGATAGATCATAGATAGATAGATAGATAGATAGATAGATAGATAGATATAGATAGATATAGATAGATCATAGATAGATAGATAGATAGATAGATGATAGTTGATAGATATAGATAGATCATAGATAGATGATAGAGATAGATAGTTTGATAGATGATAAATAGATGATAGATAGATGATAAATAGATGATAGATAGATGATAGTTAGATGAGGGATGATAGATAGATAGATAGATAGATAGATAGATAGATAGATAGATAGATAGATATAGATAGATAGATAGATAGATAATAGATAGATGATAGATAGATATATATAGATCATAGATAGATAGATAATAGATAGATGATAGATAGATAGATATAGATAGATCGTAGATAGATAGATAGATAATAGATAGATAGATGATAGATAGATATAGATAGATCATAGATAGATAGATAGATAGATAGATGATAGTTGATAGATAGATATAGATAGATCATAGATAGATGATAAAGATAGATAGTTTGATAGATGATAAATAGATGATAGATAGATGATAAATAGATGATAGATAGATGATAGTTAGATGAGGGATGATAGATAGATAGATAGATAGAATAAACTAGATAGCTAGATAGCTAGATAGCTAGATAGAACAAACTAGATAGCTAGATAGCTATATGATGATACACAGACAGACAGACAGACAAATAGAGATTATCCTAGAAGCAGGAGATTTGAAAGTCAAAGTGCCTAATTCTTTTGCAAGAGTTGGGACTTGATGCAAACTCCATCTGTAACCCTCTTCTTATGCAGTGTCCTTTCCTTTCCCTTTAGGGTCATCAGAATTAATCTCATTAACAAAAGCAAGTTAGCCTTCCTTTCTCCTATCCTAGATGGAGACTTTTTTTTTTAAAGCTATTTATTGAACAGCGGGTGCTCCCTAGCTTATCACCACAGAGAGGAAATTGCAGCTCAGAGCTGTACATTTTGTGTATAATAACTTTGGCAATAAAAAGGCCTCGTCAAACAAGGCCAAGCCAAAGTGATAATGAAGCTCCTGAAAGGGCTGTAATTGCAATTTATTCTTCCAAGAATTAAGCTCGTTAAAGGTGTGAGTGGAGGGAAAATCCCATGGAAATTGGTCACTCCAAGTAACAGTTGAGGATATGGGGGATCTTTCCATCTTCAGTGGGACAAGTAGTTCAGAATATGGGTGTCTGGGTCAAAGAAGGAAAAAGAGACATCCACATTCTGTAAAGAGTTGACAATTGTCAACAGGATTGGGTTTGCTTCTTCTTGTTTTGTTGTTGTTAGTTGTGAAGTTGTGTCCAACCCATCACGACCCCATCAATAACTTTCCTCCATGCCTTCCTGTCCTCTTCCATCTAATAAAGTCCATTTAAGCTCATGCTGACTGCTTCAGTGACTCCATCCAGCCACCTCATTCTCTGTCATCCCCTTCTTTTGCCCTCAATCGTTCCCAGTATTAGGCTCTTCTCCAGGGAGTCCTTCCTTCTCATTAGGTGGCCAAAAGATCTGAGTTTCATCTTCAGGATCTGGTCTTCTAAAGAGTAGTCAGGGTTGATCTCCTCTAGGACTGACCAGTTTGATCGCCTTGCAGTCCAAGGGACTCGCAGGAGTCTTTTCCAAAACCAGAGTTCAAAGGCCTCAATTCTTTGGCGCTCAGCCTTGCTTATGGACCAACTTTCACAGCCATACAGTGCAATTGGGAAAACCATAGCCTTGACTATACGCACTTTTCTTGGCAGGGTGATGTCTCTGCTTTTTTAGCATGCTGTCTAGCTTTGCCATAGCTTTCCTCCCCTAGAGCAAGCGTCTTTTAATTTCTTGGCTGCAGTCCCCATCTGTGGTGATCTTGGAGCCCAGGAAAATCAAATCTGTCTCTACCTCCATTTCTTCCCCCTCTATTTGTCAGGAATTGAGAGGGCTGGATGCCATTCTTCCTGTTAGGTCATGGATTTTCAGTTTCCAGTATAGACAACAGCTGGGGAATTTTTTTGGCAATCCTTCTTATAAATACTATTTGGAACCACTCTACTTCATTTCCAAGACTATGCAAAATTGGCAACAAACTACCAGCTCCTAAAGCTACTTATTAACCCTAATGAATTTCATTGAATTAAAATTTTGTTATGGATCCATCAATTTGTTTTTAAAAAAACAACCTTCCACTCAAAGTCCAAGTTAAGTGTAATCTTTGGTTGTCCCAAAGATGCTTTGTCAAAAGGCAGCTGGATTTTGTTTTTCCTTGGAGACGTTTCGCTTCTCATCCAAGAAGCTTCTTCAGTTCCGACTGAAGGATGGAGGATGGAAGGATTTACATTCCTTGCTGTCATCTGGTTGTTGATTCTTCCATCCGCCGCCATTCAGCCAGAACTGAAGAAGCTTCTTGAGTGAGAAGAGAAATGTCTTTAAGGAAAAACAAAGTTGCCTTTTGACAAAGCACCTTTGGGACTAACCATGACCCGGATGACTGAAAATCTTCATAGATATTTGTAATCCTTGGTATAACAAAATGCCGCCCTTTGCCTTCTGGGCTAGGTTGAGAGCCTGAAAGAAAGAAATGGATATTTGGAAATGAAGAGGCAAGGAATCCAAAGAACCAGGGAAGGTACCAATGCAAGCAGACTGTGTCCTTGTTCAGCTTCATGATAGAATAGAACAATAGAACAATAGAATAACAGAGTTGGAAGGCACTTTGGAGGACTTCTAGTCCAACCCCCTGCTTAGGCAGGAAACCCTATACCACTTCAGACAAATGGTTATCCAATCTCTTCTTAAAAATTTCCAGTGTTGGAGCCTTCACAATTCTGGAGGCAAGTTGTTCCACTGATCAATTGTTCTAACTGTCAGGAAATTCCTCCTTAGTTCTAGGTTGCTTCTCTCCTTGATTATTCTCCACCCATTGCTTCTTGTCCTGCCCTCAGGTGCTTTGGAGAATAGCTTGACTCCCTCTTCTTTGTGGCAACCCCTGAGATATTGCTATCATGTCTCCCCTGGTCCTTCTTTTCATTAAACTAGACCAGGGGTCAGCAACCTGCGGCTCTGGAGCCGCATGTGGCTCTTTAACCCCTTTGCTGCGGCTCCCTGTCACTCAAAATATGCATCACAACTGCCAATGTGCGACACCCACCAGCATGCAATTTATTGAGCTTTTCAACCCCAGGTAGGCCAGCCATGGATAAATCCAAACAAAAGAAAATTTCATTTCAAATTTCAAATTTATTTCAGAAGAAAATAGAACATTTAATTCAACTACATATGCTAGTTTTGTGGCCGCTCAAGAAATAGTCAGACACGAGAAGGGTTTTGTGGCTCCCGGTGTTTTCTTTTCTGTGGGAAACGGGTCCAAATGGCTCTTTGAGTATTTAAGGTTGCAAATCCCTGAACTAGACATAACCAGTTCCTGCAAATGCAGTTTACTTAATTATGATTGGTTGAATAAGCCATAATTAGTGTTTAAGACTACATGCAAACAAAACACAGGGTTTTCATTTTTTTAACAATAATTTATGTATTGAGAAATGAGGCATCTCTCCAATGAGGATTGAGAAATGAGGCATCTTAGAGTCACGTCCATTTTATATTCGGTCTGGGAAATCTAAACCAAACAATAGTCTACGTGACACACATGGACTATCACATGTCATATGTTTGCAAAGAAGACAAAGCTGTTGCTGGGTACCCCTGTGGAAGCTTGCAAACACATGTTCTGCAACTTGCCTGAAACAGCAGCGGCACAATCTTATACCTCTCTATTAAGGAAACTCCCTTTTTTGCATTTCATCTTCCTGCCCCTCCCCCCCAAAGCATCACAAAAAAGCAGGGAGATCACCCAATTTGCCATAAATGGTTTCAAGGAAACAAACAAACAAACAAAAAGTAACCCACACAGAGAAATTCCACTGAGATTGATGAAAAGCCACAAGTTAACAATGCCAGCTTGTGTAATAATCACTTCTCAAGGACACAAAAACAATATACACTCCTAAGCCTGGATTGAGAAATGAGGCATTTTAGAGTCACGTCAGGAACACGCTGGCATCGGTGGTGCCCTCTGCTCTGCGCGTCACTCCCCAGGCAAGGGCAGAGGCATTGTTATTCTGCATTAGGGTGGCTGGAGACTTTACCTGGAATTACTGATCCGCATTCATAAACATGATCATGTTAATTATTTGCCAGAGAAGAAGCTTTCGTCTGCCAAGGCTCCCTTCCCCTGTGCTGGAACATTGCCTGCATTCATAGTCTCTCCTACTCCAAATCTTGAGATGTTATTATTCCACATCTGGCTTTGATTAAGGGAGAAAAGAGGTTTCTGAGAATGGCGGAGGAGAGAGGCACAATGAAAGTCCTAGGCTGGGGATTAAAAAAATAAAATAAAATAACCGGGAAAGAAAAAATGAACTTAAATGAAGCCTGCAAAGCATAATAGTTCTTCTCACTTCCTGTCTCTTTGCAGAGCCAGTTCTAAATGCCTATTGTCCCCTCTCAGCGTCTCTCTCTCTCTCTCTCTCTCTCTCTCTCTCTCTCTGTCTCTCTCTCTGTCTCTCTGTCTCTCTCTCTCTGTCTCTCTCTCTCTGTCTCTCTCTCTCTCTCTCTCTCTCTCTCTCTCTCTCTCTCTCTCTCTCTCTCTCTCTCTCTCTCTCTCTCTTTCTCTCTCGTCAGGCATTTCACTTTATTCTGTGGGCAAACATCCACAGCTAACATCAACAAAAGCCAGATGGGAGAATATACACACATTGCTGGATTGGCTTTGATGTTTGTCTTTCCAGACAAACACAGGAACACTAGCCATTCCGTCTTAATTTATTATACAGTTAAATTTGTGCAGCTCATTCAGCAAAACATTATTCTCTTCAATGGGATAGGATGGTATGATAAAGCAGAGAATGACCTCAGAGAAACTGTGCTCCTATGGGAGTAGGATGAGCAATCGGGCAGCATTAGATGATCATTGTAAGCCACCCTGAGTCTCCGGAGAAGGGCGGCATATAAATCAATTTTTTTAAAAAAAATCAACATCACTTCATTGATGAAGGAATGTGCCAGTTTTGATCATTGCTTGCATGAAAACAAAAATTGAACTTCAGCGAGTGTATCTATGCAAAGGTTTGATTGAGAGGTTTGGTCTGAAGAAATTGGAATCATCAAATCCACTTGTTGAACTGTATCCCCGGCTTCTGAATCAAACTAATAATTCAACTGTGTTTTACACATGAGCAGAAAGGTTTCTTCCCCTTGAATTGATCTTCCAAGTTGGATCAACGTGATTTGTCCGATTCAGAAATCCAAGTCACAAAAATTGGAAAATCAGAATCAAAATGACAGCTCTGATACCTTCAATGCTTTCCAGAACTTTAATCTCTTATTATTCAAAAAAAAAAAATATCCCTATCTCTACTCAAAGTTTTGCAGAGAAAGAATGAAAGAAAGCCTAATGTTTTTGTTTGCTTGGCGCTTCTGTTCTCAAACAGTCTTTTGATAAATCAGAGCTCTGGCGAAACAGGTGGTTGATGAAAAGTCAAGATAGGAACCGAATGGAGGGATCAAAACCATAAATTGAATTTGTGTGCATGAGGCTACCTTTTGTATAATTCAGGTCCAGGTTTGGGATATGGACAGATGGCCAAGCAGCTGTTCTCCTGCTTTGATATGGAAGAGAGAGAAAGAAAATAGGCTGAGATGAAACGGAAAACTGAACACACATATATATGCTTACAGAAAATGATAGCAGGCTGGAAGAGTATCTTAGAGAAATTAATAATAAGTGAATAATATGAGAAACCTGGAATGAAAATGGTGGTTAGTAGTATTAAATGTCAAAAGAGGAGGAATCTGCTCCTTTAAAAGGTTTCCATTTAAAGCCATTTGAACGTATCGATAGAGACATGCAGATATATTCTTTGTATAAGAATAAGTGGGTTAGAAAACAAATTTGAGCAGGTGGGGAATAAATCCCTCCAGTATTCCTTTTGATTTGAAACAACAGACCCAAGCTTGAGAAGGAAATCAAGGAAAGGATTGGATTGATTTACCACTCTGCAAGTAGAAAATGTGCACTGGAAATAACGGCTGTAAGAAAACGGCATGATTCATGGAGCAATTCTTAAAGGCAGTCCCATTGCATTCAGTGCAGTTTATATAAAATTTGTGGATGCCAATCTACTTGAGTAGGTGCCAGGTGTAGAAAAGCTGTAATTTAAATTGGGTGTATTGTATGCAAAAAACAAAAAAAGACTAAAGTCAAATCAGTATTTATTTATTTATTTTTCTTTACTTATATTCTTCCTTTATTATTTTTTAAAAAAATAAATCAAGCAAAACTTGACTTACCTAATACTCCTTCCTCCTCTTATTTTCCCCACAATAACAACCCTATGAAGTTGGTATGGGCTGAAAGAAATAGGGACTGGCCCAAAGTCACCAATCCAGCTTTCATGCCTAAGGTGGAACTAGAACTCACCATCTCTTGGGGATTGGCCCAAAGTCAAGCAACTGGTTTTGACATGCCAAGGATAGGATTCCATGCCTTTGTATATAGGCTTGCACAGCTTATATATTCGGCTACAATGTGATGAGGAAATTTGGGGTTCAGTGTGTCTCTTTGTCTTGTATGAGTCAGATCACCACATTGCCTGTAATATGGGGGATGGGTAGGCATCGTATGTTACGTGTTGTGTTATCGTAAATCAGATTCAACATGAATTGTATTCTGCATACAACATTTGGGGCAGCTGTCCAGGAGCTGAAACCAATTGCCTATCTCTAAGCCCTCCTGCTTCTCATCTGAACGGTGTTTTATGTTTGAAGTTTGACTCGTTGTCCTCTCCTATGAATTAGTATGTCACCCATCAGAGGCTGATAAAACCTCAAATTCTCTCCCCAAATATTAAAACTCCCAAAACATTTCATTTCATTTAACTTATGAAAAGTTACTTATAAGATTCTATCATTAATAGAAAATAATAAGATGATGACAATACTTTATTGTTGTAAAATATCATGAATAGAATAGAATAACAGAGTTGGAAGGGACCTTGGAGGTCTTCTAGTCCAACCCCCTGCCCAGGCAGGAAAGCCTACACCACTTCAGACAAGTTGTTATCCAACGTCTTCTTAAAAACTTCCAGTGTTGGAGCATTCACAATTCTGGAGGCAAGTTGTTCCACTGATCAATTGTTCTAACTGTCAGAAAATTTCTCCTTAGTTCTAAGTTGCTTCTCTCCTTGATTAGTTTCCACCCATTCCTTCTTGTTCTACCCTCAGGTGCTTTGAAGAATAGTTTGACTCCCTTTTCTTTGTGGCAACTCCTGAGATATTGGAAGTCTGCTATCATGTCACCCCTAGTCCTTCTTTTCATTAAACTAGACATGGCCAGTTCCTGCAACCTTTCTTTATATGTTTTAGCCTCCAGTCCCCTCATCATTTTGTTGCTCTTCTCTGTACTCTTTCTAGGGTCTCAACATCTTTTTTACATTGTGGCGACCAAAACTGGATGCAGTATTCCAAGTGTGGCCTTACCAAGGCATTATAAAGTGGTATTAATACTTCATGTGATCTTGAGACTATCCCTCTCTTTATGCAGCCCAGAACTGTGTTGGCTTTTTTGGCAGCTGCTGCACGAGTGAGTTTATCTTTGGGGGGTGGGGCTGTATGGATTGAAGAAACTTTGCTAAAGCTGATCCTTGGGCTCATGTAATTTACTGAAACCTAACCTCCAGAGAACAGAACACAGGCTTTATATACCAAGTTGTACCAAACAAATAGACCATATTACTGCTAACTAAAGGGATGACTAGAGTCAGGAACGACTAGCATATATGTGCGAGGGGAATCTTTACCTTTACCTTTTTTACTGCTAACTATAGGTTCACCCAGTATGCTAAAACAATAGCTATAGTTCCCCAAACCTGAAGCTAATTGCCAAAAGCTGAAATCATACAAAATGCCTATCAGGATAAATAAAAGTCTTGCCTTCTCATAATAAGCTAAGTTTGATCGGGTTTCCCCTTCATTTGTTTGGCATGTATGTGTGGCTTAGCATGTCGTGTGAAGTGCTATGCATGTTTGACCACAGCTCCAGAAATTTGAATCAGCTTCTATTGCTAGAGTGAATTAAAATATAAAAAATATTTTTTAAAATCTTAATAGAATAAAAGAAACTTAGAGACAGCTAGCTTTATCATTTATATGTTGTGTCATATATTAAACAATATATAGCAATTGCTGATTGACCAAAGTACCTTACAATACGGTATTATTATTAAATTAAAGAAAATAAGATGATGATGCTACTTTATTGAAAAATATCATGAAATTGTCTTTTTAAAAAAGAGAAAGATATCACAAGAGCTAATTTAGTTAAGAAGGCCATGTTTATATTTTTAAAGACTTGTTTTTTAAAGTGCATAGTTATGAATAATTGTGCTAAGTCTATCAAAAGCTTAGCAAGCCTCATTCCCATTTTTCTCTGGTTCTTGATATTTTTCTTATGTGATATTGTTCAACACTCGCCACAATTTTGCCACACAATCTTTTGGGAAGAGGTGTCCAAGAGCTGTTGAAAGGGGATTTAAAGGTGCTACATGCAATTCGCAGAATGTCAAAGCCTGCCTATTGGCAACTCTGTGTATATCAGAATTGTTCCTAAATGCCTCAGCCAAAATCTCTCTACCGGTTAAAGCACATGCCATTACCATTAAGAATAATTCTGACATACATCAAAATTCGCTGTGGGTCTGCCTTGCCAACTCCCTTCACCTAAATAGAGTTGATTAGAGGTTTAGCCATTAGCAACCATTTTTTACCTCAGGAGTTGTACAAATGATTTATATTAAAAAAAAAAAAAAGGCTTTCCCTTTAAAAGCCTTCCTTCCATCTGACACTTTTGTTTTTGACTCAGATAAAAACCTTGAAAACTCCAGAAGTGAAAGAAAGTAGAAAATCACACATACGCACACACCACCTTACACAAAAGAGGCTAATGGTTGGTCTATTCAATCAGATAGCATGTTAAAACAGGTCACACAACCCAGATAACATTATGTTTCTCTTGTCCCTATGAAGCAGTTTGGAATTCAGTGTAGATTTTTTAAAAAAATGTTCTTTTTGAAGATTGCTTTTCAGCTGTCTCTTGAATAAAACACCTTACTTGGACAGGATTCGGACATTTATGAAGACAATTGTTATACTGTGCTGCTACAATTTTTTTCCCCAGTAATAAATGTGGTTTGATATAGAAATGTGGATGAGCGTATTACAGTTGTATCTAGTCTTCCATTTAAGTGAATGCCACTGCAATGAAGGGGACATACAAAATATTTTTAAAAAGCTTTTAGAAATTACCATTACTTTTTAAACAATAGCCACTAATTTATAGATTAGCTTTAGATAGATAGATAGATAGATAGATAGATAGATAGATAGATAGATAGAAAGATAGAATTCTTTATTGGCCAAGAGTGATTGGACACACAAGGAATTTCTCTTTGGTGCATATGCTCTCAGTGTACATAAAAAGAAAAGATACATTTGTTAAGAATCATAAGGTACAACACTTAATGATAGTCATAGTCAGGGGTGAAATCCAGCAGGTTCTAACAGGTTCTGGAGAACCGGTAGCGGAAATTTTGAGTAGTTCGGAGAACCGGCAAATACCACCTCTGGCTGGCCCCAGAGTGGGGTGGGAATGGAGATTTTGCAATATCCTTCCCCCAGGAGTGGGGTGGGAATGGAGATTTTGCAATATCCTTCCCCCAGGAATGGGGAGAGAATGGGGATTTTGCAATATCTTTTCCCTGCCACGCCCACCAAGCCACACCCACAGAACCATTTCACCCTGGTCATAGGGTACAAATAAGCAATCAAATCATACTAGGAAACAATCAATATAAATCGTAAGGATATCTTACATCATGTTTAATAAAATCATCATGTGTCAAAAAAGCCACAAAGTGTTGTGTTCACATGATATACTTAAACCACACCTTACAAACTGAAATTACTGGGTTCACACAACACAGTAAGGCAGTATTATGGATTAGTGCAATGTGACAACCAGTATAACCACATCATTGCTTATCATTTAAAAATGTCATTGTGTTATTCTCTTCACTATAAAATTAAATCCAGAACAATTAACGCTGTAAAGGGAAAATTATTTTGCCATCCTATGCCTTTCAGCATGTTAACTCTCATATCTGGTTCATGAGTGGGGAATACTACAACTGTATATCAATTCTGGTGGCTCAGCAGACTGATAGCATTGTGATTAACACCAGCTGTCTGCAATTACTGTAAGTTCGAATCTCCCCAGGCTCAAGGTTGACTCAACCTTCCATCCTTTCTAAGGTAGGTAAATTGA
Source organism: Arizona elegans (assembly GCA_022577455.1). NCBI lineage: Eukaryota > Metazoa > Chordata > Lepidosauria > Squamata > Colubridae > Arizona > Arizona elegans. The sequence goes on from JAKOOJ010000016.1 coordinate 12,305,140, forward strand.
GGACCCAGTTTGTGGGGGCAATAAGCTGACTTTGTATAAAATATACAAAAGTATGAAGGCTATTGCTTAACACATTGTAAGCCACCCTGAGTCTCCGGAGAAGGGAGGCATATAAATCAAAAAAATTTTTTTAAAAAATCATTAGTTCAGCTCACAAATTATCCTAGGCCATCATTTATTTTAAATTTGGTTTAATTGGATAATTCATAAACTTCATATATTTTTTTCATCGTGGTTCGTTGAACTAGCTGTAACAGACTATCTCACTCATAATGCTAAATTATAAATCAAGGTTAATAAACAAACATCTTGAGTACACACAAAATGTTAAGTGCCGGTGTGATTGGTTTCGGCTTAGCAAGACAGCTTAAACTGAACAACATGTAAACTCAAACATGCTTTGTAAACCATGGCTCATCATTCTGTGCAACATATGGCCCAACTGTGACATTCAGAAAATTAAGCAGTCTATGGCTTAATACATGTCAACCCGTCTTTGTCTTGCAAGCAGCTAAATTCACAGATCCCACTCTTCAATGAAGCATTTTTTTTTTCAGTGAGAAAGACTGGAATTAACAGTAAGCAAACCCCAAACAAAGGCCATTCTTGCTAATTCCATTTGTTTGTACTTGTTTTGACTGTCGTGATCTATTTCTATGCATCAATTATGCATTTTAACAGATCTTGCTTTGCGATATAAGCCAGGTGTTGCTTCCCCTAACAGCAGCTTGGCAGTCCAATCCTATTCTTCATTTTCCCAAAAGAATAACACATGGATAATTATGTCTCCCCTCCTATACCTTGTGGTTTTGCCACATGCATAATAAAAAAAAGAGAGAGTTTTGCTATGAATCAGAGTGACCTTTGAGGGCCTCCTGGGAAGTTATTGTGCAATGTTTAAACCATTTAGTCATTAAGGGAGCATTAATTAGCTGACACCAAGGGCCATGAAAATGTTTCAGATTTTTTTTCTTTAAAAAAAAAACAAAACGATTTAGGACATTTTTTTTTTTTTTAGCTGTGAAAAGATTGAAAAAGGGAAGAGAGTGAGATATTGCTCTTAAGACAATTATTACCTTTCGTGTTTCTTCAGAGAATAAAATGCCCTTTGGTGGTGGAAAAGCCATAACGACTAGCCGCTAGTGGTGGGGTTTTTTTTTTTTTAAAGATGGAAAAGAATGTAGAATTATATGTTGGAGGATGGGGAAAAAAAACATTCAAAACTAGATCAAAAGAAAAACTGGAAATGCTGAGTTTGTAAGAAAAGGTAACCCCCCAAAAAATCCATTTCTATTTGGAGAGATCATAATTCTCAGGGCAGCAAAATTTGGGACCAAAGTCAATGCAGGAAGTTCTCAACCTATGATCACATTCATGCCCAAACTTTCCTTTGTTAAATGAGACATTTGTTAAATGAGTTTTTTGCCCCATTTTATTTATTTATTTATTTATTTATTTATTTATTTTTGCGATTTATATGCCGCCTTTCTCCCTGGGGACTCAAGGTGGCTTACAAAATGACAAATTACAATACAAATCACAATGAAATAAAATTAAAATCAGCAACCCTATTAAAAACAGTTTAAAATTATGACAGTGTACCCCCAAACGGATCAGTTGAGTTGACGAAAGAGCCACGTCTTCAGCTCGCGACGGAAGGAAAGAAGGTCGGGGGCTGTCCTGAGCTCGGTGGGCAATCCATTCCAGAGGGTCGGGGCTCCCACAGAGAACGCTCTCCTCCTGGGGGCCATCAGCCAACATTGTTTGGCCGACGGCACCCTGAGGAGGCTGACTCTGTGAGAGCGCACAGGACGGTGGGAGAGCGGCTGGAGATGGTCCTGCAAGTACCCCGGGCCTAAGCCATTTTATGACCTAACTTGCCACAGTTGTTAAGTGAATCACTGCAGTTGATGAGTTAGTTACCTGGTTGTTAAATGAATCTGGTTTCCCCATTGATTTTGTTTGTCAGAAGGTCGCAAAAGGGGAATTTATTTATTTATTTATTTATTTATTTATTTATTTATTATTTATTTATTTATTTATTTATTTATATTTATATACCGCCCTTCTCCCGAAGGACTCGGGGTGGTGAACAGCCAACAGATAAAACACAAGAAATACAAAATTTAAAAACGGTATTAAAATCCAATTAAATTAATTTGGCCCACAATTAAAACACCCCTATATTAAGACCGATAATTAACAATTTAAGAATTAAAACAATTTAAAAGAGTTAGGCCAGCCCGGCTTGCTGGAATAAAAACGTCTTTAGGGAACGGCAAAAGGTGCAAAGATCCGGGATCCGCCGTATCTCCGGGAGCAGCTCATTCCAGAGGGTAGGGGCCCCCACAGAGAAGGCTCTCCCCCTGGGGGCTGCCAGTCGACATTGTTTCATCGATGGCACCCTGAGGAGCCCCTCTCTGTGGGAGCGTACTGGTCGGTGGGAGGCTATCGGTCGCAGAAGGTGGTCTCGTAAGTACCTGGATCCTAAGTCATGGAGCCCTAATAAAGAAAGGCCTAATAAGCAGGTATATACATAAAAGTATGCAGGCTATTGCTATAATGCTGTGATGGCAAACCTATGGCACGGGTGCCACAGGTGGCACACGGAACCATATCTGTGGGCACGCGAGCATTGCCGTAGTTCAGCTCCAGCGCACATGCATGCACCGGCCAGCTGATTTTTGGGCCTTCCGGTCCTACCGGAAGTTGGGAAATGAGCTGTTTCCAGCCTCCAGAGGGCCCCTCAGAGGGTGGGGAAGGCTGTTTTCACCCTCCCCAGGCTCCTAGAAAGCATCTGGAGCCTGGGGAGGGTGAAAAACGGGGCTACTGGGCCCACCATGCCATCACGTGCTAAAACTGGGGGGCTCAATTATGGGGGTGGGACACGACAGCAAAAAGGTTAGCCATCACTGCTATAATGCATTGTAAGCCGCCCTGAGTCTACGGAGAAGGGCGGCATATAAATTGGACTAATAAATAATAAATAATAAAATAAATGGAGCGCTCTAAAGGTGGTAACCAATACCTTGAAGCGCACCCGGAAGATCACCGGGAGCCAGTGCAGCTCACGCAGGAGAGGTGTTACATGGGAGCGCCGAGTCGCCCCCATAACCCCAGAATCACACAATGCAACCCTCAGAAATGTGAGTCAGTTGTCAAGCATCTGAATTTTGATCGCATGATCATGGGGATGCTACGAAGGTTATAACTGTGGGAAATGGTCATAAATCGCTTTTTCAGTGCCATTGTAACTTTGAATGGTCACTAAATGAACTGTTGTAAGTTGAGGACTACCTGTATATTTGAAAGATTGTAAGAATTTCAGAAGTTGGATATGCAGAAACCGCTGAAAACAAGTCCAAAATTTCCTAAGGCAATGGGGCAAGACTGTTTGAGAAACTGAATTAACACATCAGATTCAACCATGGCTAACTGAATAAATCATAGTTGGCTGGGTGGGATTCATGATTCTGAGCCATAAACCATGGTTTACAATGGGGGGGGGGTGGTCAAACTTGCAGCCCATGGGCTGAATGTGACACGCACTGGTCATGCCCACCCCCGGTTTAGCAAAGAATAAGAGTAGAGTAGAGTAGAGTAGAGTAGAACAGAACAGAACAGAACAGAACAGAACAGAACAGAATAGAATTCTTTATTGGCCAAGTGTGATTGGACGCACAAGGAATTTGTCTTGGTGTATATGCTCTCAGTGTACATAAAAGAAAAGATATGTTCATCAAGAATCAAAAGAATCATAAGGAAGGAGGGAAAAGTTGTGATACATCATGTGACGATGACGTGACAATGCAAGGTTGACACCCCTGGTTTACAATCAATCATGCTTGTACCTGGAATGCCTGAGGAGACCCCATCTTTTAAGCATACAACATATTAATCCATGATAGGTTTAAGCATCATTTATTAAACGAACTGCCATTCATTCATTCAATGCAAACCTTGGACTTTAAACAATAGAGGCTGAAGTCAGAGAAGGGCAAGGCTAGCAGATTCTCCTCTTCTATCACTCATTACTCAGCTGTCTGCCTTTCTTTACTGTTGACATGAAAATCCAATCCACTCTAAAAGTTAAAGAAGGCAATGTTCACAGTCTCCCAATTGTGCCCAGTTAAACCCAATCTTTTACAAGATGGCTAAAAAAGTCTTTAGACATTTTTCTCTTGCCATCTTCCATAACCCTCATGATTTTATACACTCTGCCTAACATGGAATGGAGTGGAGTGGGGTGGAAAATTATAATAGGAATAGGAATAGGAATAGAATAGAATAGAATAGAATAGAATAGAATAGAATAGAATAGAATAGAATAGAATAGAATGTAGGGTAGGGTAGGGTAGGGTAGGGTAGGATAGAATAGAATAGAATAGAATAGAATAGAATAGAATAGAATAGAATAGAATAGAATAGAATAGAATAGAATAGACCTTGAAGGTCTTCTTGTCCAATCCCCTTCTCAGGCAGGAGACCCTATAGCATTTCAGACAAATGTTTGTCCAATCTCTTCTTAAAAACTTCCAGTGTTGGAGCATCCACAACTTCTGGATTCAAGTTGTTCCACTGATTAATTGTTCTAACTGTCAGGAAATTTCTCCTTAGTCCAAGGTTGCTTCTCTCCTTGATTAGTTTCCATCCATTGCTTCTTGTCTTGCCTTCAGGTGCTTTGGAGAATAGCTTGACTCCCTCTCTTCTTTGTGGAAACCCCTGAGATACTGGAAGACTGCTGACACTTTGGGAATATCGATGTCACAGGGAGTGAATTCTTGCTTGCAGACCCATTGCGCATCTCTGCCAGACTCCTTATGGAAGACTAGTGATTTTGTTGTTTCTGTAGCTCATCTCATGACAACAAGTCGCAGTCTGCCTTATGGGGTCTGGTCCCTGCCTCAGTGATGAATCAAAAAGGATCGACTCTGGTGGTTCCTTTCATCCTAGTTTTCCACCCGGCAAGAAGATGGATGAAGTATTTGAGGACGCTGAAGAATTTTACTGTTTCCAATTGCCTCCACTGTTGCTTTTGTGGCTGTTCGAAAGGAAAGCAATAGGAGGGCAGGTTTGAAATGCCTTTTCTCTGCTGGCTACAGAAGACATTGGAATATCTTCCAGCTAACGTCAGTTCAATGTGGACCTCAAGACTGCACTGTCCACAAGACATGCCTCTGCCCCTTATTTTGCACTGGATCCGAAAAGAAATCAGAAGTCTATACAGTGAATGTAAGACTGAGACAATAAAGTTTATAAAACACATCATCACTCAATCCGCTTCAGTATCCATTTGCAGTCTTCAAGGGCTACCACATAAACTGGGCACTGCAGTAGCCTATATGAGAAATGAGTGATGCTCAGTGGTGGGTTTCAAAAAAATTTTTTACTATCGGTTCTGTGGGTGTGGCTTGGTGGGCGTAGCATGGCTTGGTGGGTGTGGCATGGCTTGGAGGGCGTGGCAGGGGAAAGATGCTGCAAAATCCCCATTTCCTCCCGATCAGCTGGGACTCAGAAGGCAGAGAATATATGGGGCGGGGCCAGTCAGAGGTGGTATTTACCGGTTCTCCAAACTACTCAAAATTTCCGCTACCGGTTCTCCAGAACTGGTCAGAACTTGCTGAAACCCACCTCTGGTGATGCTCCTCATTCGCTGAAGCCAACATTTCCTTTTCTAAGAAACTGTGCTGTTGGAGCACCAGGCAAAATTGTGCAAATGCTTTTCTAGTTAAGATTCACCTGGTCTTCCAGGAAGAGCTTTACATTGTTAAACATCTCAAGCTGTGAACATGGCTGAATCTCAAAGGTTGCTTAGGCATACGTCAGGAGATACGACTAAAGTATCTTTAGCTGTGGTGGTGCAGTGGTTAGCATGCATTATTGCAGTCTAACTCTGCCCACTGCTGAGAGTTCGATCCTAACTGGCTCAAGTTGACTCAGTCTTCCATCTTTGTGAGGACAATCAAATGAGGACCCTGATTGTTGAGGGCAATAGGCTGACTTTGCAAACCATTCAGAGAGGGCAGTAAAGCACTGTGGATAGTATATAAGTCTAAGTGCTATTGTAAGATGTAGCAGATGATTTCATACATCTTGATAGCTTTATTAATATTGGGTTTAATTTTCTTTTGGTGTCCTAAGTAGATACCTTACTGTATGGTTCAATAAATTGGACACCCCGAAGGTGGATTAACTCAAAACAGACTAAGAATGTCATATGAGGTCTAATTAAGGCATGGCGCACATTAAGGCTAACCGTGTTTGCAGGACATGGTTGATCAGGTTGCTCCCTTCCCTGATGAAGTCATACATCATTACACACTAGCATCACACTGTCTGGGATCACTCTGTCACTTTTAATGTCCTCCCACCTTCTTGAAAGGAATATGAGCAGTGCACACTTCCTTCCTCAGGTTCTCACTTCTTTTCTACCAGAGCAATAAATAAATCCACAAATAGCTACCCTGCTTCCCCAAAAATAAGAAACCCCCTGATAATAAACCCAATCAGGTTTTTTGAATGCATGCACTAAAATAAACCCCCCTGAAAATAAGCCCTCCCCGAAAATATTTAAACACATGCGCAGCCAGTCCCCGCCATTTCCTCTGGTTTCCTCCATGCGCCCCAAAATAATAAGACCTCCCCAAAAATAAGGCCAAGAGCTTATTTCAGGATTTTAAAAAAATATAAGACAGGGTCTTATTTTCCGAGAAACACGGTACACAGCTCACTCTCTTCTATTTTCTTTTCATCTGCAGAGGTGACACTTAAAAAGGAAGGAGAGAGGGGGAGGGAGAGGGAGGGAGAGAGAAAGGAAGGGGGAGGAGGAGTGGGGGAGCGGGAAAGGGAGAGAGAGATTAGAAAGAGTCCATTTTTAAAATGCCTTGTGAGGATTTTGTCTCAGATGGAGAGAATTAGGTTTACCTCTTCGCTTCAGTAAAGTTTTTTTTTAAAAAAAATATATGTTTTATTAATACATTTTTAATACACATAAAAAGTTCCATATCTGAATAGCTTGTTGTCTGGGCACAGTTAGTTTTAAGTACCGTAGATACAACATTAATCATAATCGTAATCATAATAAACTTACCAATATTAATCACAAAGTAATAATAGAATCTAATTTATCCCTCTTACAAAATTTTCAATAGAAAAATGTTTTAATATCTTTTTCAATTCTAACCTCTGTTTCTGTTAGTTAACCATTGGTAAAAAGAAAAGTTCCATGTTCAAAACTATTTCTGTTTCTGCTTCAGTAAAGCTTTCAAGTGTCAGAGCTGGTCAGAATGTTAACTTAGGGTTAACAGTCTTCGGGCGGTTTTAAGACTAAAACTAACCATCAGAATTTTTTCTGGAATCGGGATATGGACAGTACACTCCATCCGTTACTACCCTGTTTCCCCCAAAATAAGACATCCCCTGATAATAAGCCCAATTGGGCTTTTGAGTGCATGGCAATAAGGCCAAGAGCTTATTTCAGGGTTCAAAAAAATGTAAGACAGGGTCTTATTTTAGTGGAAACATGGTACGTGCCAATTAAACCTGATGCGTGGTTTGTGCGAAGGTGTCCCAAACTTTATCCAAAGCTCTGCTTCCTTGTTCAGTGCATCAGCAAACTCCTCTCTTGCCATACAGTATCTGAGTGGAGAGGAGAAGGAAGCAGGTCAGGTGGCACTGTTCTCCTCACAGCCCTTTGCAACCGCCAGTCTTTCTGTCAGCCCATCACCAACGAAACCAGCAGGAGCCTGTCCTTGTTAGAAATCTTATTTGCACAAGAGGAGAGTGCAAATTACCATCTCTCTCTTGAGCCCTGGACTTCCAGGGGGTTGAAGGACAAGAAGGAAAGATGCAAGTTAAAAATGCTGCCATGCTGGGATTCTTCCAAGATTAATGAGACGTGACCAGGAAAACGAATAGAAAAAGGGCCGGCATGAAGAAAAGACAAATTCCGGGTGCTTGTTTTTCTTACATAAACTCAGTAAATGGAGAAACAAAAACGTCGTTGAATATGACATTTACAAATGAGTTGCAGTTTTAGGTTATCATATGTATTTGGAAGCCGTGATCCCACCTATAAGGCTGGGAAAAAAAGCTGTTTTTTTGGAATTTCCCTGAATGCTGTTACTGGTCAATGTAAATGATAAATCTAAAAGAAACCCTGATCTGAATCTTTGGCTGCACAACAGACCCTCTAAAACCACTTCATTTGTTTTCCAGAGGATGGAATCGTAAACTTAACTCCCCCCATTCCACACACATACACACAAAAAGTAGGTTTGCAAAGCTCTCCATCCCAAACCAAGATTTTCAGTCACCAAATTTTCTGCAAATTATCAGACTCGATTAGCATGTTGCGTGAATGCCATACTTCAAGTATGCCTCAACTTAGAACAGGTCATTTAGTGACCGTTCCAAGTTACAACGACACTGACTAAAGTGACTTATGACCACCCTTCACATTGAAGACCCTTGCAGCATCTCCATGATCATATGATCAAAATTCGGAGAGATGGCCACTGACTCATATTTATGACAGTTGCAGTGTCCCGGGGTTATGCAATCACCTTTTTGCAATGTTTTTGACAAATAAAGTCAATGGGGAAGGCAGATTTACTTTACCGCTGAGTTACTAACCTCTGTAGTTCAGATTCACTTAACAACCGTGGCAAAAAAATAAAATAAAATTGTAAAAAGGTCATAAAATTTACTCCACAGCTGTCTTGCTTGCTTAGCAACAGAACTTTTTAGGCTCAATTGTGATTGTTAGTCGAGAACTACCTATATAGGATACAGTAGTTATAGGCCAAAATTGTGGAAACCTTTTGGGAAAAGTGTATTTTTGAGGTTTGATGGCTAATAACACCATTTTTTGGCGGGGGGAGTTTCAAGATACTCCTATTCCACTGCTGGAATGGCCTAGGAATAGCCCAGACCTTCACCCAATTGAAAATCTATGGAGCTGACTAAAGAAAATGGTTAGTCAGAAGCGACCCAGCAATAAAACCCAGTTAATAGAAGCCATCCTTCAATCTTGGTTTCACATGATAACAGCTGCAGAACAAAAAGACTTGGTTCACTCCATGGGAAGACGTTGTAAAGCTGTAATTCATGCTAAAGGTTATCCAACTCAGTATTAACTGACATGGTGATAATTTTTGTATATCTCATTTTTCTATGGTGATAATTTTTGTATATCTTGTTTTTTTCTACGTGTTTCACTTTTCTTCTTTATACTGTAACTGCCATTCTTATAGCAAATCCTTCATAAAAGTTATTGCACTACATTCTTGATTAAATTATCTTTCCATTGATCTATAATTTTAGGGTACTCCTCCAAATAAAAAGAAAGTGGTGTTATTAGCTAGTTTTAGAAAATAACAACTTTTCCCAAAAGATTTCCACAATTTTGGCCACTCCTGTAACTTGCCGTGGTTCTACAAAATAAACAGAGAAGATGTCATGGGATTTCTAATGTCTCCTTTCTTATTGCTTCTCCCGGAGAGGAAGAGCAACGACATTAACCAAAATTTTCTGAGCCAGGATCTGAAGATCGCTGTTGCTTAGTTTGTTGGGGGGTTAGAATTGGCAGGGAAAAAAGCACAGACTCCTGTTAGTCTAAATTGGAAGTTGATCCAGTCAACAATGAAGGATGCAGCTCCTCTATTGGTCATCAGATCGGTTTCTCTTTTGCAAGGGAGGCCGACAGCTCTTCCTTTTCCTTTGTTTCCTTGTCTTGTGGTTTTCTGTTTTTTCCCCTTTTCAGCAGACAGTGGCACCCACAAACCCTATCTCAGTTGCCTGCCATTCAAACGCGAGCCACGCACGGATTGGAAACCTGCAGATGGACCTCAGGAAAGGGATGAGAAGCCGAGAAGACAGTTGGGAAGACTTCATACATGCAACTGCAGCCAATTTCCACTCCATGTGACACGGGGGAAAGCTGCTAATGAAAGTCGCTCTCGCAAGAGACAGCCTGCTATGTGCTGTTGTCCACACAGGCACACAGTTGTCTTGGCAAAACACAAAGAGCTGAGAAGGTAGGGTGACCAGATACCTTGAACAGGCAAAGGAGGACAGAGACAATTAAAAAAAGAGAACAAAGGGGAGAAGGGAAGGACACACTAGTTACCTTTCTTGGCATCTATCACAAAAATGACAGCAAAAAGCTGCAAGGAAATGTAGACATAAGGGTAAATGTTCCCCTCGCACATATGTGCTAGTCGTTCCCGACTCTAGGGGGCGGTGCTCATCTCCGTTTCAAAGCTGAAGAGCCAGTGCTGTCCGAAGATGTCTCCGTGGTCATGTGGCCCGCATGACTTAATGCCAAAGGCGCACGGAACGCTGTTCCCTTCCCACCAAAGGTGGTCCCTATTTTTCTACTTGCATTTTTTTAATGTGCTTTCGAACTGCTAGGTTGGCAGAAGCTGGGTTGAACTGCCAACCTTTTGATCGACAAGCTCAGCGTCTTAGCCGCTGAACCACCAGGTACATGTATATGAAATTACCTTTCTTCCAGGATCAGAAAGGCTGTTTTTTCAATCGCAATATTTTCCCAACGCATCTTTACTTTCAAGAACATAGGTCAGTAAATAATAGAGAATCCACAATGGCACTTTTCAGATTTCACTACAGAAACCTACAATGAGTGTTGGAATCTACAGATTATAGCAATCTGAGATTTGAAAGAGCCAGATTGTAGCGGATTGCTGGAATCAGAAAATCAATGAACCAATCTAGATCTAGTTGGGACAGCCAGAGGAAAAAAGGACGCGGCAATTTACAAGACCACAATAGTCTTCAACTTATGACAACTGAGCCCAAAATTTTTGTTGCTAAATGAGACATGTGTTAAGGGAATTTTGCCCCGTTTTACAACTTTCCTTGCCACATTTGTTATGTGAAACACTGCGGTTGTTACAGTAGTAACACATTTGTTAAGTGAATCTGCTTTTCCCATGGACTTTACTTGTCAGAAGGTCGCAAAAAGGGGATCACATGACCCCAGAAACCTCAATGGTCATAACTGTGAGTCAGTTGCCAAGCGTCCGAATTTTGATCACACGATCGTGGGGACGGTGCAATGGTCATAAAGTGTGAAAAACGGTCATATGTCACTTTTCTCAGTGTTGTTGTAACTTTGGTCACTAAACGGAGTGCTGTAAGTCGAGAACTACTGCAAATATTTTGATCCCCAGTCCCTTTCCATTTATGAACTCTTGGAAGCGAATATATGATTACTTTTGCTTCAATAATATTACATAAGGGAAATGTAAAACACATTTTGCCCCATCAATGCATGTCCTCTTTTTTTTTTAACAGTTCATTGATATATTTTCACATTACATACATAAGTGCTTAGGGAACAGCGTGCTGTCTGGATCAATTTGTTTTTATATAATAATACTTTTCCCACTCCTAATTTTTACCTTTGCTATCCAACCATTTATAAAACAAGTCCCATGTTCAAAAGTATTCTGTATCTTTTTTTTATTTTTAGTGTCAATCTATCCATTTCTGCACGATCTATTTTTTTTTTAAATTACATCATCCTCTATTTGTATTTCCTCATTTTTTCAGTACTGTGCAAATACAATTCTTGCTGCTGCCAAGACAGATCATATTAAGTATAGGTTCCCTTTATCATATTTTTCAGGTATTATGCCTAGCAAAAATATTTCGGGCTTAAAAGTCTATTGTGTTGCTTTAATGTTTTCTCCAACTGTGTATGTATTTTTCTCCAATATTTGCTTTCACACATGTCCACCATATATGATAATACGTCCTCGGGTGTCTGGTTACATTTCCAACACATGTCCTTTCTTGATTCTTTTCTTAGTACTCTTACGTAGCTTTGGCATGCTGTCCGTGAAAACTTGGAGTGAGTGAAAACAATCCATAAAAAAAAAATAAAAATCCCCAAGACGCTTAAAAAAGCTGGATGATAATTCAAGGCTCTGCTTGCCGGAGGACAGAAAAGGGAAGGCTGACACATCCTTTTTTTCTAGGCGTCTGGTACAGTAATCCTATTAAAGGGTGAGTTTGCTTATGCATGTATGTGTGTGTGCGTAAAGGATGACACGGAGGCATCGATGCTCTCCCATAAATGCCTGCTATTTCCCCCCTCCCCGTTTCCTTGTAATTTCTTTAGTTAGCACGTCACAAGTTGCCGTCCTTAACTGCACAACACATGCCACCAAAATGATGCTGATGACTATCCTTTTGTTTTTGCAGTCCTACAGCCCTATCAGGCGTCGCAAGGCTCTGTGTGTGTGTGTGTGTGTGTGTGTGAGAGAGAGAGAGAGAGAGAGAGAGAGAGAAAGAAAGAGAAAGAAAAAAAGAGAGAAAGAGAACAAGAGAGAAAGAGAAAAAGAAGAAAAAAGAAAGAAAGAGAAAAAAGAGAAAAAAGAGAGAAAAGAGAGAAAGAGAAAGAGAAAAAGAGAAAGAGAGAAAGAGAACAAGAGAAAGAAAGAAAGAAAAAGAGAAAGAGAACGAGAAGGAGAAAGAACGAGAAAGAGAATGAGAGAGAAAGAGAGAAAGAAAGAGAGAAAGAGGGAAAGAGAACAAGAGAAAGAAAGAAAAAGAGAAAAGAGAGAAAGAAAAAGAGAGAAAAGAGAGAGAGAAAGAGAAAGAAAGAAGAAAGAGAACGAGAGAAAAAAGAGAGAGAAAAAGAGAAAGAGAAAAAGAGAGAGAGAGAGAGAGAGAGAAAAAGACACGTTGCAGTCAAGCTACAAAAAAAATAAGAAAAGAAAGTTGTAAGATGCAATGCACAACCACGCTTCACCCCCCCTACCGATTCCAGGCACTACGAGTCGCGTGTGAGCATGCGCAGGCAAGAGTCATCTGTTTTTTTTAAAAAAAAAAAGTCCGCGGGAGTGGGGGCGATTTAGGATGCAAATCAACTCCGCCTTCTCTTTGCCAAAGCAGCCAATCAAGTCGGGGGAGGCGTGGCCGGCAACGCCGTCCCGGTCCGGATACGAGTCGTAGGTTTTTTTTTTCCCCGCTTCCGGGGAAGACACGTGCGAAGCCGGCTTTAGCTAGGTAAGGCTAAATGGGGGGCTGATTTGCGGACGTGGCGGGGGGGGGGGAGAAGGGGGAGAAGTTTCGAGAATCAGAAATTTGGGGGGTTTGGGGGAAGTTGCTCTGGGGCTGTTGGGTAGGAAAGGGGCAGCCCTGGAATAAGGGAAGGAAAGACCCCGCAGGAAAGGCTGAGACTTCAATTAGCTCCCTTTATATAGCAGGATGGGGAAAAGCCCCTTTGTTCTGTTTCTTAAAGTAAGTCATAATAAGGTGGTTTGGGTTGACTTGGGCTTAATTTCTGAGAGCCCATCAATCGTGGTCTGTAAATTCCAGTGTAAAATCGGTGGAACAACTTGTAAATGCTCCAACACTAGAAGTTTTAAAGAATAGAATTAGAATTAATTAGAATTAGAATAGACTAGATTAGATTAGATTAGATTAGTGTAGGAAGAAATAGCCTTCTGGGTTCAGCTCCAAGTGGGGAAAAAGACATTGGAGACATGGAGACTGTTTGGAAAGATAGTTTAATGGTGGACAGGATCACATGGTTTGAGTTCCTGAATAGAAAAAAGGGATGAGTCCCCGGGTTTTATGCCCTCTCTGGCTTTGAACTTCCTGGGACCCAGAAAGAGTATCCTGATTGGTTGTCAGACTCCCAGGGAGTGGGGGTCTTAGCTAGCCTTGCTGGTTGATGTAATCTTCCCAGGTGCCATGTGGTGAGTTTCTGTTGCTAGATGGGTCCTATTGTGTGGCAGATGATGGTCTATTGACAAAGATTGAGTTTCTGCCTCTGGCCCATTGACAAAGGGTGGGGGCAGGAAAATGGGAGCTGCTTCGTCCTTAAAACATGCTTCTCCATTTCTCATCCAAGGAAACATAATATTCTGCCTTTTTAATATTTCCCATAATATTTCATTCCTCTAGGAAAGGGGTGGGTGCTAATTTATTACATTAGATTAGATTAGATTCTTAATTGGCCAAGTGTGATTGGACACACAAGGAATTTGTCTTTGGTGCATATGCTATCAGTGTACATAAAAAAATACGTTCATCAAGAATCATGAGATACAACACTTAGTGATAGTTATAGGGAACAAATAAGCAATCAAATCATACTAGGAAACAGTCGATATAAATCGTAAGGATACCAGCAACAAGGTTACAGTCATACAGTCGTAAGTGGGAGGAGATGGGGGATAGGAACGATGAGAAGATTAATAATAATAGTAATGCAGATTTAGTGAATAGTTCGACAGTGTTGAGGGAATTATTTGTTTAGCAGAGTGATGGCGTTTGGGAAAAAACTGTTCTTGTGTCTAGTTGTTCTGGTGTGCCGTGCTCTATAGTGTCGTTTTGAGGGTAGGAGTTCGAAACAGTTTATGTCCAGAATGCCAGGCATCTGTAAATATTTTCCCAGCCCTCTTTTTGACTGGTGCAGTATACAGGTCCTCAATGGAAGGCAGGTTGGTAGTAATTGTTTTTTCTGCAGAAGAAATTGGATCATGAAATGGTATAGGGTTTCCTGCTAAGCAGGGGGTTGGACTAGAAGACCTCAGAGCTCCCTTCCAACTCTGTTATTCTATTCTATTGGTGGGTGGTAGCCTAGGATCTTGGTCATAGGAGGATGGGAAAAACGAAAGAAGAAATAAAAAGTGAGATCTGGCTTGTTACTCGGATGCCAAAGGCGAAAACTCATGGAATGTTTCTCTTTAAGATGCGTATTATGTGATATGGGAGGTATTTTATCAATGGCTGGGGGAAGAAAAGGAGTTTGGAAATGAAGATTGAAGAGAAAGTAAAAATACATTAAGATAAAGATGTAAATAAAAAGGAAATTGTATATATATATATATATATATATATATATATATATATATATATATAATGAGAATAAGGATATGTAATGTTAAAATGTATTATTATTATAAGATATTAAGAACGGAGAGCTTTATAATGTTTAAATGTATGATATACTATAATATTAAGCTTAGCGAAATAATGTTATGTGAATGCGAATGAGATGGAAAATAGTGAATGAGGTTGCACAGAGATGTTTGTAACCAGATGGACACTGCAGATGGACAGATGGAATAACTATGTTTGTAATTGAAAAATAAACTTTTTTAAAAAAGATGCGTGGACTTCAGTTCTCAGAATTCCCCAACTGTAGGAATTGTATCTGGGAACTGAAGCCCACACATCTTAAAAGTTGGCAAGGGTGAGAAACATGACTTGACTAGACTAAAAAGTCCAACATTTGCAGAAGTTGGAAAATAATGCAGACACCTGGTATGAGGTAGACTTGAGAGCAACTTTTATCATGTATAAACCTAGTCAGTTGTCTTTGCTTAGCAAACCATAAGTAACATTTGGCTTAAATCGTATGAAAGTAGTTACACAAGGGTGTGCGGCAGCTCCAGATGTAAATGAGGCATCTCAAACCATAATGTTTGGCTTAAATCGTATAAAAGTACTATATACATGGGTTTACGGCAGCTCCGGATGTAAACTGAAGCATCGGATATCTACAAGTTATTTCTCCGGTCCCTTATAAAAAAGATAACAGTATGGATAGGAATGTTTCTTTGTTGTTTGCTAAAACCTCCCCCTCCCCCATGAAATGGAAAGAGGTCCAAAATTGGTATGAAAGTTTTGGGCCTTAGGATGTTATAGCACTTAGCAATAGCACTTAGACTTGTATACTTCATAGTGCTTTCCAACCCTCTCTGAGCAGTTTACGGAGTCAGCCTCTTGTCCCCAACAAACTGTGTCCTCATTTTACTGACCTCAGAAGGATAAAAGGCTGAGTCAACCTTGAGCCAGTCAGGATCAAACTGCTGGCAGTAGGCAGAGTTAGCTTGCCATAGCAATATCACTTTGCACTTAGACTTGTATACCGCTTCATAGTGCTTTCCAGCCCTCTCTAAGCGGTTTACGGAGTCAGTATCTTCCCCCCAACAAACTCTGTCCTCATTTTACCAAACTCAGAAGGATAAAAGGCTGAGTCAACCTTGAGCCGGTTGGGATCGAACTCCTGGAGTGAGCAGTGAGTTAGCCTGCAGTACTGCATTCTAACCACTGCACCACCACGGCTCTAATTATGTTGGTTTGTAACTTACTTTGCACGTTGTAGCCAAATTCTTGGTGATAAATCTTAAAAAGCTTTTGATAGAACTTGTTTTGAACCCGTACAAGATGCAGGTCTTGAGTGTTAACTGTTGCTTCTTTTTTCCTTTCTAATATTTTAAATGCAGTGTTTATTATGCATTAGAGACCTTAGGGCAGGAGTCCTAAGCTATGCTGGCTGGAGAATTCTGGGAGTTGAAGTCCACAAGTCTTAAAGCTGCCAAGTTTGAAGACCTCTGCCTTAGGAGGTGGTAGTTGTCACTGCCAACAAATTAGTCTTTACCTATGGAGTTTTCAGACTTATAGAGTGTTTCTCTCGGGAGGTGCATTTATGTTCTTTTCTGGTCTCTCCAAGAGCTGGAAAATTATTACTATTCTCGTCACTATGGAGATTTTTACTTATTTAAGGCAACCTAGCACTTGAATAAACCAATTTTCTGGAGTCTCATACTGCAGTGAATTATAAGCTAATTAAACAGAGTAGATTTGTTCTGCATAAACCACACAAAAATATTCCAAACTAGCATTAACAGTTTATGATACTATGGCTTTTAACAGCAAAGTCATTAATTGAAATGGTTTAATAAGTTGTATGACTAGTCATGACTTCCTAATATGGACACAATGCTTCATTCCCAATAGAAAAGATAAACAATGTCTTCCCATTTCAGGGTGGATCAAGCCTTTTTACTAGTGATTTAAATCATGATTTAAATCACTAGTAAAAAGGCTTGATTTAAATCAATTCGATTTAAAGAGCAACTGTCATCTCTGTCCCGCAGCAGCTCCTCCTCTGACCTGCTGTTGACTCACCAACACTGCAGGGGTGAAATGTATCGGATCGGACCGGATCATCCAATCCGGTAGCGATTTTTCCCTGTGGTTCGGCAATCCGGTAGCGATCGCTGCCTGGGTGTCATTACTTCCTGGTTTTAACCAGGAAGTGATGTTTTTTTACCTTTTTTTACATGCACGTGACGCGCGCATGAACGAAGCGAGTGCGCGGAGTATGCGCTTCCGAACTGGTAAGGAAGGTAAGTAGATTTCACCCCTGTGACAGTCCCAATATTGCAGAATATACAGCCTCCTCATGCTACACAACTAAGCTCCATTTCATGCTGAATAAACTAAATTATTAATGTATCTTAAATAGAAAACTATCTTTATATAGATTTTTACTCCCAAAGCATTTTATTAAAATAAATTGGATAATTTTTTTTAAAAAATACGATTTAAATAAAAAAAAATACGATTTAAATTTAAAAAAATCAATATTTTTTTTGTTTAAAAAATCATCGATTTTTATCCACCCTGTCCCATTTGCAGAAAGAACACCTTTTTTAAAAAAATCCGACGACTTTCTTATTTTCAGACCAGGGACTTTTCTCAATTCACATTATTAACTGGGTCGCATCTCTTTTTTTTTTTCTTTTTTTTTCTTTTTTTTTTTTTTTTGGTAGGATGTCCTCTAGCATCAAATCTGTGCCAGGGGCGATTAGCCCCCAAAAGATCAACCAGGTAGGTAGCCAGGAGATGATGACTGTTCCGATTGTCAAATGTCCCTATACCGGAAGGGACCTAAGTCATAATCTCGATCAACTTCGTTGGGATGACAAAGCTGGCACTCAGGACAAAAAGAAAAGCCGGAAGCACCAGCGCTACATGATGCGCAGAGCACTGGAAAAGAATGGACACCTGGCCTCCAGAACACAGGAGAAAAATCTTGTGAGGACCACAGAGGTCTCTGAAATGGATGGGATGCAGGACTTGTCGTCCTGGGAAAACGGAAGTAGCCAGGTTTTGCAGAAGGATGTGATGACAACTCAGGAGACTTCTTTCAGATTTGGTGAAGCTGTCTCCATTTCCTCTGAGGAACTAGCCAAGCAACCGTCATCTTCCCAAGGTCTTCAGAACCTGCTAGCCTCCCCCAGAAAAAGGAGTAGTCCCTTCCTGTGTCAGATGCCTCAGAAATCTATGACGCGTGTGGCCATTGACTGCGAAATGGTAGGGACGGGTCCTTCCGGAAAGACAAGCGAGTTGGCACGCTGTACGGTGGTGAGCTATGATGGTGATGTGATCTATGACAAATACATTCTTCCAGAAAGTCCAATAGTAGATTATAGGACCCGCTGGAGTGGCATCACCTGGAAGCACATGAGAAAAGCAATTTCTTTCAGGATTGCGCAGGGTGAGGTAAGCGCAAGAGATTAATTTAGGAGTATCCATACAATGTGAGGGTTGAGAGATGCATAATAATAATTCAACCAGAATCTGCAAGAAAATGCAGAATGATAGGCAAGCAACAATACTTGTATCCACAGTCATAGTGTAGAGTTGGAAGGCGCTACGTCCTGAATTCCCAGTTGTCTGGTTGGTTCAGATATCTAAATTATTGATTGATGTCTGATCAGCTTCACTTCATTATGAGTGAAGATGATCTTATCATTTCTGCTTGATCAATTCCGCTGTTTTTCACGTCACATCCATCCATCCACCTGTTACTTCATTTTCCTTTTGTCCGTTTTTAATAGGAAGCAGTTAAAATTCAGAAGCTAGGGCATTTTAAGTCCTCATTGATCAATTTTGTTTAGTTTGTGTTTTAACCTTTTTACAGCTCTCCTCACAGACTATGCACCGCTGTATATCTTGAGGGTCCCAATTACTTTATTGATTTCTTCTTGTTGTCACTTGTTCTATTGTTGGATCCATTTTCGTGGACGCTCAGCAGTTGAGTTGCAGGAAATTAGACATGGTTTGAATTGTTTTCCTTAAGTGTCACTACAAGTTTTCTATCTGTTTTTGAAAATAAAAAATGTCTAGATTAATTGGAAAAAATCAAAGGGTGGGTGGATGGATGGATGGATGGATGGAT
Organism: Arizona elegans; assembly: GCA_022577455.1. Lineage (NCBI taxonomy): Eukaryota > Metazoa > Chordata > Lepidosauria > Squamata > Colubridae > Arizona > Arizona elegans. The sequence goes on from JAKOOJ010000016.1 coordinate 12,324,155, forward strand.
GGATACATACATACATATGATGATAGATGTTGATAGATGATGATAGACAAAGAATGATGAAGACAGCTATTGATAGATAGATAATGATAGATATTAATAGAAGAGAGAAAATGATAGATAAATACGATGAAAGAAAGATATTAATAGAAGATGATAGATATGATGAAAAATATATTGATTGTGATGACCTGAGGTGTGACACAAAGGCAACAGCCAGAGAACCGATGTGAGTCCCTTTATTATCACCAACTGTGCCCCCCAATGTTCCTTTCAACTCTCTGGCCTGGAGAGAGCTCTTCCACACACACACACACACACACACACACACACCGTAATAGTCTTTGGCTGACCATACTTCAGTCCCAAACGTCATAAACAGAAAACTTTCAACTAAAAATCCCACAAGGCAAGACAAAGTAATTAATCCGGCAGGGCAAGCAAAATAAGGAATTCCAGAAGTGAAGTAGCACGGCAATAAATCAAAGCAGTTGGGAGGATGCCAGGAACTCAGATAAGCATCAGATGAACTCAGAATTCGTTCCCGACAACTGGCTCTCCCATTTGCCTCTACGTTTAAACTCCCATCAGCAGCTGTGCCTTGTAAAGAGGATCGGGGCCCTTTCCTCCCTCGTAAGCCACACAACCCATGTTGCTCTCTTCTCCGTTCCTCCCTACGCTGCCTAGGATGAGGAGGGGGTGGGCCTTGGTCTTCATCTGAACCCCCTCTCCCTTGTTCTACCTCTCCCCTGCTCTGCCCAGCCTGACTTTGCACTTCCCCAGTTTCTTCCACAGCCAACGGAGTCACATTATTATTATTATTATTATTATTATTATTATTATTTATTTATTTATTTATTTATTTATTTAATTAATTAATTTGTATACCACCCTTCTCCAACAGGACTCAGAGCGGTGAACAGCCATGGTAAAACATAACATATAAAATTTAAAAGCACTCTCTGTCAGCTGTTCCTCTTCCCCTTCGGATTCAGACTCCGACAGGGGCATGGCACTGATATTGATATAGATAGACAGAGGAACAGATAAATAGATATTGGTCTGCCTGTTTGAGTAGCCTACAGTTGTCCTTTCCTGAACAACTGTGGCAAATTTTAACCTTTTTTGTCTTTCTTAGATCATACAGATCTTGAAGGATAAAATAGTTGTGGGCCATGCTCTCCACAATGATTTCCGAGCCTTAAAATACTTTCCCCCCCGAGCCTGGAGGCGTGATACAAGTCAGTGTCCTCTGCTGAAGAAGAAGATTGCATCAACTCTGAAACCAAGCATGTCTCTCAAGAGCCTAGCTCATCAGCTGCTACACAAAAACATTCAGGTAACTCGCCATCTTTCATTTCCTCAAGAGCTGAAAAGCAGAATTATCCTGCAAAAAAACCCCACCCCTAGTATCATTCAGTTGCCTTACATCAGAAAGTTGTTAAGCGCACCTTGTCTTGGGTTATTTTGATGCAAGGTTGTTTTTGCAGTTCAAGGGATATTCCTTGACATCCTTGAATATCCTGTAGTGCCACTTGGTTCCTAATGAACATAATTGCGTGCTGTGATTGCCCAGTCACCTCTCGGGTTTAGCAAATGTGTGTGGGTGTATATAGATAGACAGATGGATAGATGGATATGGATGGATGCTGGATAGAGATAGATAGATAGATGATAGATAGATAGATAGATAGATAGATAGATAGATAGATAGATAGATAGATAGATAGATGATAGATCGATCTATATAGATTTCAGGGTGGATAAAAATCAATGATTTTTTTTAAAAAATCAAAATATCAGATTTTTTTTAATTTAAATCGGATTTTTTTGATTTTTATCGAATTTATTTTAATAAAAAACTTGGGGTAAAAATCTATCGTAAGATAGTTGTCTATGTAAGATACATAAACAATTTAGTTTATTCAGCATGAAATGGAGCTTAGTTATGTAGCATGAGGCTGTATATTCTGCAACACTGGGACTATCGGTGAGTCAACAGCGGGTCAAAGGAGTAGCAGAGATGACAGTTGCTCTTTAAAAATTATGATTTAAATCTAGTTGATTTAAATCAAGCCTCTTTACTAGTGATTTAAATCATGATTTAAACTGTGATTTAAATCAACTCGATTTAAATCAAATCCACCCTGATAGATTTCTATCTAATATCTATATCGGGTGTCAAACTCGATTTCATTGAGGGCCACATCAGGGTTGTGTTTGACCCCCAGGGGGTAGGGCGGAGTGGGCATGGCCAGGGTGGGCACAGCCAGCTCAACGTCACTCATGTCGAGGGCGCTCTACCAGAGATAACGGACTAAAGAGCTTAGTTTTTGGCTGCGACGGCCTCCTGCAACCATTTGCCGGTGAAAACTGAGCTCGGGAGGATCCTCGTACAGCCCTCCTGAGCTTCGTTTTCACTGGCAGAGGCACTGCGGGCTGGTCCTTTGTTGTTTCCAGGGCAGCTCCGCGGGACAGATCCTGTGAGCTGGATCTGGACCCTGAGCCTTGAGTTTGACACCCCTGATCTGTCTGTCTGTCTGTCTACTTATGTATCTCTCTCTTTCTCTCTCTCTACCTACCTACCTACCTACCTATGTATCTCTCTCTACCTACCTACCTATCTCCCTCCCTCCCCCCCCCCTCTCTCTCTCTATATATAGAGAGAAAACAAATCAGAAAACAAATATATATATATATATATATATATGTGTGTGTGTGTGTGTGTGTGTGTGTGTGTGTGTGTGTTTTACCGAGACACCTGGTCTACTCCAACATGTGGGAGGGAGCATTCTGCTCTCTTTTGCCTTTCAGCTCCAACCCAGGAGCCCTCAAGCAGTTGCATCCACAACAAACCATTTTTATACCAAATATATTTTACTGATAAAGAAATAAAGGGAGACTGGTATAGATCTATTTCAAGCTTCTTAGCTCTCATCAGCCAGCCTTACCCTTTGAATCCAAGTAAGGGTAAGGCTGGCTGATGAGAGCTAAGAAGCTTGAAATAGATCTATACCAGTCTCCCTTTATTTCTTTATCAGTAAAATATATTTGGTATGGCCCCCATCCTTTGGCCTCTGCCTCCCAGCAATTTACGTCCTTGCAGCAAGCAGCAAGAAACAGCTCATTTCAGCTTCAGCACAGCCTAATTAGCACAACTTGATTGTCCGTTGGATCGGCCTCCCGACTCTTGGCTGTTTCAGGCTGCAGGGATTGCTATTGCTTTTTGCTGCATGGGCCTCTGCTGCTTGCTGCAAGGAGGTAAATTGCTGGGATCAGATTTTTTTTTTCTTGTGCTAATCAAGGTGTGCTGAAAATGAAAGTAAAGCAGGCTGTTTGCTGTTTGCTGCAATGATTTGCTGGGAGGCAGAGGTCATCATCACCCAGCAGATGAATCGCTAAAACTACCTTTGCTCCAAAGCCTAATTTTTTTCCAGTGCCATTGGTGGGTAAACGGATGGTTCTAAATGGAGGATTTTACTTATAATGTTTTGTGGGTTTGTTTGTTTTTGGCCTCCCAGGTTGGCAAACGTGGGCATTCATCTGTTGAAGACGCTCAAGCTTCTATGGAGCTTTACAGATTGGTAGAGTTTCAATGGGAGGAACTCCTGACGCCGAGTCACCCCACGGGCCCTTCAGATGGCATCCCGGACGGTGATACCGATGACAGTTGCTACATGGATGACCAATACTGGCCCAAGGACCTTGACGTAGACTGCAAATGAAGGTTTGGAAGGTTTTAGAAAAGTTGGTAAAGAAATGATGCTGCTAATTCTGAAGAGAGAGCCAGGATTCGTGTCTTCAGCATCGATGAAACGGCATTATTTACATCTGTTTTCCTCAAAGGGTCCGTGCCAAAGAAAACTTGGAGCCCAAAATTAGCTTTTTTATCAGTTTTGAACCATGGAGATTGGTGCCTGAAGAACCTCCAGCCTCTAAGCCTTTGAAGTTTGAGCTAAAAGAAGCTGGCAACTTGAGCTGGGTAGAACCCCCGTTTATCCAGAAAAGCCATTTCCTTTTTAGAAAGCACCTTTCTCCATCCTTTTCTCGCTGAATGAATGATGTATGAGTAAATTGCTGAATCAGCCTAGACCTTGGGGGGGCGGGGGGGGCACAGGTGGAGGGAAGGAGGGAGGGAGGGATCCTTTTCAAGCTGATCAAATTTTACTTCCAGGCCTAATTTTAGATTTACTATCTGATTATAATGCTGAGTAAAGACGTAAGGCGATGCATATTCAATCTTAACGCTGTGAAGCTGTGCAGATGTCTATTCTGTGTATTTGTGTATACACGTCTGTGTGTAACATTCCGGATGATTTACATAGTGTTTTTTTTTTCTTTCTTTCTTTCTGCGTAAAACCACCTAGGAATGAATTCACATCCTGAAATGTAACCAGATCCAATGGATCGTGGTTAAGTTCATTCTGTAATGCTTCCTGCAGGGATAATAGCTGCAAAGAGATTGGGTTCTTACCTCTAATTGTGTTAGCAATGGGGCGATTTGCATATTTTGAAAGTTTCCCTGTTTATGAGTACATCCAAAGGGAGTTAGGGACCACTTAAGGCAAAACATTTGATATCTTTCTGCAAGCAAATAAAGACCGCTTGGAATAGTAGAACTGTGCCCAGCTTGAGTTGTTGCGAAATCCAGTTGAAGGATTAGATGCTTAACACACACACACAAACACACAGAGGGGGGAAGGGGGACCCCACAGATGTTCAAAGCTAAACTAGGCTGTCCAGAATATTAAACAGAAGCAGGAATTGGCCATCTCAAAAGACAAGTATGAGTTAAGGGGAAAGTGCCTCTCTCGTTCCATCATGCTGGTCTTCCATCTGAAATCTAAAGCTAGAACAAACAGAGTCCGCTTCACCGCTTTTGACGGTTGCTCATGACTTGGTGTTCAAATGGAAAAGCTTTCCCAGAGGTCTCTGGTGCTAACATCTGATTGGTTCAAGGCTCTCTTTGTTACTCAAATAGAAATGGGAAACCTGCTATGCTTTAGATCAGGGGTCAGCAACCTTAAACCTCCCAAGAGTCACAAAGGTTCTAACCAGAAGCCCCCCTGTTCAATTCTGGAGCCGACCAGAAGTCCAGTTCCCCCACCATAGAGTCTCCTCCTAGCGCAGCATCCTTTTCCCTCTATCTTTCCTAACCGAAAGCTCTTGTCAATTGTAGAGCCTGCCAGAGAATCCGCACCTTGCCATAGTCTCTTCCTGGCATACTATGCTTCCCAACCCCCAAAACAGAAGCTCCTCTCAAAATGTGGCACCGACTGGTGACGGAGCCACAGCAGAGGGATGAAAGAGTTGCATGCGGCTCCAGAGCGCCAGGTTGCCGACCCCTGCTTTAGAATTACAGTCCCCAGCATCCCAAATGTTTGGCCGATATTGCATGAGAGTTCTGAGGTTGATAGTTTATTTGTATCAAATTTATATTTGCTGATAAAGGAAGACTAGTATAACTCTATTTCAAGCTATTTAGCTCTCATCAGCTAGCCATGCCCTTATCCGAGTAAGGGCATGGCTAGCTGATGAGAGCTAAATAGCTTGAAATAGAGCTATACTAGTCTTCCTTTATTTCTTTATCAGCAAATATAAATTTGATATGTGTGTGTGTGTGTGTGTGTGTGTTTGTTGAATGAATAAATAAAGGCATTTATGTTTGCATCAGTAGATCAAGGCAGTCAACTAGACAATGAAAAAAAAAAAAAGAAATAGAAAAATCTCCAGCAAGATGGCAGAAAATATTTCCTCTCTCATCAAGCAGCTCTGTTTTTTTTTTCTACCACACATTCTTTCTCTACCACTATTTTACAAATATTGATAGCCTTTCCTTAGAGTAAAACACTCATTGGGGCAAGCCGCTCAGAGATTTGAGGAAATGTCACTAAGAAGCTTCATTCTAAAGATGTGACTCATTTAATCGCTAGCTTTCCAATTTTTTTTTTAAAAGCTTTATACAATTCACAAATGCATTCTTTTCCCCCCCTCTGACTTCCTTGGGCTTTGTCTGAGAACCAACCAAGATATTAAGATTTTCCATGAGTAACTGCAGCAATCTAAGGCATTTTAACGGTTGGCCAAGTCTGTGTTAGTCATAATAAAGAGGTAGCTCAAGACCACAGTGGGATTCTGTTCTCCAATCTCAAATCCAGTTCCAAGCTGAACTATGTCACCTTCATTATTAGCAACCTCAACACAGAATGGTACCAAGTTTCGCAGGTTCTCCTTTCTACTGATCAAAGGTGTGCACAAAAAAAAAAATAAGACCAGTGTTCTCCTGCCCTTATCTTAATTCAGGATGAAGGGTCATTAGTTGAAAAGGTAGTATCCCTATACTTAAAAGTGCCTGGAAAGTTATTCTGTTATTTTAATTTGATTTATATGCCGCCCTTCTCTGGAGACTCAGGGCGGTTTACAATGCGCTAAGCAACAGCCTTCATCCTTTTGTATATTTATACAAAGTCACCTTATTGCCCCCACAAACTGGGTCCTCAATTTACCTACCTTAGAAAGGATGGAAGGCTGAGTCAACCTTGAGCCTGACGAGATTCTAACCTGCAGTAATTGCAGGCAGCTGGTCTTAATAACAGTGCTTTAGACTACTGTACTACCAAGATTCTCAGTCATCCAGCATCTTGGTTGTCCCAAAGATGCTTTTTCAAACAGCAACTGGACTTTCTTTGTTTTTCCTTGAGGATGTTTCGCTTCTCATCTCAGAAGCTTCTTCAGATCTGACTGAATTCACCTCCATTCTTCAGAACTGAAAAAGCGTCTTGGATGAGAGGCAGAACGCCATCAAGGAAAAAAGGAAGAAAGTCCCGTTGCCTTTTGAAAAAACACGTTCGGGACAAGGATGAAATGGGTTTTCACCAGTAGGAAAATGGCTTCTCTTCATCTCAACGTTGCGGAACTCGAGCAATTTGAATTACAAATGTGATTCATTAGTTCCAGAGGTCTTCTATCTGAATTGTCAAAAATGGGCTGAAGATTCGGAATAGTGTGAGATTACCGAGGCCTTTCATTCAGGAGTGGTACAAAGACTGGGCATGGAAGTGATCTGAACCTATCATTGCTGCAAAGTTTTGCAATCAATATAGTTTGAATACCATAGTGATTTTGAAAGGTGATTTTGATCTTCGTGTTCTTTTTTTTCCCCCATCTGTTTTAAGGGAAGGTTAATGATGTCTTTATGAAACAAATATGGAGAGTCCTGCAGTGTTAGCTTTTGAATAATGAGATGGATTTGTGCAATACAGAGCGTTCTCGAAGCTGCAAAGAATCCACTGTATTTTTGTCACTATTATTGCTTGGCGTGGTATATGTATTCCAACTGGTCCGGTAATGGCTCAAGGAGTCAGGCAAAAACAGTAATTGACTGCCCCACCGGCTTTGTGTCGAAAGATGACCTTGAATATACCAGTAATAAATAATGTTTTGCATCCGGTTGTCTGCTGAGTCCTCATTGCTATCAGTGTACTGACTTAGATGGGTGGGCCGGGGGGGGGGGGGGGGGGAGAATCCGTGAATGTCAAATGCTGGTACAGAATAGCCACAGCATTTAGACTTCTACACCACTTCATAAAATGTTTTACAGCCCTAAGTGGTTTACAGATTCAACATATTGCCCCCATCGATCTAGGTCCTCGTTTTACCGACCTCAGAAGGTTGGAAGTTGAGTCAGCCTTGAGCATGGTGAGATTCGAACTGCCAAATTGCTGGCAGCCGGCAGTCAGCAGAAGTAACCTGCAGTACTGCACTCTAACCACTGCACCACCGTGGCTCAGTGGTGAAGGCAGGTAACAATGGTAACTGTTCTCACTGGTCCAGAGATCTCATTCCATTCTCTGACCCAGTTACTAGGGCTTTGTTTAAGTGGCCCTTAAAAATGCTAGAATATATGATGTCAAAGAGTATTGATAAGTGAAACAGCTGATTGGGGAAGATAAGTCAATGGAATTTGGATGCCCAGTTCTAAAAGCCACAATGGATCTTTTCATCTGAGCCATTGGGAGTAAGTTCACGGCCAGATTTTTAAAAGGTACCATAAATCAGAACTAAATTCAATTTTTTTAAAAAAAAATTGATTTATATGCCGCCCTTCTCCGGAGACTCAGGGCGGCTTACAATGCGCTAAGCAATAGCCTTCATCCTTTTGTATATTTATACAAAGTCAGTTTATTGCCCCCACAAACTGGGTCCTCAATTTACCTACCTTAGAAAGGATGGAAGGCTGAGCCTAGCAAGATTTGAACCTGCAGTAATTGCAGGCAGCTGGTCTTAATAACGGTGCTTTAGATCACTGTACTACCAGACTAATTTGATTTATATATTTTTAGAGATGGCACTTAGACATACATAGCACTTCATAGTGCTTTACAGCCCTCTTTAAGTGGTTTACAGAGTCAGCTTATTGCACCCCAACAATCTGCGTCCTCATGTTACTGACCTGGAAAGGATGGAAGGCTGAGTCAACTTGAGCCAATCAGGATCGAACTCCTGGCAGTGGGCAGAGTCAGCCTGCAATACTGCATTCTAATGATTGTGCCACCAAGAGTTTTGCTAGATTTAGAGAAAGATTTGCCATGAAAATCTGAAGTTGGGAGGCCTATTCATTCCAGCTCCTGCAGCTGTTCTGTAGGCATGAAGAAAAGTTTCCTTCAGTTCGGCAACCGCATCTTTTCCTACTGTTGCACTGCTGTAACACGAAAGACTGACTGCCGTGTGGCATAACCCAGCCAAATCTCAGTCTATGGTTTGCTAAATGAGGCCACCAATTTCTACTTATGCGTATTCTCACGACACCCTTCTGCAAAATGCAGAAAAGCAGCCAGAGGAAATCAAGGAATGATACAGAAACAGAAAATGCAGCAAGTCTAATTTACACCAACACCATTCACTCACTCATCGCATCCAGTCCTTGCAAACCGTTCTTGTTTCTCTTATATTCCTCCTTCCTTTATATATTACTTTAAACTTCACCTATTTTTAATACTTTAATAAGTCAACTTTTATGCTTCTTCCCACATACCCAACTTTCACTTCTTTATTGCAAAAAGAATAGAAGCCTACTCTTTTTCCCCTTTAGTGAGCATTTTATAAGATGGCAATAGCTCTTAGACTTAGCCTGTTTTTCCCCAAAATAAGACATCCCCTGATAATAAGCCCAATCGGGCTTTTGAGCGCATGACAATAAGGCCAAGCGCTTATTTCAGGGTTCAAAAAAATATAAGACAGGGTCTTATTTTCGGGAAAACACAGTATATACCACTTCATAGTTCTTTACAGCCCAGTCTAAGCAGTTTAGAATCAGTATCCTGCCCCCAACAATCTGGGTCCTCATTTTACCGACCTCGGAAGACTAGAAGGCTGAGTCAACTTTGAACCGATCAGGATCGAACTGCCAAATTGCTGGCAGTCAACAAATTTAGCCCGCAATACTACATTCTAACTACTGCACCACCACAATACCCCAATTTCACCTCTGCTCTAATTTGCCTTCATTTGTATATAACTTGCAATCGTTTGTTCCACTTCCCTATCAAATACAGATATTTGTATCTCTGATATGGTAATTTTTAGGTCCTTGTTGCATTACAGAATCTAATACTTGCTTCAAAGCATTTTGATGCTCTGTCAACATGACGACAGCAGGGAAACTTAGGTGGCACTTGGCAGTCAGGCAGATCACATATGTCGCTGTCTTCCAAAATGGCGGAAGCAGAGAAGCAAATATTCTGGAGGCTCATCTGGCATTTGTGGTTTGAAGTGGCCACTTCACTCTCGTCTAACGCCAAGGATCTTACATGTGTGCCGGGAAGAAAATGTCCTTTTTTCATTCAAGGACATCAGTCTGTTCCAGCCGGCCAGACCGAGAAGGTATGTTGCAGAACTCTTGATTGATGGGGTCCTTCTCTGCTGTTGCCCCTGTCTTATGGAATATTCCCCCCTCCCCGCAGAGGTGAAGCCGTCCCCTACTCTCCTGGCCTTCCAAAAAAGGGTTAAAATATGGCATTGCATCAGGAGCCCAGGGGAGGGCTGCTGGGGGTTCGCAGGGGTTCAGGAGAACCTCTAGCTAAGATTCTGTGCAGTTTAGAGAACCCCCAAATCCCACTCCTGGCTGGCCCCGCCCACCCCATCCTGCCCCTCCCAGGAGTCCCCACGTGGCCCATTTTGGATGCAGGGAAGTGCAGGGCACGCATGGAAGCTCAGGGAGGGAAAAAAACAGAACTACCGGAAATTCAGGAAGGCCAGAAACGGGTGCAGTCCAGCCTCCAGAGGGCCTCTGTAGCCTGGGGAGACCATTTTCACCCTTCCGGAGGCTGGAGAAAAGCCTCTGGAGCCCAGGGAGGGCAAAAACCGACTGCGATGCAGGAGGCCAACTAGGCCACACACCCCATGGCCATACCCACCCAGCAACCGGGCAGAGAACACCTTGCTAAAATTTTTGAAGCCCACCCCTGGAGGAGCGCCAAGGAACATGCAGTCATGGGGTAGGTTGATGCCATGAGAACTCTCCCTTCACTGTTGCCAACTAATTTTTAATGGGGTTTAATGATGCTTGCCTTGCTAAAAATTTATATCATTTCATAACTGTGAAAAACGGCCATAAGTCACATTTCTCAGTGCCGCTGCATCTTTGAATAGTCACTAAAATGAACTGTTGTAAGTTAAGGAATGCCTGTATATGTTTTAATATTCTCATGTCTTATTGTATACCACCCGAGGTTCCTTCTTTGAAGGAAATGGGCAGTTCAGAAATGTGAAATGTAAATAAAACGATATATATATATAAAAGCGAAATCCACTCACTCATCACAAGGTCTCCAGAACTGTAAAGCCTACAAACTTAAAATTTGGCAGGTATGTTCCTCTTGGCTTCTAGGTGCTCGCTAAGAAAGGATTTTTCGAAATGACCATCAGATCATTAGTATTTCATATACAGTATGTTCATATACAGTATATTAACATCCTCTGATGCTAAGGAGTTAGACGTTCTACTCCCCATCCCCACCTGAAAAGAACTCTGTTCCAACTGCCACTTGCCTCACATTCCGTTACCTCAGTTCAAACTGGCAGACGTTCACTCAGGAGCGGTCTGGGGCTCCTTACAGTACTAAACGTCATTACCTCACAAAAATGTCTATGCCTTCCACCTATGAAACTGCTTACGGACTCAAGGCAGCGGGAGAGATATTCCCTTATGAGTTTCATTCACCAACCACCACTGAGCCAACGGATTGTGAGCCGAATTTCTCCAACATAGTGTCCCAGCCCCAACTCACTTCTTATCCTGACCTCCTCAGTTCAGACGAATCTGTTCCTTCTACTGTAACACCACTTAAAGGGAAAAGACTGTCTTTCTGCTGCCCAGAAGAACAACGGATGCTTCCAAATGACATCTTTTGGAGCCAGACAGGTGAAGGAGGGACATTTTATATGCCAACATTCAAAGTACAGGGGCAGGTCTACCACAGGATAGGAAGTATCATGGCGGGGCCTCAGCAGCAGCCTTCATCTCTCCAGATATACTTTGTCGATGATGATGGCCATGAGAGTCTGTCAAGAATTGCAAGAATGTTCCAAGGAGTTTCTCCGGCATGCTGGAAGTGTGGGAATGGTAGTGGGACGTACTACCACCAATGGTGGACGTGCCCCAAAGCAGGCAAATACTGGTCCAAGGTTCGGAACTGGATAGTGGAAATTACAGGATATAATATAGAGCTGAAACCAGAGATTTTTTTTATTAGAAATGAAACCAGACAAAATAACTAAGGAAAAATGGTACTTGATCCTCCACATCACTACTCCAGCTAGGATACTATGCGCACAAGAATGGAAAAATGAATTAATACCCACAGAAAATAAACTGATTTGGAAAATTACAGAATGCGCAGAGGCAGACCGATTAACGGAATGACTTAGGAACCAAAAAGATTCTGATTATTACAAATGTTGGAATTCATGGTATAATTGGGTGAAAGAAAAGAGAAGGAAATGAAATGGATTGTATTAATGGTATAGGCGCATATTTGTGTACGTTAGTTGCAATAACCTTGTATGTATATATGTAAAGTATTGTATTTTTAAAAATGTAAATAAACTTTATTAAAAAAAAAAGAGATACTACTGGGGATGCTACAATGGTCGTAAGTGTGAAAAATGGTCATAAGTAGCGAGGCATGGGTATCCAGCTAGTAAATAATAAGCCTAACTCAGAAGGAAGCACCCTGATCTTCTCCATCATCTCCAGCTTTCCTACCCAATGATGCAGGGGTGGGTTCTAAATTTTTTTACTACCGGTTCTGTGGGCGTGGCTTATTTTGTGGGTGTGGCTTGGAGGTCATGTGACTAGGTGGGGGTGGCTAGCTGGTCAGAGTCATTTCTGGAAGGTCCTCGCACTTACGACCAGTCCTCGCACTTACGACATGACTCATTTGTTTGCTTTTAACACTGATCAGCTGTAGGACGGCCCTTTGAAGCCCCGCGGCAAGAGTTTAAACAGTTTTTTTCCCTCTAGTCATCATGGGAGGGAGAGCGGGGGGGGGGGGGGAAACCAGTTTGATGATGTCATATCATCACCGCTACCGGCTCGGCCGATCCGACCGAACCGGGAGGAACCCACCACTGCGATGATATGAAGAAAACCCCAACCCTGGAGTTCTTCCAGGAGAAAATCTGTTCCTCAACAGCAACATAAAGAACCCCAATCTTTCCCCCCTCCCCACACCTCCCAAATTGTCTTGTAAGACCCTGACTGAGACTGGTGTGCCATCTGCTGTGTCTATACAAACAAAATTGGCATGTCAAGTGACGGATTCTTCCATTATGTCTCTCTCCCTTTCTCACACTCCTGGTGTTATTTGCTAACAACTCATTTTTTTTATATATATATATAGAACCATAGCAAGTTGGCCTCTTCCCCCCTCCCCCCTCCCCTCTCTCTCTCTTTTAAAGGTTGAGCCAAGCAGATGGAAAACTCTGCTGGTTTTTACTATGTTTTCCCCTAAGTTTGCAAACTAACATTTTAATAAGTATGTTATTGTCAAAGCACGCTCTTCTATACCAATGCCACAGTATCAGGATTTGAGGAGGTGGTTTAAGTGAGAATTGCCTAGCCAAAGATGGGAATCCAAAATAATTATACTGGTGGGGCTTTGGGGCTACTGGGAGACCTTGCTGCGGAAGTCTATTGTATGGGTACAGAAATAATCTAGTCAGAGAGTAACAGAGTTGGAAAGGACCTTGTAGGTCATGTCCAACCCATTGCCCAAGCAAGAAACTCTATACCATTTCTGACAAATGGCAGTCCAAACCCTGCTTGAAAGTCTCAAGTGATGAAGCTCCCACAACTTCCAAAGGAAGTTCCATCATTTGATTGTTCTCACTGTCAGGAAACTTCTTATTTCCAGGTTGACTCTCTCCTTGATCAATTTCCATCCATTATTCCTTGTCTGGCCTTCGGGTGCTTTGGAAAATAGCTTGACCCCCTCCTCCTCTCTGTGGCAGCTCCTCAAATATTATATAAACGTAATTGATATTTTCATAAAGAAGAAAACTTGGATATGTACAAATGTCTACATAAGTAAATATGTAAAATAGATATGTATAGATAAAAATAGACGAAATAGAAAACAACCACCGATGGAACAGCTTTCAGAAGTCAATCAGTGGACTGAGTTAGTGTTGGTTTGTTTTTTTCTTTTGTATTGTCTTAATGTATCCATGTTTGTATGTATTTTTGTTTTGTGTTCTTGTTTAACTTATAAAACCTTAATTAAATTTTTTTTTAAAAAAAAAGAAAAATAGCTTGACCCCCCCCCCCTATAGATATACCCTTTGTAATTGAGCAGCATGTGAAATTTGATTAGTTTTAAACCTGGTTTGTTTGTTTGGAGTTTGGCTTTCTGTATGAACCCAGCCCTTTTGTTTGATTTATGATTCGTTATAGTGTAATAGTGTTATAGTGTTATAGTGTACTACTATAGTGTTATAGTGTAACTATAGTGTACTATAGTGTTATGGTGTTACTATAGTATAACTTTATGATTCGTTATAGTGTAACTATAACGATAACCATGAATTCAGTCATCACCTTAAATATCTTAGGGAAACCTGGGATCTAGGATTAGTTCAGGATTCAGGGCATCAACTCCCACCCGTAAAAACACCTCTCCTGCGCGAGCTGCACTGGCTCCCGGTGGTCTTCCAGGTGCGCTTCAAGGTATTGGTTCTCATCTTTAAAGCACTCCATGGCTTAGGGCCCGGGTACTTACAAGACCACCTTCTGCGACCGATGACCTCCCACCGGCCAATTCGCTCCCACAGAGAGGGTCTCCTCAGGGTGCCGTCAGTCAAGCAATGTCGACTGACAACCCCCAGGGGGAGAGCCTTCTCTGTGGGGGCACCCGCCCTCTGGAACGAGCTACCCCCAGGAATATGACTGATCCCGGACCTCCGTACTTTCCGCCGAGCGTTAAAGACCTTCTTATGCCAGCAAACCGGGCTGGCTTAAAATTTTAATGGGTTATTTTATAGAGAAAAGGTTTTAAAATTTAGGGAAGCCCAACTGATTTAATTCTGTTTTAATTCTTTTTAATTTTTATACTGTATGTGTTTTAAATTTTGGCTGTTCACCGCCCTGAGTCCTTCGGGAGAAGGGCGGTATACAAATTTAAATAATAAATAAATAAATAAATCTGGATGGATTTAATAAAAAATCTAAGATAAAAATAACCATGGCTGGGATATGAATGCAGTCTTGAATTAGCACATAGACTGAACATGTGAATGAGTCTCCTGGTAATTTTTGTAAGAATGAAAGAGCTCTGACTGTACGACACCCACCCTTGAGCACTTCAGCTGTTTCCATAAATTGAGTGAGTCTTCCTCTAAAGCAGAATTAAAAGCGATTCAATCATCTGATTATACCCACCTCAGAAAACCAAAGAATTAAGCAGCCTGCATAAAGGAAAGAGGCTGAAACTGAGTATTTTTTTCATGTCTCCAAGATCCGGAGGTTTGAGGTCCAGAATATGCTTCCAACAGTGGGTCAACATACTTATCCTAAAGTGATTCACATTACACTGAGCTGACGTCATGAAGAGACCATTTATACAGTCAGGGGTGAGCCGCTGGGGGTTTGCAGGGGTTCAGGAGAACCTCTAGCTAAGATTCTGTGCAGTTCAGAGACTCTCCCATTCCTGGAGGGCCCCGTCCACCCCACCCTGCCCCTCCCAAGAGTCCCCACGTGGCCCGTTTGGGATGCAGGTAAGTGCAGGGCGCACATGGAGGCTCAGGGAGGGCGAAAAACGGGCCTACTGGAAGTTTGGGAAGGCCAGAAATGGGCCTGTTTCCAGCCTCCAGAGGGCCTCCAAAGCCCAGGGAGGACAAAAATGCGTCCCCTCCCACGGTGGTGCAGGAGGCCGACTGGACCACGCCCACCATGGCCACGCTGACCCAGTAACCGGGTAGACAACCCCTTGCTAAAATTATTGAAGCCCACACCTGTGTATTCTATCTTTCACAGGGGCTTCTGGAGTCAACTAGGACCTGTCTGTGGTACTGAGGATTTTTGCTCATCACGCCCTAAGGCAGTGGTTCTCAACCTGTGGGTCAGGACCCCTTTGGGGGTCGAACAACCCTTTCATAGGGGTCGCCTAAGACCATCGGAAAACACATATTTTCAATGGTTTTAGGAATAATTTTATGGTTGGGGGTCATCACAACATGAGGAACTGTATTAAAGGGTTGCGGCATTAGGAAGGTTGAGACCCACTGCCCTAAGGGCTCATGTCAATAAGAGGACATCAAGGAGACCAGGAGGAGGATCTCAATCCCTGGTGTTTGTACAATCCATAGGGTTCCTGTGCAACCCCCAAGTACAAAATTAGAAATCATTCTAATTTCCCTTTTAAAGCTCCACATTAGGCCTTTGGTAACTGGCAACCCAAGTGAATCAGATTATCAGCCTACTATAAATGTTTTTAAAAGAAAGCATGAGGAGAATGTATACAAAGTTTTTTGAACATTTCAAAATAGCCACGTCGGAGACAGGATGTAGCAATGGCTCAGAAGTGCTCAAATTTGAGATCAGAGCTCCTGTTAGCGCTAAGGTTGTCTTGGGTGCAGATCAAGATTTTTTTTTTCCTAAGCACAAAATAGGTTTGACAAGATGAAATATCAAAAGTCTTTTCCTATTTCCCCAAGCTACTACAATGAAACCTGTCTGACAGTTTTCTCCTCTCAGTTAAGAGTATCCTGTTCTGAAACTTGGAAATATGTGCAGGGTTGGAGGTAGGATTGGTTACAAATACTGCATTACACTCACCTCCTATGTTATGACTGCTGCTTCAGAATTAAAAGGTAAAGTGAAGATTTCAGAGAATTCATGACTGGCAGAAACATGGTAACAAGGTCAGCCAACGAATAGGCATAGCAACTAAGTCAGCCAATGAGGACTGTTTGGAAACTGAAACTGGAAGGAGCCTGGTAGTGGCTCTGTAGCTCTGAATCTGGGTAAAAAGGAACGAAACTAGTCTGCTCTCTGAATTGAAACTGAAACTCATCTCTGCTGTTCTCTCCTGTGCCTGTGTTTTTTTGCCTGTAACTCTCTACCACGTTGGAAGAATCTGCTGTTGGTATTGTATGTGTTATTATAAAGAGAAGTTAATGAATCCTGCTGAATCAGTTATCTGTGTGTGCTTTCTGGATGTGATTTCTACAACGAACTCTGATAGAAGGTTTCTCCTGTCTAGTCGAATCCGATTCCAGGTGGCAGTGCTCATCTCTATTTCCTACCCGAGGCAGTCAGCATTATCCAAAGATCTTTCTGTGGTCATGTGACCAGCATGACTATACACTGAAACACATGGAATGCTGTTACTTTTCCACCGAAATGGTACCTATTTATCTACTCACATCTACACACTTTCAAATGCCAGCAGTATTCGTCTTAGTCTCTACAGCAGTGATGGCTAACCTTTTTGCCATCATGTGCCAAAAGCATGGGAAGCGTGGGGGGAGGGGTGGCACATGCGTGTGCCCACACCCATAATGCAATGCCCCCTGTGTAGCCATCCCCGCAAATGTGCAAGCAACCCCGTGCCCCTCCAGTACATGTGCGTGTGACCCCCCCTGTGCTCCCCCACCCCCTCTGACTGATCTATTCTCTGCCTCCCAAGTCCTAGCTGATCTGGAGGAAATGGGGATTTTGCAGTAACCTTCCCCTGCCACACTCACCAAGCCATGCTCACCAAGCCATGCCCACAGAACCAGTAGTAAAACTTGAATCCCATCACTGCTCTGGGACATCGAGGCACCTCATCGGCTCAGCAGCTCAGCTGCTCAGCTCTCAGCGTGCAGTCCCAAATCAGCTGCGTGGTGGCCTCAATCAACTGTGTGACGGTTGTCAGCTCGGCTTCCGGTGTGCTGTCCCCGGTCAGCTGTGCGGTGGCCCTGGTCAGCTATGCAGCAGCCAGATTGCAGCCTGTAGCAACTCGGTCTCTCCTCTCGTCAACGCAGCTGCCACCTTCAGCAATGCTCATTCCACCACCCATCTCCCCCCAGGTTAGGCAAACCCCAGACCGGGATTTGACAGACGTGGTTTAAGGCAGTTTCCTAAGTTTGCACAATTAATGATTGTTTGGTGAACTTCTACTATGTTGACCTTCTATTTTCAAAGAAGCTCTCCTGAATTATTGAAGGGAACCAACCAGTTCTTTCAGCCTTGGAGCTACCCGCTTTCCAGTGAGAACTTTGTGTGGGAAAAGGCCTTGGAAATGAAATTAAAAATCTGAGATTATCACTTATTCTTTGGAGAGACCTCTTCAAACTCTATTGCTTGACTTGCCTCAAGGCTCTTTGAAAGTCTATCTGAAAGAATATTCTTTAAGAGCAAACATCCATCTTGGTGACCAAATTGAATTGAACATTTTATTCATCATTAGAACTCATTGCTGGGGGGAACTGCTATTAAATCAACCTCTGAGTAGCAGCTGTTGAAACGGAAACAATTGGAATACAGCATTTCCCTCTGACGCAAGGCATGTCCAAAATGTATTTCCTTTAAGTACTACTGTAACAGTTTCTGCTAAATTATATTGTGTAGGTCGGCTTGGAAGAGACCTAACTCCCAAAATTTCTAGAGAACATGCCGGCCAAAATGTATGTTCAGAACGGTCCATCCTATGGATGTAGAGAAGACCACATTAAAGAAATTGTTTAATTATTTGGAGCTTACTTTTAGTTTCCCTCTTTGTTTTAACTGAGTATTTCCTTCTTCCAGTGTTTCTCTCTGGAATTTGATTTAAGAAAGTGATCAGGGACAGCTCTGTCTTTAGGCAAACTGAGACAGCTGCTAAGCAGAAGATGTTGATGGATTCAGAGCAGCTAAGGTGTCGGAAAGCAAATGTGTGAATATCTTGTGGCTCGCCCTGAACGTTTTAAACTGCTCTGTCGATTAAGGTCTTTTCCCCACCATCAATATTAAAATCAGATTCCACTTCCAGTCTAGTGACCTTCCTTCTGTGAGAAGACAAAGGAAACCACTGTGACCTAAGGCAAAGTGAACCCGAGCAAATGGGTTGGAAGGAAATCTTTTCTTATTGGTGGGTGGCTATTCCTTTCTTCTTCTAATAATAAAATGACTCCAATCCCCATTCCTCCTAATTTTGCAAGATCACTTGACATAGCTTGACCTAAGCATAGTACATAAAATCATCTGCTACAATGTCCTACCAGCCAATGAATACTTCAGCTTCAACCAAAACAATACAAGAGCACACAATAGATACAAACTCATGATAAACTGATGTAAACTAGACTGCAGAAAATACGAAATCAGCAACAGAGTGGTCAATGCCTGGAATCAGTGGTGGGATTCAAATAATTTAACAACCAGTTCTCTGCCCTAATAATTTCTTCCAACAACCAGCTCACCAAACTGCTCAGAAAGTTAACAACCGGTTCTCCCGAAGTGGTGCGAACCGGGTGAATCCCACCACTGCCTGGAAAGCACTACCTGATTCTCTGGTTTCTTCCCCAAACCCCCAAAACTTTAACCTTAGACTGTCTACTGTAGACCTCACCCCATTCCTAAGAGGTCTTAAAGGGGCGTGCATAAGTGCACCAGTGTGCCTACCGTCCCTGTCCTAATGTTTTCTTTTATTCGTATCTTTTTCATGTATTTATAATTATGTTTACACTTGTATCTGTCATAAAATACATGCTTGGCAATAAATAAATAAATAAATAAATAAATAAATAAATAAATAAATAAATAAATGGATGGATGGATGGATGGATGGATGGATGGATTGATGGATGGGGACAGTAGTGGGTTTCAATTTCGTCTGCTACCGGTTTGCTCGTGGGCATGTACACATATGCAACACTTTTGTACATGCACAGAGATGTCTGGGCAGGTGGGCGGAGCCTCCCGCCACTGCCACTACAGGTTTGCCCGATCTGGGGTGAACCAGTAGCAACTCACCACTGGTTGGGGACCATTGAAAAAATAGAAGGAAGAGAAGCAAAGATTGTTGAGTGACCATGTAGGGCAGGGATAGGTCACTATGGCCCCTTTACAACCTGTGGACTTCAACTCCCAGAATTGATTTTCATTTGAACCCACCTACACGATGTAAATTAGCAGAAACTGTGATAGGTTGTAAAAGGGCCATAGTTTGGCCGAAAAAATGCTTTTAAAAGTAAAAAGAAATCACCCTCTGGTGATCGCCCAGCTCAGCTGGGATCTTCAGAGGCTTCTAAAAGCATTTTTTCCTGCAATCTCTTCGGCCAAAGAGGTTGTAGGGGGAAAAAAATGCTTTTAAAAGCCTCTGGCGATCCCAGCAGAGTTGTCTGATTGTCAGAGGCTTCTAAAAGCATTTTTTTCTGCAACCTCTTAAGGTTGTAGAAAAAATGCTTTTAAAAGTAAAAAAAAAAAAAGTTGACCATGCCCACCCAGTCACATTACCACCCCCATCTCCCACCAAGCCATGCCCACAGAACCAACCGGTAGTAACAAATTTTAGATTTCACCCCTGCTCCAGACCCACCCAAGTGTTGACCAAGTGAAATACGATATCATCTCAACTCTGTGCAAAGTTCTGCATTTATAATCCTAGAACATCACTTACATCAAGTCCAGGAGAGTAATTTGCATTTTTGTGCTTTGATTTTATGCAAATATTGATACTCTTTGGTTTCGCATGGGCAAAGTGACTACCTTAACTCATAATGAATTGGAACAAAAGGGGAAGGAGAGCTTTTATCATTGAGATATATTATCACAGCTGCTGGAGCTGATAACTGATGATGATGTCATGGAAGTGACCCTTTTCCTTCCTTCCCTCCCTGCCTCCCCGCCCCCACAAGCAATAAAAGAAGGCTGGCATCGTCTGAATTGCTCTTCTGTTTACCAGCAACCTGATAATCCACCTACCTCCATTCTGAATCCAAACTTCACCTCTTCTTATCTCGTAGCAGCAATTTCCAGTAAGAGGCAAGGCTCACAAAATGTATTTCAACCTTGAGGCTGATTCCCTGGACTTAGAATCGCTCCATGAAATGTAATTGGATCAGGGAAAAAAAAAAAAAAACAACTACCAAAACTCAGTTATGGTGGAGGGATTGTTTGCTAGCATACATTTCTAATCAACACCAACAAAATAACGTTCTTCCTTCCATTTACAGGAAACTTCAACTATGACCGCAGCAAGTGACTAACTTTGCTTGATGTCAAAAGAGCTAAGTAGAATCAGACTTGATAGGATTTAAATTGGAAACCAACAGGACATTTCAGTGCTTCACGATAGTCTGGGAAGCTGAAAAACCGTTTCAGACTTTTAAAATTAACCAAGAGTTAATTTTTGACTTTAGAATAATTTTACTTTATGTAGAAAGCAGGGGTGAAATGCTACCGGTTCGGGCCGGTTCGCCTGAACTGGTAGTAAAAATTCTACTGGTTTGCCGAACCGGTAGTAAAAGAATGTAAAAAAAAAAATTCCGACGATCAGCTGAGCGTAGCGCAATCGTTGGAACCTTTTTTTTAAAAAAAAAAACTTTTTAAGCATTTTTTTTTACTACCAATTCTCCAGAACCAGTAGTTAAAAATGTTTTAAAAAGTTTTTTAAAAAGTTCCGATGATCGCGCGTCACTCAGCTGATCGTCGGAACTTTTTTTTTTTTTTTTTTTTTTTTACTTTTTAAGCATTTTTTAAACTACCGGTTTGGGCAAATAGGTAGTAAAAAAAAATACTTTAAAAAAGTAAAAAAAGAAGGCTTGGACGATCGTGCGGCACAGCTGTGATTGTCGGAACCTTTTTTTTTACTTTTTTAAAGCATTTTTTAACTACCTATTCACCCGAACCGGTAGTAAAAAACGCTTTAAAAAAGTTTTAAAAAGTTCCCAAGATCGCGCACTGCAGCTGATTCCCCACTCCCTCCCTGCTGTTCTACTTACCTTTCCAAGCCTCCTTTTGACGTGTAATGTAAATGCATGCGCAGCCAGTGAACTGGTAGCAAACCACTTCAGATTTCACCACTGGTATAAAGGTAAAGGTAAGATGCTCTTCTTGGCCTCCATGTGGGGCAAGGAAGGGCATCCACCCAATAAATGCTCAGCTCCATCCAATCCAATGAGTCTACCCCCAAATTAAGGGATTACAGGGTCCTAAAAAAGGGAGTGTAAAGGAAAAGGAAAAGATTTCCCCTCTCCAGTCTTGAGGGTGGGGCTCGGTGAGCCAAGGGAGCCAGCATTGTCCGAAGACATTTCCATGGTCATGTGGTTAGCATGACAATACACCGAAGCACATGGAATGCCGGTACCTTCCCATCAAAGTGGTACCTATTTATCTACTTGCATTTTCATGCCGTCGAATTGCTAGGTGGGCAAGAGCTGTGACAGGTAATGGGAGCTCACTCTGTTCCACGGCGCTTGGATCTGTGACCCAGGTTGTCATCTTCCAAGCTGACAAGCTCAGCATCTTTAACCATGGAGCCATCACCCCACACACCCTGAAACTTTATGTATAATGAAGTCAGAGCTACATCACAGAGGAAAGCAGGACACGCTTATGAGCCATGGTGGCGCAGTGCTTAGAATGCAGTTCTGCTTCTGGAGACTTCTGCTGACTGCTGGATGCATTTCAGCAGTTCGAATATCACCAGCTCAAGGTTGACTCAAGGTTGAGTAAAATGAGGACCCAAATTGTTGGGGGCAATAGGCTGACTCTGTAAACTGCTTAGAGAGGGCTATAAAACACTGTGAAGTGGTATATAAGTCTAAGTGTTATTGCTATTGCTATTTAAATGATTTTTTTTAAAAAAAGAAAGAAACAGATGTGCTGAAATTTATGTATAAAATGGAAATATCCAAATTTACCCGAAGTAAGATTTCCTTCTGGAGTGTTTATTATGACCTCTTCCTCCTCACTCTTCTTGGCAGTTCGATTATTGTTTTGCAGCCTGGCTTATTGAAATAAAACTTGTGAGCCACTCATTCCAAATCATTTTAATAAATATTCCCCTACCCATCCAAGCTGTTCTCCAAAATTCAAAAGCGGCCAATTGCTTCCACCCTTTCTAACCAAGCCCAGGTATGGAAGCGCGTAGCAGACTTCAGTTTTGCTGATTATTTTTCTGATGGGTTGAAAATGCCTGGCAGACATTTGCCTAAAGGGAAATACAATAACGTTACAGAAAGGGAAGGAACACTGAATTTAAGATATCTTTCCAGCTGCAGTCCCCAGACAGGCACAGGACTCAAAAGCCTCCTGGCTTCTATTACTATATTCTTAGCTAACGTAAGATCACCCGCCTACTTTGAAGAGAAATTACTCGGAGGGGAAAAAAACCCATTCAGCTTGGGCGAGCACATGCTCACCCGTTGCAAATGTTTTGCGGTACAGAGGAGATTGAAGTTGCCTCGAAGTTTCCTTCTTTTGCTTCAAGGCTTCATTCATTAGCACGAAGAGGGTTGTGTATGGAGCAGCCCAATGTCAAAACTCTTCAGTCTCATGGAGCTGTTAGCCATGACCCTCAATATAATGTAAAGGTAAAGGTAAAAGTTCCCCTTACACATATGTGCTAGTCGTTCCCGACTCTAGGGGGCGGTGCTCATTTCCGTTTCAAAGCCGAAGAGCCAGCACTGTCCAAAGACGTCTC
Source organism: Arizona elegans (assembly GCA_022577455.1). Classification (NCBI taxonomy): domain Eukaryota; kingdom Metazoa; phylum Chordata; class Lepidosauria; order Squamata; family Colubridae; genus Arizona; species Arizona elegans. The sequence continues at coordinate 12,347,320 of JAKOOJ010000016.1, forward strand.
CGTGGTCATGTGGCCAGCATGACTAAATGCCAAAGGCGCACGGAACGCTGTAACCTTCCCACCAAAGGTGGTCCCTATTTTTCTACTTGCATTTTTTAAGTGCTTTCGAACTGCTAGGTTGGCAGAAGCTGGGACAAGTAAAGGGAGCTCACCCCGTTACATGGCACTAGGGATTCGAACCGCTGAACTGCCGACCTTTTGATCGACCAGCTCAGCGTCTTAGCCACTGAGCCACTGCATCCCTCAATATAATGTAGCCACTTCCTTTTAGAAGTGGGGTCTTTGCTTGCTTGGCATAGCAGCTTCAAAGAGTCGCTTTGTGGGAGCCATCCAAATGAACCATTCTTCCTAAATTTTCCAACCCACCCACCCACCCACCCCCAAACTTGTCACCTTCCTAGGAATGTACAACAACTTCCCTCTGCCCGATGTGAGCAAGCCTGAATGCACAAACAAGCATCCTTCACATGTGCTTGCACATGTGGCTGTGTGCCAACCAAATTAGTTTATCCAGTTAAAAATAGAAATAAAAGAAGGGGAATCGGAGGAAGGGAAGCGGGGAGAGTCATCATCAATGCCTTATTATAAGCTCAAAATGAACCACTACCTTGTTGCTGTGTGCGTAAAAACCAGCAAGACCGTCTGGCATCTGGTTGGTTTCAAACGTATCCTGGGAACCAATGAACAAGGCCGGTCTGCGTCCTAGCAACAACATTTCACTAATGAGCACCCAAGGCAGGATGAGTCTGTCTGGATCCTCAGAGAAAGGGCCCGATCCTGTAGTAAAAAAAAATAAAATCAGAGCATTTATGAAAGAAAGAGAAGAGAGAAGAGAGGGTGATTTCCTTCTCTTCTCTTCTCTTCTCTTCTCTTCTCTTCTCTTCTCTTCTCTTCTCTTCTCTTCTCTTCTCTTCTCTTCTCTTCTCTTCTCTTCTCTTCTCTTCTCTTCTCTCTTCTCCCTTCTCCTCTCTTCTCCTCTCCTCTTCCCTTCTCCCCTTCCCTCCATCTTCTCCCCTTCCCTCCATCTCTCTCTCTCTTTCTTCCTTCCTTCCTCCCTCCCCCTCCCTCCCTCCATCTCTTCCTTCCTTCCTTCCTTCTTTCCTTCCTAGCTCCCTCCCTCCTTTCCTCCATCTTTCTTTCTTTCTCCCTCCCTTCCTCCCTCCCTCCATCTCTCCATTTCTCTCTCACTCTCTCTCTCTTTCTTCCTCCCTTCCTCCCTCCCTCCCACCTCCTTTCCCTCCCTCCCTCCCTTCCTCCCTCCCTTCCTCCCTCCTCCTCCCCCCTCCCCCTCCCTCCCTCCCTCCCTCTTTCTTTCTTCCTTCCTTCCTTCCTCTTTTTTCATTAAGGATATTTTTTATTACTAAGATTGCGAAGGGTTCTTTTCTGAAAAATATCACTGGTTTAAAGTCTTTAATATTAGCTCCTAGCAAGCAGAAATAAATAAATAAACTGGGTGTCTTTGTGATTAAAATCTCAGTAGCAGACACAGGCACCCACAAAATGCCAACATGGCAACTGTGAACTGGCAGTCAAAGCCCTAACCCCTTTCTTATGTCCATTACCTCCTTAGGTTGTGGGCATCATCTTCAGTTTTTGATCCCTTCACCCATGGATAATCTTGGAAGCAGAATTGTGTTACCTTTCCCCATACGTGAATTGGTAACATTCTTGACTTTATACTCTATGTTATTTTTTATGTCAATTTTATTCAGTGTTAGCTTGGGAGAGGTAAGGACTCCCAATACAGATAGTCCTTGACTTATGACCACAATTGAGCGCCAAATTTTGAGACGATTTCTTAAGTGAATTTTCTCTCATTTTTATGACTTTTCTTGCCACGGTTGTTAATGGAATCATTGCCTTCGTTAAGTGAGTGAGATAGTTGTTAAGTAAACCTGGCTTCTCCGTAGACTTTGCTTGTCAAAAGGTCACAAAAGGGGATCCCATGACCCCGGGACACTGTAACCGTCACAAATATGAACCAGTTGCCATGCTCATGCGACCATGGAGATGCTGCAACGGTCATAAAGTGTGAAAAACGTTCATCGTTCCCTTTTTTTCAGTGCCGTTGCAATTTTGAACAGTCAGTTAACGGACTGTTGTAAGTTGAGAACTACCTGCAAATATTTTGATCTCCAGTACCCTTCCCTTTATGTACTCTTGGAAGCGAATATATAATTGCTTTCGCTTCAATAATATTACAGAAGGGAAATGTAAAACACATTTTGCCAGATCAATACAGTTCCTCTTAATTCTTTTCTTCGTACTCTTATGTGGCTTTGACATTCTTTTCCAAAAGCCAGTCTTTCGTCTTTAAAAAACATCTGAAGAGTAAATGTTACCGTGGGGGAAGTTTTTATTTTATTTCTAATCCATATACTCTGTTTTTAAGGGTTCTTCAGGCTTTATTTCAGAATAAAGTGCATCAAGAGAAAGAAAAGTAAGAGGAGAAAGCTATATCTATTAAGGCTACAAAAACATTTCAACCGTTGTCGAGGAGTAAATCAGACTGAATTCAACAGCGTTCTCTCTTGAATCGGCAGGTGTCATTTGGAGTTGTAGGAATAGCTGTGGTCGTGCTGCGACTCAAACTTCACTTGCCCGATGTAGAAAATTCTCCCGGCATATATATATATTTTTCCCCTACTGTTTTTCATTAGAATTTGATGAAAGAGAAATGACTTTTGGAATTTTCAAACAGGTCTTTAAAGAATAGAATTTGGCTGACCTTCCCAAAGCATTATGGTTTTGTACCTACGTGGGTAGGAAAGCTATCATAAATCTAGATAGCTTACTAAAAAAACAGAGACATCACCCTGCCAACAAAAGTGTGTATAGCCAAGGCTATGGTTTTCCCAGTTGCAATGTATGGCTGTGAAAGTTGGACCACAAGAAAGGCTGAGGTAAGAAATGTAAAATTTACACAAGCTCAAAATTTGAGAGAAAATTTTTATAAAATGTTTTATAGATGGCATTTGGATCCCAAAAAGTTAGCTTGTATAGTATCCAAACCTACAACCCAAAATGTTGGAGATGTGATAGTGTTGATGCTACCTATTTTCATGTTTGGTGGACTTGTAAAAACGTTAAAGCATTTTGGATAAAAATATGGTGGATTATTCAAAATATTTTTTTAAAAAGGATAAAGTTTACTCCATAGTTGTCTTTGTTAGGTATAATTACAGATTGTACTGCTGTAGAGACTAATTTGATTTTGAACTTAATAACTGCAGCAAGACTCTTGGTGGCGCAGTACTGGAAGAAGGAAGATTTACCTACTATTCAAGAATGGACATTAAAAGTAGTAAATTTAGCAGAAATGTCGAAAATTTCAGCATATCTAAAGGACCATTCAAATGAGAAATATATGTTGGAATGGAGAAGATGGATTGATTATATTCAAGGCAAATATTGGACTAAAAAATTTCAAATAGCTTATGAATGATCAAAGAGATTTTATAAAGTACTTAAATTTAGTTTAGTAAAAGGGGAGTTAAAAGTTAAAGAGGGGATAGGAGGTTATAGATAATTAGCTTATGTTAGTTTATGATTGTCAAATGTTATACCCTGTATTTTGCTCTGGGAAGTGGAGGGAGGGGAAAGGGAGGGGAAAGGGAGGGTTGGAAGGGAAGGAGGGAGGGGCAAGGGGAAATGTCTGTAAAACCTTTTAAAACTTTTCAATAAAAAAAAAGGAAAAAAGAAAGGCTGAGGGCCAAAGAATTGAGGTCTTTGAACTCTGGTGCTGGAGAAGACTCCTGCAAATCCCTCGGACTGCGAGGCGATCAAACCGGTCAGTCCTAGAGGAGATCAACCCTGACTGCTCTTTAGAAGGCCAGATCCTGAAGATGAAACTCAAATGCTTTGGCCACCTAATGAGAAGGAAGGATTCCCTGGAGAAGAGCCTAATGCTGGGAACGATTGAGAGCAAAAGAAGAAGGGGACGGCAGAGAACGAGGTGGCTGGATGGAGTCCCTGAAGCAGTCGGTGTGAGCTTAAATGGACTCCGGGGGATGGTAGAGGACAGGAAGGCCTGGAGGAATGTTATCCATGGGATCGTGATGAGTCGGACATGACTTTGCAACTAACAATAACAACCTACGTAGTTGCAAAGTGGCCAACATTTTAATTTTATTTTACAACGTAGAATCATAGGGCTGGAAGAGCTCTTCTAGTCCAACCTCAAGGCAGGGGATTAATTTTTTATTTATTTATTTTCATTTATTTGTATTCTGCCTTTTTTTTTACATATAACTCAAGGCAACAATGGATACCAACCCAGGCAAATGATTTTCTAGTCTGTTTTTGAAAATCTCCAGTGATGGAGTACCCACAGTTCCGGAAGTCAAGCTATTTCGTTGATTAAATTGTTTCCGTTGTCAGAAAATGTCTTACTTCTAGGTTCAATCTCTCCATCTGTTACTTCTGGTCTTGCCCTCTGGTGCTTTGGAGATAATCCCCTCCTCTCTATGACAACTCCTCAAGTCCTGGAAGACTTTTATTTAATAAAAAAAGACTTTGTTTTTGTTTTATGAAATGTACATACACACCTCCTCCCATCTTAGCTGTGAATCCTGGAACATTAATCACAAAAATAATATAATAAAGCCTCTATAAATCAAGACCTAAGTGTCATCTTCCCTGAGTCTTCATGCTGTCTAGTTTCTGGTCAATGTTCGGGGCTCAGGACCCCGGACAGCATCCTGGTATCTGGTGAGCTGGTTGAATTTTAAAGGAGATTTGGGTGAATGTTAGAGTTCCAAGTAATACCCCCAATGAAAGAAGACTCCGAGGCTCGAGTTTCCTCAAAGTTCCATTTTATTAGAGATATCATATTGGCACATCTGGGAAAACCCGAATCTGAACGTTTCCAGGTTTTCCCCACTCAAATGAAAGTTCAAGTCCCTGCCCAACACCCACATGTCCATGGCCCAATCAAAGCACCGTCCCAACTGGAGATGCGTCCCAGTTCCAATCGTCCAGGTGCAGGGCAAGATGTCCTTGACTTTCTGAGAAAGGAATGTTATTTTGACTACATATCACTCTGGCTCCATACAATCCCCTCCCCTCCCAGTTTCCCACAGTAGTCAATGTGGCAGGCCTGAAGATCCAATGAAAAAGATGGCTTCCAGGCCTGACAAAAAGCAGAATTAAAATAATGCCAATACAATAGGCAAGGTGCCACTACACAGCTGCCTTGCCTTCCTTTATACAATAATTTCTCCAGTGGTTTGTCTACTAAGCCTTCTTGGTTTCCCAACCTTCCATTCAATCCATGGAAAGCTAACAGGAGGGAGCATCTCCCCTTGGGTTTTGCAATACGATGTGGTTGTTTCCACTAAGGAAGTGACCTGCCCTTGAGAAATGTTGGAAAATTCCTCCTTCTGCTGAAGAAATATGAAAAAATAAATCCTCCAGCTCATTTCCCTGTCCACAATTTTCTTGTAAAACATCCAAAGGCCATTTATCCCCAGCCCTAGTTCTTGGGCTAACCTGTTAAATTCTCCTTCTCTCTCTCTCTTTTTTTTTTTTCCAAAAAAGCCACTGGGTGGAACTATTGGGCTGCTTACGGTCTGCTCAATATGTTCTTTATTAAGACTGCTCCAAATTGAAAACCCATTGGGAATAGAGGGCTGTCCTTCTCCTCTTGAAATATTGTTCCTTTTCCAGAAAAAAAAAAAGGGGGGGGGGGAGATGGTATAAACCTGACACAGAACAACCAAAAGAGAAGGGAAATCAAGAAAACCTGTCATTGTGCCTGCTCTCTGGAAGGAGGTTCCCCTTGAGATCCAGATGGCCCTTACCCCATTGGCATTCTCAAGGAACATAAAACCCTGGTTGTTCTCCAGACTTTGTGTTAAAGTGGTTACAGAATACTAGAGTTTGAAGGAACCTTGGAGGTCTTCTAGCCCAACCCTCTATTCAAGCAGGGGACCAACACCATTTCAGACAAATGGCTCTCCAATCTCTTCTTAAAAATATCCAGTGTTGGAGCATCCACAACTTCTGAAGGAAAGCTCTTCCATCGGTTGATTGTTCTCACTTTTAGGGAAATTCTCCTTAGTTCTAGATTGCTTCTCTCCTTGATTTGTTGCCATCCATTGCTTCCTGTCCTGCCTTCTAGTGTTTTGGAAAATATATTGCTTCCTCCCTTCTTCCTTGTGGCAGACCCTCAAATATTGGAAGACTGCTATCATGTCTCTCCTAGTCCTTCTTTTCACTAGACTAGACACACCCAATTCTTTCAACTGTTCTTCATGTTTTAGCCTCCAGACCCCTAATCGTCTTTGTTGCTCTCCTTTGCAACTTCTCTGTGGTTGATGCCCACCTTGCTGTATGATAGTTGTTGGTGCAATTTTTGAGGTTTCCCAGATTCACCATCTTTCTTCTTTTTCTTGCTCCAGTCTGGTTTTGTTGTTTGTTTGCTTTTTTCACATAGCTTTTTAATTGTTTGGTGTTTTGCAAGTCTCCCAGAGTGGTTTAAAGGTGGGCAGCATCAAGTAGATTCCTCTTCCTCCTCCTCCTCTTCTCCTCCTCCTCCTTCTCTTCCTCCTTCATCTTCATCCTCCTCGCTCTCCCTCTCCTCCTCCTCCTTCTTCTTTGTCTTTGTCTTCATCTTCCTCCTCCTCCTCCTTCTTCATCTTCATCTTCACCCTCCTCCTCCTCCTTCTTCATCTTCCTCCTTCTCCTCCTCCTCCTCCTCCTCCTCTTCTTCTTCTTCTTCTTCTTCTTCATCTTCATCTTCATCTTCCTCTTTCTCCTCCTCCTTCGCCTTCATCTTTGTCTTCATTCTCCTCCTCCTCCTCCTTCGTCTTCATCCTCCTCCTCCTCCTCCTCCTCCTCCTCCTCCTCTTCTTCTTCTTCTTCTTCTTCTTCTTCTTCTTCTTCATCTTCATCTTCATCTTCCTCTTTCTCCTCCTCCTTCGCCTTCATCTTTGTCTTCATTCTCCTCCTCCTTCGTCCTCCTCCTCCTCCTCCTCCTCCTCCTCTTCTTCTTCTTCTTCTTCTTCTTCTTCTTCATCTTCATCTTCCTCTTTCTCCTCCTCCTTCGCCTTCATCTTTGTCTTCATTCTCCTCCTCCTCCTCCTTCGTCTTCCTCCTCCTCCTCCTCCTCCTCTTCTTCTTCTTCTTCTTCTTCTTCTTCTTCATCTTCATCTTCATCTTCCTCTTTCTCCTCCTCCTTCGCCTTCATCTTTGTCTTCATTCTCCTCCTCCTCCTCCTTCGTCTTCCTCCTCCTCCTCCTCCTCCTCCTCTTCTTCTTCTTCTTCTTCTTCTTCATCTTCATCTTCATCTTCCTCTTTCTCCTCCTCCTTCGCCTTCATCTTTGTCTTCATTCTCCTCCTCCTCCTCCTTCATCTTCCTCCTCCTCCTCCTCCTCCTCCTCCTCCTCCTCCTCCTCCTCCCGGATTGGTTGGAATGGAAAAGCTTTTATGATCCAGAGTCTTGCTCAAGATTTCCATGTCTTGCAGAGGAAAAATTACTAAAAGGGGTTGTTTCAAATGCAAACAGCTTACCTGTTGCTACAGAGAACTAGCCATCATCCAAATTGGTGTTAAACGGGGCAACACCAAGGTGATCCTTTTAGAGAAATATTTGGCCATATGACAGAAAAACAATTATGCAAACATTCTAAACTCACATCCTGCCCTCCCAGTTTCTGAATATAATAACTCTTTTTGAGTCCTACCTGCTTATGCCCAATGTGGAAAGACAGATTTAGCTCCTAATGGAGGAGCAGGCCATGGAAATATCCTGAAATGCACTTTTCTCAAGAACATAAACTATCCCTAATTGTAAATGAGAAAGAAAAACATTGTATAAATTACTTAAATTTACTATACCAAGTTACATTTATAGCTTACACTGCAGGAATTAGAAATAATCCCTACAGAAATCGGTATAGCATCTTGTAACTTTCTTTTCTTGCATTGAGATTTTATTATTAAAAAGGTTTTCAACAGAATAAAAACACTATAAACCTTGAACTACAGAGAAAAAAGAATAGGGGAAAGTAATAAGGAAGTAAAAGAAAGAAATAGAGAAGAAAGAAAAAGGAAAAAAGAGTATAGATGGCTACTAATCTTGTTAACAGCAGCTTTAAGTACATTTATCTTTTTCTCTGTTTTAAGGTTATATTATAATTTTCTTCTTTACATAATCTGTCCCTTATAATAATCACATTCATAAATCACCAGTTCATTTTTTTATTTTTATTTTTTAACAAAAAAAAAGTCCATAAGTGGTTTCCAGTCACTAATAAATGTAGTCATTGATCTTTCTCGAAGCAAACAAATTAATTTTGCCATCTCTGCTACTTCTATCATCTTCACCAGAATCTAGAACAGAATAGAATAGAATAACAGAGTTGGAAGGGACCTTGGAGGTCTTCTAGTCCAACCCCCTGCTTAGGCAGGAAACCCTACACCACTTCAGACAAATGGTTATCCAACATCTTCTTAAAAACTTCCAGTGTTGGAGCATTCACAACTTCTGGAGGCAAGTAGTTCCACTGATTAATTGTTCTCACTGTCAGGAAATTTCTCCTTAGTTCTAGGTTGCTTCTCTCTTTGGTTAGTTTCCATCCATTGCTTCTTGTCCTACTCTCAGGTGCTTTGGAGAATAGTTTGACTCCCTCTTCTTTGTGGCAACCCCTGAGATATTGGAAGACTGCTATCATGTCTCCCCTAGTCCTTCTCTTCATTAAACAAGACATACCCAGTTCCTGCAACCGTTCTTCATATGTTTTAGCCTCCAGTCCCCTAATCATCTTTGTTGCTCTTCTTTGCACTCTTTCTAGAATCTCCACATCTTTTTTACATCGTGGCGACCAAAACTGGATGCAGTATTCCAAGTGTGGCCTTACCAAGCCCTTATAAAGTGGTATTAACACTTCACTTGATCTTGATTCTATCCCTCTGTTTATGCAGCCCAGAACTGTGTTGGCTTTTTTGGCAGCTGCTGCACACGGCTGGCTCATATCTAAATGACTGTCCACTAGGACTCCAAGTTCCCTCTCACAGTTACTACTATTGAGCAAGGTACCACATATACTGTATCTGTGCATTTTGTTTTTCTTGCCTATATGTAGGACCTTACTTTTTTCACCATTGAATTTCGTTTTGTTAGATAGCGCCCAATGTTCAAGTCTGTCAAGATCCTTCTGTATCTTGAGCCTATCTTCTAGAGTGTTGGCTATTCCTGCCAGCTTGGTAAACGTCTAAGGATTATTCCATCAGGTTTTCTTCTTCTTCTTCTTTTTTTAGCTCAGATTCTTGTTCTGAATTGTTACATTACTTTAAAGCAGTTGCTACACTATTAAATTGGTGTGCTCAGTATGTTTGAATTGGACAGGCAGGCCCTAAGTGGCAGACGTACAACCTTCTCGTACTCTCTGAACCTTTTTCAAAGATATTGCCAAATTTTCCTGCTATAATGACCCAGAATTGTCAATTTTGAGAAGGAAAGTACATGAAAACTATGCAATTACCGTAGTTAAGGAGGAAGCAGGGGTAGGCTTCAAAAATTTTAGCATGAGGTTCTCTGCCCAGTTGCTGGGTTGTGTGGCCATGGTAGCCTCCTACACCACGGTGGGTTTTTGCCTCCCCAGGCTCCAGAGGCTTTTCTTTAACCTCCCGGGGTGGGTAGGGGGGGGTGAAAAAAGCCTCCCCAAGCTGCGGAGACCTTCTGGAGGCCAGAAACAGGCCTTCATGAACTTCCGGTAGGCCTGTTTTTCACCCTCTCTGAGCCTCCGCATGTGCACTGCACTTACCTGCATCCAAAACAGGCCGCGTGGGGGCACCTGGGAAGGGCGGGACGGGACGGGATGGGAGGAGCCAGCCAGGAGTGGGATTTGGGGGTTCTCTGAACTGCACAGAATCTTAGCTAGAGGTTCTCCCTAACCCTTGCGAACCCCCAACAGCCCACCCCTGGAAGGAAGGAACAAAGGAACAGAATAAAAGAACAAAGGAAGGGAGGAACAAAGGAAGGGAGGGACAGAGGGTGGGAGGGAGGGAGGGAGGGAGGAAGGAAGGAAGGAAGGGAGGGAGGGAGGGAGGGAGGTTATCTACCCCAAACAGATCATTCTTCCTCTTCTAAATAGATTTGGAAGATTCAAAACAAAGCCTGACAACAGAGCCTCCTGCTCAAGCATGAGCTTTGACTAGATAGAAGAACCCCCAAGCTCCCTTCCAACTCTGCTCTTCTGCTAATTCTCCTATCACGTCCACGGATTGGAAACACACAAAACGTCAGCAGCAAAAGGCCCTCTTCATCCATTTAGGATTGCAGCCTGCATGAAACCTTAACACATTTGCTCTGACTCACAGGGCTGGAGAAGATGTCCTGGAAACCCCAGTATGCTGAGTCAGACGATGTTTTTTTCTTCTCCTTGTTTAGAGTAAGTCACATCAGCTTCAGAATATATTGCCTCTGTCTTCCTTCCCAAGCCCTAGACATTCTGACTCTTCTCTCGATGGGTTACCCTGAGAAACAAGGCGGCGTCTGCCAAAACTCACACTTTGCATAACATTTTGTACCTTATAAGGTGTTTTTTGCACCGAGATGCAACCTGTGCATATTTCCACATTGGAGTGGGGGGGAGGGGGAGGAAGGAGGAAAACCCTCCTCCCTAACTTTCCTTCTGCTTTGATTCTTCCCACCCACCGTGGAGAACTGGCAATTCACCAGCTCCCAACTTGCTGAATGATGTATCCCAAACCTTTATTTCCTACAATTTGCTGAAGAGTGCTGAAAGCATGAATAATCCTACTTTATAAAAGGGAACGTTGACATTTTCCCTTCTGATTCAGTTTGACTCCCGGTGATTCAATGGGCACATCCTTGTAATTTTCATGGTAGCAATTTGGAAATGGTTCACCGCGACGGCCTTTTGAGAGTTGCTTACAACTTCCCAGTCTAGTTACAGCCCCTGTGATTTCCTAATGCCAGGTTTTTTTTAAAAAAAAACAAAAACAAATGTAAAATAAAATTTTAATCGTGATATATATGTAAACCAAGATATCTTGGAGGAAAGATATCGCCGGATTTCAATGTTACCCTCTTATGGTCACCTAGCAAAATAGATAGTTAATATTCTTTTATGTTGTAAAGACGCCGTACAATAGTATTCATTTAAAACCCATTTTTAACAATACAAAATAATGGGATATTTATTCCTGAGGGTAGGAATTAAACAATGGCTCTAATGGGATTAATCTCTCCCCCCCCCCCCAAGATGCTTGATTTCTCCCCATTGAAAAACTGTCAGATATAGCGGAAGGGGTTCAGAATAATTTCTATTTCAAATGGGAAATTTAATTTTCAAATAAGGGAATGGGAAAATAATTTTGGGACAGGATTGCAACTATTGGGTTGAAGCGCTTTATCTGCTCTGATCAAGTTTAAGAACCTTATTAGCAGTGAAAGGAAATTCTCACATTCGTTCGGCAGTACATGATGATGAAGATAATTTACAGTAAATGGGGAAATTAGATTGCAAGGTGACATTATAATTCCATCCATTTATCCGAACTGAAGCACCTGAAGATTCGGTAACTATCCCTTAATCTACTCCTTTAAAAAAAAAAAGTATGTTAAACTATGAATTTGGATTTGATAAATCTGTCACAAAACCTTAGGTATTGCTTAGATCATTGTAAAAAAGGTCACAAGATAATGATGGTGATGATGATGATAGAACAGAACAGAATAGATTTGGAAGGGACCTTGGAGGTCATCTAGTCCAATCCCCTGCCCAGACAGGAAACCCTACACCACTTCAGACAAATGGTTATCCAACCTCTTCTTAAAAATTTCCAGTGTTGGAGCATTCACAACTTCTGGAGGCAAGTTGTTCCACTGATTAATTGTTCTAACTGTCAGGAAATTTCTCCTTAGTTCTAAGTTGCTTCTCTCCTTGGTTAGTTTCCACCCATTGCTTTTTGTCCTGCCCTCAGGGGCTTTGGAGAATAGCTTGATTCCCTCTTCTTTGTGGCAGCCCCTGAGATATTGAAAGACTGCTATCATGTCTCCCCTAGTCCTTCTTTTCATTAAACTAGACATACCCAAGTCCAGCAAACGTTCTTCATATGTTTTAGCCTCCAGTCCCCTAATCATCTTTGTTGCTCTTCTCTGCACTCTTTCTAGAGTCTCCACATCTTTTTTACATCGTGGCGACCAAAACTGGGTGCAGTGTTCCAAGTGTGGTCTTATCAAGGCATTATAAAGTGGTATTAACACTTCACGTGATCTTGATGATGATGATGATGCAAAAGAATGAAAGGGGGCGTAATAATAATAGTCCAGGGGGCACAATAGTTCAGGGGTTAAAGAAACTAAGCTTGTCAGCTGGCGTGCTGACAGCCTGGGCTCCGAGCAATGGAGTGAGTTCCCGTTATTGGCCTCAGCTCCTGCACAACTAGCAGTTCAAAAGCATGCAAATGAGAGTGGATAAATAAGTACCACTGAAGTAGGACGTTAACGGCATTCTGTGTTCTTTTGGCGTATAGCCATGCTGTCCAGATGACCACAAAAATTGTCTTTAGACAATGTTGTCTTCCTCAGCCAAGAAATACAGATGAGCATCGTGCCCTAGAGTTGGGCATGACTGACAGGAAAATGTTTACCCTTAATAATACCCCTAAAAAGTGTATATTTGATTATTCGTGTAATAACTGCAGCTAGAATTGTATTTGCACAAAATTGGAAAAGCGAAAAGATTCCTACAGATGAAAATGATCTGTGATTAAGAAAATATTAGAATGTGCAGAAATGAATAGATTAACACTTGCAATTAAAGGAAAGGAAAAATCTGATTATTATAATATATGGAAGTTATTTTATCAATTGTTAGGGAATAAATATGAAAGCAATTTATTATAAAGCTAAATAAGTTAAGAAGAGAAATGTTATAATAATAGGTAAAGTATTAGTATTAATATAAGAATAGATATAAATAATGAATATGGTGGTAAGTTTTAAATGTTATGACACAAAAAAAATTGTATCCAGACGACACACTGTTTAATGAGAGATGAAATGTTTGTATTAAAAGAAAATAAAACTTTTTAAAAAATATGACTTTTACCAGACTTATTTTTGTCCTTAGGAAGGTACCCCACAGATTAATGGCTATAATAATAAATCATACTCCTAAGAAATCTTTTTGTATTGAGGGTTGGGAAGAGTGTATCTAAGTCTGTAGATTACAAATGCTGCACAGTCTGTTATTTTTGTTGTAATTTATACTTATGCAAGATAAATCAATAAATGATTTTTCTTTAAAAAAAAAATCCCTAAAAAAGACGAAAGGAAGAAGACCAAGAGGAGGAGGAGAACTGACATAGTAATAATAAAATCATCATCATCATCACAAAGTATCAAGATCTGAAAATTGAAATTGAAAGATGATGGCAGCTGTGGTGATTGTAGTGGTTATCGGCACACTGGCTGCCCTACCAAAAAACAACCTTGGATGGAACTTAGAAAAATCTGTCCCTTAACCAAATTTCCATCTGTCAATTGCAAAAGGGCTTGGATCCACGGTTACGCTAATATATTACAACATCCTAGGTTTTGGGGAAGAACTCAATGCGTACGAAGGCCAATACCACTTAATAACTGGCAGCTGTGACCTCGCATTATTGTGAACAGATAATAATAATGCTATTTAACTCCCTTAACTTTGCACTACATTCTCATCGGTTGAACAACATAACCTAGAATCTAGTTGTGTAGACTATAGCAAAACTGGTGAAGTTTCTAAATGTTGGGCACATATTTAACACAAGAGGTTTTACCTGGCTACAATCACCTCTGCTTCTCTAATCTCTAAAGAAAAATTACCTTGATGCAAATACACAGGATCTGTTGCTTAGCCAAAGGGAGCTGAAGCATTTATGTCCAGAACAAGATAAGATTCAGAAATGGATCAAGCAGATCCCTTCCTGATTCACAGAAGGGAAAAAAAGGTGTCGCAAAATGAGACTTGCAAAATACTGTTGTTATAATCTCAATAAAAATTGTTTTAGTCTTCCTGTAGAAATGATTTCCTGGTCTGGTCTAGCTAGTGGGGTTGACACTCTTAACATTTTACATTATCCTTACACATGGCACAACATGGGTTGTATGGATGTTTCTGAATTCTGAATCTATAAATCCAATTCAATGTCAGATACTTCAGCATGAACAAATCTTATCTTGGGACTCAATTGAATTGTGGGAAGCCAGGAAGGAATAATGGAAGAACATGCTATTCTTCCATGAACACATACACACAAACACACACAAACACACACATCCTTCTATCTATCTATCTATCTATCTATCTATCTATCTATCTATCTATCTATCTATCTATCTATCTATCTACCTACCTACCTACCTACCTACCTAGATGATATAGATATAGATATATAGATATAGATAGATGTAGATGTAGATGTAGATATAGATATATAGATATTCCTATCTACTGTGGAATCCTACTTTGGTTCCCCAAAAATAAAACCCTGTCTTATATTTTTTGAACCCTGAAATAAGCGCTCGGCCTTATTGCCATACGCTCAAAAGCCCAATTGGGCTTATTATCAGGGGATGTCTTATTTTGGGAGAAACAGGGTATCTATCTACCTAGATAGATAGATAGATAGATAGATAGATAGATGGATAGATAGATAGATATAGAGTTAGAGTTAGAGTTAGAGATAGAGATAGAGATAGATATTTCTATCTATCTATCTATCTATCTATCTATCATCTATAAATTCTGGGAATAAATTTACAGTTACAGAGAATTGACCTTGATTGAGATAAACCAGGTCTGTTACCAAAGGAAGAAGGGGAAATTTTTTGGCTTAAATCCAAAACAAGAAGAAGGTAGGCACAAAAGACCACCACCCTAATTCACATGGTGTGTAGGGGAGGGGAAGAATAAATCACACTTGCGATATTCTGTTAACCCAGCCCATAGTAATAAAAGTAGTTCTAGTTTTCTTGTGAAGTCAATTGCTTGGTTTGGTCTACCTAGTGGGGCTGAGGTCAGTTGTGAAGTTGAATGAGAATTGGTGGCATAAACTTCAAGAATATTGTTGTTGTTTTCCATGGTTCTGCTATGGAGCTCATCCAGAGTTCCACGATGGAAGAAAGGTATCATGTCTTAAATAAAATAAAATCCAAAGGAAGTATGTTCCAGTGATGAAATGTAAAATTTGTTACTACCACGGTTCTGTGGCCGTGGCTTGTGAGGGGGAGGTGTAATGTGACTGGGTAGGCGTGGCCAACTTTTTTTTTTTTTTTTTACTTTTAAAAGCATTTGTTCTACAACCTCTTTGGCCGAAGAGGTTGCAGAAAAAAATGCTCTTAAAAGCCTCTGACAATCAGGCAGCTCAGCTGGGATGATCAGAAAAGCATTTTTAATGCTCTGATGATCCCAGCTGAGCTGCGCAATCATCAGAGGCTTTTTTTTTTTTTTTTACTTTTAAAAGCATTCTTTTCGGCCGAAGAGGTTGTAGAAAAAATGCTTTTAAAAGTTTTTTTTAAAAAGCCTGTGATGATCGCATGGCTCAGCTGGCCATGGGGGGGGGTGCGCAGTGATTTTTGCTACCGGTTCTCCGAACCACCCACCGCCATCACTACCGGATCAGGCGATCCGGTCTGAACCGGGAGCATTTCACCCCTGGTATGTTCCCAGTTGAATGATACTTTGTGTCCTTGGCTTATCATTGACATCTGTTGAACAAATTTCTTTTTCTTTTCTTTTTTTCCATCACCCTTTCCTTTCCCAGGTCCCAGATGTGACCATCCATTCATACCTTTGGTAGCCCATACTATACTTCTCACCTCCTGTTTCCAGTTCCTACAGTTCTCAAAGGGCCCACAGAAAGAAGCCCTGTGAATTGACCACTGAGTGCATTCCTACAAAGCATCTATTCATAGCTTGGTCTTTAAATATATATACAAACTCCATGACAGAGCAGTGAAATAGCTCTTTATATACCAGCTTGGGTTTAAAAGGTCAGTATAATTAAGCTTCTGCCCCCTATAGATTACTCCTGCCTGCTCCTTTAAGTTACAAGAATTTCTCTGGGTTGCTGGAAATATGCAGATGGAAAAGAGGAAGCATCATGGGTTGTTATGACCTTGCATCAAAATCTGTCTTCCAAGATTCCTGAAAATGATCCGTCTCTGTTAAGTTTGGGTAATGAAATCTCTGCAAAATCTCAGTCATCCAGGACACAGTTGTCCCAAAGGTGTTTTTCAAAAGGCACCTGGACTTTTATTGTTTATCGTTGAAGAGTCGTTTCGTTTCTCATCCAAGTAGCTTCTTCAGTTGTGACTGCATGGTGGAGGATGGAAGGATCTTTATTCCTTGCAGTCATCTGGTCCCTCTGCAGAGGGAGCGCTAATGACCGGATGACTGCAAGGAATGTAAATCCTCCACCATTCATTCCCTTTCTGTTGTGGTCTGCCGGTGGCCTGCGGAGCTGGCAGCAGAGTCGGACAGTGAGGAGGCTGGGGAGGAACATGGGCCCATCCTGGAATCTGGGGAAGGCTCAGACAAGGGATCTGCATCGGAGGCAGAGATGGGGCCAGGGCTATCTGGGAGTTATGTGTGGACTCCAGAGCCTCCAGAGTCTGACGTCAGTGAGGCAGAGGAACAGGAGGAGCCTGTTCCTAGTGCACACATGCACAGAGCTGCTAAAGCAAAAGGGATGACTCAGGAGTAAGGCAGGAGATGATTGGCCCCTCCCATTAGGCTTAAAAGAAAAACAAAGGCACTTGGGGCCTTTTGCAGGAAAGCAACGTTGCTAACTCTGTTTCCAGTTAGCATCTGTTGTTTGTTTCTGAACTTTGTGGGGCTTTGCCAAGTAAGGCCTTTGGCAGGGTGCCAGAAGACAAGAACAGTTAAAACAAAAGGGACGACTCGGGAGCAGGGCTTGGAAATGATTGGCCCCTCCCATAAGACATAAAGGAGGAGCAAAGGCACGTGAGCCTTTGCAGGAAGCAATGTTGTTCATTCTGGTTGGTTTAAATTCTGCAGCTCCGTTTTGACTCTGCATTCCATGTGGCCTTGCAAAGCTAATTGCCAATTAGGTCTTTGGCAGCGTGTCAAGGGAGATAAAGGTGGGTGCTTTTTACTGTACCAGGAAGCTTAGGTTAGAACACCTTCTTGAATGAGAAGCAAAATGTCTTCAATGAAAAACAATGAAAGTCCAGTTGCTTCTTGAAAAAGGACCTTTGGGAGAAACATCTGCAAGAAAACAACCAAGCTCAGAGAGCTCCAAGGACCCCTCATTTCAACCCTGAGCTACAAATATTCTCCTTTATCGGCAATCATCTATCTCAGGCTCTTGACACTGAATTCCAGATTTTGTGGACAAGCGACATGAATACAAACCATGGCCAGAAAAATATAGTTTAGCTACAGTTTCCCATAATGCCTCCAGAATGAATGATGTCAAAGACCACTGTGGGAAGTCAAACTCATGTTGAGATCAACTCAACTGATACTATGTGATGTGTCAGGCAAAGAAAGTGAGGACAAGCAGCACTGATGGACTCTGTTAAGGTGACGGGTCCTGATGTTGATTCTGGCAGCCGATGAGCAGAGAAACTTTTCCCTCTCAATATCTGTTAAAACTTGCAAGTATAGATGGGGCTTTTTTAGACTGTAATGAAAAGCACATCTGTTGCATCCAATAGCACAGTGAGGAAAGCCAAGAGAAGGAAATTGTTTCATCAACCCAGAATAAGTCTGTTAACAGAAGAAATGGATATTTGAGCAGAGGCATACACAAAATGGAAGGGGCGCGGTGGCTCAGTAGCTAAGACGCTGAGCTTGTCGATCAGAAAGTTCGGCAGTTCAGCAGTTCGAATCCCTAGTAGCATGTAACGGGGTGAGCTCCCGTTACTTGTCCCAGCTTCTGCCAACCTAGCAGTTCGAAAGCAAATGTAAAAATGCAAAAAATGTAAAAAATGCAAGTAGAAAAATAGGGACCACCTTTGGTGGGAAGATAACAGCGTTCCGTGTGCCTCTGGCATTTAGTCATGCCGGCCACGTGACCATGGAGACGTCTTCGGACAGCGCTGGCTCTTCGGCTTTGAAACAGAGATGAGCACCGCCCCCTAGAATCGGGAATGACTAGGACATATCTGCGAGGGGAACCTTTATCTTTATACACAAAATGTACTTTATGTGTGTGTGTATGCACTTGTCTTTTAATTTTTACTGGGAAGGCAAACAGAAACTGAACGGAAGGCATGAAAACAGGCAGGGAGTGAAACTAAGCTTGGAAGCGTTCTCTGCATCACCTCTGTTCCAGCTGTAGGAAAATACACAAAAAGATGAAGCAAAGGGCCAAGAATTCTTCTAAACATCTTTTTTTTACCCCTCTCCATCTTCATCTCCTGCAGATGCCAGGAAAGCCAGTTTAGTCTAGTGGTTAAGGCACCAGGCTAGGAAGCAAGAGACAGTGAGTTCAAGTCCCACCTTAAACATGAAAGCCATCTGGGTGACCTTCGGCCAGTCACTCTCTCTCTCTCAGCCCAACTCACCTCACAAGTCTGTTGTGGGGAAAATAAAAGGTTTGTTGGATATGATAGGGTCACCATCTTGAGTTATTTGTGAAAACAATAAAGATGGGATATAAATGAATGACTGGATGGATAGATAGCAATAGCACTTAGACTTATTTACCGCGCTTCACGGAGCTTATACAGCCCTTTCTAAGTGGTTTACAGAGTCAGCTTATTGTCCCCAACAATTTGGGTCCTCATTTTACCGACCTCGGAAGGATGGAAGGCTGAGTCAACTTTGAGCCTGGTGAGATTTGAACTGCCAAATTGCAGTCAGCAGAAGTAGCCTGCAGTACTGCATTCTAACCACTGTGCCACCACAGCTCATGATAGATAGATAGATGATAGATAGATAGATAGATAGATAGATAGATAGATAGATAGATAGACAGACGATAGATAGATAGATAGATAGATAGATAGATAGATAGATAGACAGATGGACAGATGGACAGACAGATGATAGATAGATAGATAGATAGAGGAAGGGACAGTCAGACAGATGATAGATGGATGGATGGATGGATGGATGGACAGATGATAGATGGATGGATAGATGGATGGACAGACAGAAGATAGATAGATAGATAGATAGATAGATAGATAGATAGAGGGAGGGATAGACAGACAGACGGATGGATGGATGGACGGACAGACAGATGATAGATAGATAGATAGATAGATAGATAGATAGATAGATAGAGGGAGGGAGGGACAGATGATAGATCGATGGATGGATGGATGGATGGATGGACGGACGGACAGACAGACAGACAGATAGATATAACATCCCAGCTGTTACAGATGGCCAAAGAATTCTCCTATGGATTGCATCACTAATAGATATTTATTCTATATTGGGTTGTTAAATAGTTATTTTTGAAGTTTGGATTTGCAGGCTTTAAAGAGATCTTAGCTTCCTCTGGGGACACCCTTTCTGCTCAAGGAAATGGAGCCTAGGGAGACCATCCTTGAATGTAGAGAGGCTTACGAAGCAGAAACTGCTTCTTTGGAGAAGAGAACTGTTTTACCAGCCCAGAAATGAATGGAAAGAAAACAATGTTATATATATATATGTGTGTGTGTGTGTGTGTGTGTGTGTGTGTGTTTAGCTGTTTATTGTAGGGACACGTAAAAAAGCCTTCTGTTAAAATTTGACATTTTGCTGTGGACATTCAGTCATTTGACCTGGAACAGTTCAAGGATGAGTAGACAGGATGATGAAGAAGTGGTCTAACCTCACCTACCTCCATGGCAACTGAGCCACTACAACTTGTTGAGAACTTCTTTCTGCTACCATCAGAAAATTGTGTCTTGGGCTGGACTTACCAGAAATCATTCTGCCCAGGCTCTTTGAAACCTGAATCTGGCCTTGGGAAGGAAAGAAAATGCCAGCAAAATCTTAATATTAAATTTTGGTTGCTTCCCCAAAATTGCAACCAAGAACATCTGCAAGGGAGAGTCAAAAAAAAAAAAAAAGTCAAGATGGCAGCCACAATGGACCCCGTTCCTTTTTTCACAAATAGCTCATCTTTTTAAAAAAGCTGTGTAGTTGCCGATTCTGCCTTGGCCTTTTGTCCTTACCTCCCACCGTGGATGCCCACTGCCTTAAAGAGAGTTTCAGTTGGAGTGGTACAATGGCTTTAATGAACCATCTCTGCCTAAAGCTCTGAAATTCGAGGGAAGGTAATAAACCATGTTGGGCTCATAGGGAAAGAGATTAAACCAGTGGTGAAATCCAAATTTTTTTACTACTGGTTCTGTGAGCATGGCTTGGTGGGCGTGGTGTGGCTTGGTGGGAGTGGCAGAGGAAGGCTACTGCAAAATCTCCATTCCCATCCCACTCCAGGGGAAGGATACTGCAAAATCCCCTGTCAGCACTTCAACCTGCATTTACTCTAGTGCTGACATAAGAAGGAGAAGAGGGGGCAGCTAGCAAGAGGACGCTTGACATTTCACCTACTTATTTTCCTTGAAGATAATATCCCCTAGGAGATGAGATGGGAGGGGGGACATTCCTGGGAGCTTAAGTAGTAGATATGGGGAGAGTGATTTGGAAGAAGGCCAATGAGATGCAGAGATTTGGGGAACAGAAAGGGAAGGTTTGGGGTCAGGAAGTCAGAGTTGGCTGCGCCACGATCGGGGGCAGATTGTCGTGCTTAATAAAATGAAAGATTTCTTCAAAGACTATCTGTTTGGAAATGCAATTTATTTTATTTGAGACGACATCGAAACCTGACATCCCCATTCCCTCCCCACTCCTGGGGCCAGCCAGAGGTGGTATTTGCCGGTTTTCTGAACTACTCAAAATTTCCGCTACCGGTTCTCCAGAACCTGTCAGAACTTGCTGGATTTCACCCCTGGATTAAACCTGCATCCAAGAGAAGGTTTCTTGAGTCTTCAAGAGAAAAGCAATCAGAGAAGAACTTCTAAACAATATTCCTCCTTATTGTTCTGACCTAGGCTTCCCCAAAAAGCACGAAGCAGAATCCTGGTCCGGACAAAACCCCTTTTATTAAACGAATGCGAATTCCTCTCATGTACATTCAGAAACGGCCTGGCAACCAGTCTTTCAAAGGTGAATTCATGACCTCAGACCTTATCTAGCTTGGAAAGCTGCCATGTAAATATTTTCCAAAGGCAAGGAGTTGGCACAGTGTCTCTGAGATTCATGGACAGATCTTCACACTCCTGAACCGAACGATCGAATGAACAAATTGTTTCCTGCAAAAGCCCACTCCCCTTTTGCTCCTGTTTTATTTCCTATGGGAGGGACCATTCATCGTCCACCTGTGGCCTTACTCCCAAGTTAACCCTTGTTCTTTAGCTGTTCCCTTCATCTGGCAACTCTGCACATACGCACACTGGGAACAGGCTCCAGATGTTCGTCTGCCTCACTGATGTCTGATTCCGAAGGCAGCTGATAACTGGCATATGGCCCTGGCCCTTTCTCTGCCTCTGACGCAGAGCCCTCATCAGAGCCTCCCCCAGACTCCAGGACTGGCTCATGTTCCTCCCCAACCTCCTTACTGTCCGAATCTGCTACCAGCTCTGCTGGCCGGCCACTGAGTTCTATACAGATGGCAGCGCCTCTGACCACCTTCCTTTGGAAGCAAACCATGGATACCTCGGGTGCATCCAGAGTGCTCCTCCTGGCCCTTTTTGGCACTCCAAGAACAGAGCCACGCAGTTTGAATAGTAAGGCTCTGTAACTTTCAAAAGTCTTCCAAAGAGAGTCTTGTTCTGTGGAGAAATGAAACAGTGTTCCTGCAGCGCCAGTCTCCTGGGCTTTTTCCCGCAAATGTGTGATTATGTCATGCCCTCTGTGAGATGAGGCATGTACCCCTAACATTAAAGAAGCTTCATTTGTGCCAACCTCCTCTTGCAAGGTCAGTGTGAGTAGCATATGATGTTACACTTTGCAAATTGCTGAATATATGTGTGTAAATCTATCTATCTCTGTCTCTGCTATCTCCCACACTGCCTTGGAAGAAGTTTTCTTCCAGGCTGACCTGGAAGTGTATGTACAATCCAAAAAGATTAAAAACAATCCACCGCCAAATCTATTTCAACAATCATATAACGCCTTGTGCTTTTTACATTTTGGGGGTACAGGAAGGAGTGGTCCAAGCTTCCTCTTTTCATAGTGTTTTGTTTATAAACTGGAAAAAGGTTTTTTTTGGTAAACATCAGAAATTCTATAAATGTACTAATGCCAATAAACTCTGATAAACAACTTGTTTTGTACTCCGAAATCAAGGAACTGACCTCTCTTATTCCCTCATACATAATTGCCCAGAGTCAGTTGGAGTCAGGCGGGGTCCAAATTAAAATAAGTAAATAAAATATTCAGAGTGTTTTTAATCACTTGTTCTTCCTGATACTGACTGGCAGAGAGTGGGGATTTGAAGGAAGTTCTGTAATGTATTGAAGGCAATTGGAAATATATTCAATGTCACAGCTGCTAAGATTGTTGGCCGAGCAGATACAAAAACAACCAGGGAAATAATTGAAGCCTGGGAAATGGGCCCCTTGTCAGTCAACAGGAATGCTGATTTACCAATCAGGTACTTAAGAGCTGAGGGCTTGGCAACACAACAGCCAATCACCAGCAATCAACACATCAATCAGTCAATAGGAAGGCACCACATAAATACGACTCATAGAATAGCTCAAAGCACATATTCCATTAGGGAGAAATTCCTGAAGATGGTGTCCAGCATGAGTCCAAAAGCTCGGAAGAGTAAACCTCAGGTCCCAGTGATTAACCCAGATTTGATTTTGCAATTGAATATTCTTCAGATTGGACCATAAGGAAGGCTGAGCACCAAAGAATGGAGGCCTTTGAACTATGATGCTGGAGAAGAGTCCTGCGAGTCCCTTGGACTGCAAGGCGATCCAACTGGTCAGTCCTAGAGGAGATCAACCCTGACTGCTCTTTAGAAGGACAGATCCTGAAGATGAAACTCAAATACTTTGGCCAACTAATGAGAAGAAAGGACTCCCTGGAGAAGAGCCTAATCCTGGGAACGATTGAGAGCAAAAGAAGAAGGGGATGACAGAGAATGAGGTGGCTGCATGCAGAGGAACAGGGAGAGCCTGTTCCCAGTGTGCGCATACGCAGAGCTGCCAGAAGGCAAGAACAGTGAAGACAAAAGGGGCAACTCAGGAGTAAGGCTTGGAGATGATTGGCCCCTCCCATAAGACATAAAGGAGGAGCAAAGACACGTGAGCCTTTTTAGGAAGCAACTTTGTTCATGGTTGGTTTAAATTCTGAAGCTCCGTTTTGACTCTGTTCTGTGTGGCCTTGCAAAGCTAATTGTTACTTAGGTCTTTGGCAGCATGTCAAGGGAGATAAAGGTAGGTACTTATCAGTGTTAACCCAAAGGACTGTGGCAAAGTTCTGTTGGACTCTTTACAAACTATTTGTGACTCATTACGGGCTGTGAATGAACAGAATTCACAGCCGTTGAAATAAAAAGAGGGTTTTTGGGACGAATTGTTTGCTTTTTATTGTCTCAGGAAGCCTAGGCCAGAACACATCCAAGCTCAGAAACAAAAGGAACAGAGATGGATTATCTGATGCATCTGCTCTCTGAGACAAAATCCACCTATCTTGTTACAGAATTTTCTTTGAAGGACCGCCATATTTTTTTGTTGAACTTTTGTTCAAGTTGTTCTTGCTATTATTATTTATTGGTTTTTTTTCTCTCTTGCCCACAAGGGAGTTTTCCAGGTGGTGTGATGGATGAACCCACTGACAGTTTAGTATGGGTTAAAAAAAAAATGTCTTCTGAGGGGAAACATTAGAACTGCCCTGAAAAACATTGTGTGCTTCGTTGAAACCTCTTCCAGCTTCCCTCAGAGTTCTTTTCATTCTACCTTTCACTCCAAGCGATGCTTTTGCAGCCACTTTGGAACAAAAGGGAGCCTATTGCAAGGGCTGGTTGAAATACAGGGAAACGTACGTCTTCCAGCTCGGCCTGTTTCCACAGCTCCTCAGCCTGAGAATATTCCATAATCACTGCCACGTATGAATCAGGAAGCAAAACGCTGAAGAGAATAAGCAGCTCTGTCCTGTACAGAGAAGGATATCCAAACCCCAATCCAACATGATTCATTGCTCATGTTTCTGCTAGGAAAGGCAGCATAAATCCTGCAATGCAAGCAGAATAAGAAAAGAAGAGGGTGGGGTGGGGGAATCTTTTATTTCCTCATCTTTCAACAAAAGGTCTCGGCCTACATTTTGAACACGCCAAGCCCGAACTGGAATTCTTTGGCCAATATCTGAATTCCTGGTTCTGATTTCCCAATTGAAGCACCGCTAAGACTGCAACAAGTCCAGCTGAAGGCAGGAAGCTGGTTCCTTTGCACTTTCTGGAGATTGCTGAAGATTTGTGTGGGGGGGGGGGGTCTCATTATTTTTTTAAAGGCACCAATTTTTTTAAAGGCACCAATGCAAAGCAAATGTTGTTGCTCAACGTGCTGAGAAGTACTCCATTAATTACTAAGTACCTGCTTTAAATCGTTTAATCAACCGAGCTTGGCAAGTGACTCGCTCGGTAAGGGCCAAAAGAATGGAAGCCAAAATAAGGTCATTTGTGGGAAGTAGCAACAGGATTAGGAAAAGCACAACAGTGTGTGTGTGTGTGTGTGTGTGTGTGTGTGTGTGTGTGTGAACAAGAGGTATGACATGCTAAGTGTGTGTGTGTATGTATGTATCAGGAGCTACCGCTTTGCTGATGCTCGCACCATGTCTTCTTCACATGCGCAGATCATATTTGATGACGTCCAGGTGGGTGGCGGAGCCTCCCGCCACTGCCACTAAGGGTTCGCCCAAATTGGGGTGAACCGGTAGCAACCCACCACTGGTATGTATGTATGTATGTATGTATGTATGTATGTATGTATGTAGGATGCCAATTCTTCCCAGTGGTAGTCGAAAATGTTTCAGCCTATGAAGTGACTCTGGATGGCTTACAAGTTATAAAATAAGTAAAAAAATAAAACATTAAAATTACACATAGTATGATTTTTAAGCTATACTGCAACCAGAAGCAAGGGAGACATGGAATTGGGGATGAGCCAGGGGTTAAACCGAGGCAGGTTCTGACAGGTTCTGGAGAACCGATAGCGGAAATTTTTGAGTAGTTCGGAGAATCGGTAGCAGAAATTTTGGGTAGTTCGGAAACCCGGCAAATACCACCTCTGGCTGGTCCCAGAGTGGGGAGGGAATGGAGATTTTGCAGTATCCTTCCCCCAGGAGTGGGGAGGGAATGAAGATTTTGCAATATCCTTCCCCCAGGAGTGCGGAAGGAATGGGGATTTTGCAGTATCCTTCCCCTGGAATGGGGAGGGAAAGGGGATTTTGCAGTATCCTTCCCCTGGAGTGGAGAGGGAAAGGGGATTTTGCAGTATCCTTCCCCTGGAGTGGGGGAGGAATGGAGATTTTGCAGTATCCTTCCCCTGCCACACCCACCAAGCCACGCCACGCCCACAGAACCGGTGGTAAAAAAAAATTGGATTTCACCACTGAGCTGGACTATGTTTTTTTCCTTGAAGACGTTTCGCTTCTCATCCAAGAAAGTTCAGAAGAACAAAGTCCAGCTGCCTTTTGAAAAAGGACTCTTGGGACCATACATGATTTATTTCTTAATGGTTCATCCAAACCATCATCGTCATGATCATCATATCACCCAATACATCTCTAGGATGTAAATATAAATGGTTAACTTGGAACGTTAGAATTTTTTTCAAAGGGAACATATCATAAAGTCAAGAGACTATCTAGTAGCAGAGGTTCTCTTGTAGATAATGATTCTAAAAGGTTAAATAAGAGTTAAAAAATTTATGTTTTTGAACACCGTGAGGCTGAATTTGAAACAGAATTGCTGTAATTGCTAAATGTATGTCATATAATTGCTAAAAACATGTCATTGCTAAAAGGAATAAACTTCTGTTGAAATATGAAATGGAAGAAAAAGTGAAAGAATGTGTAGGAAAATGGGGCAAACATTTTGGATACAATATACAATGGGAAAGTAAGTGGTTGAAAGGACTGGAATTTACATTATGTTATCACTCATAAAAATAAAATGATGTATTATTAGTACATGTCACCAGAAAAATTGTCTTGAATGTATAAAGGCACTCCACATTTCTGTTGAAAATGTGAACAATACGAAGGGACATTTTATTAACTTTGGTGGATATGTAAAAAAAGAAAAACCAGGAAAACATTGGCTACAAATACATACACTGCTT
This sequence comes from Arizona elegans, assembly GCA_022577455.1. Classification (NCBI taxonomy): domain Eukaryota; kingdom Metazoa; phylum Chordata; class Lepidosauria; order Squamata; family Colubridae; genus Arizona; species Arizona elegans. The sequence continues at coordinate 12,373,655 of JAKOOJ010000016.1, forward strand.
CAAAAGCTTTTAAAGATTGATATACAATTAAAACCAGGGGCTTTTCTTTTGGAAATGGATGGGGGGAAAGTCGTGGGACTTTGTATTTACACATAACAACCGCAATGAGATTATTAGGCACACAAAAGTGGAAAGGCTCAACATTACCCACTACGGAGCAACGGTTGGTGAAGAGGAAGGGATTTGCAGAGATGGCTAAATTGATTTCTTCGATTAGAGAAAAGTCAATATCTACATTCATTGCTAACTGGAAGCGACTTATAGAATTTTTGCATGAAATTGAAACAAGTGAGCTTATCACTTAGGGCTGGGATGGCGAACCTATGGCACATGTGGCCATATCAACATGGCCATATCAGCGGGCACGTGAGCTAAGCTCTGGCATATGTGCACCAGCCAGCTGATTTTCAGGCCTTTTGGGTCCAACGGAAGTAGAGAAACAGGCCGTTTTCTGCCTCCGGAGGGCCTGGGGGGGGAGAAGGCCATTTTTTGCCCCTCCCAAGCTCCTAGAAAGGCTCTGGTGCCTGGGGAGAGAGAAAAATGGGCCTACCAGGCCCACCATGCCATCGCGTGCCAGGAGTGGGGTGGGAGAGGGGGATTGGACACGCATGCATGTGGCACATAGAATTATGGGTGTGGGCACGCATGCGTGCAACCCCCCCCCCCGCCCCCCCTCCTGGCATGCGATGGCAAAAAGGTTAGCCATCCCTGACTTAGGGGTTTGATGATTATAAAAAGAGATAATAGAAAACAGAGTTTTTCTTGTAGAAGAAACTATATATAGTAGGAGTTAATTTTGTTATGTGGTGATCAAACCGGTCAGTCCTAGAGGAGATTTATTTATTTATTTATTTATTGGTTCGATTTATATGCCGCCCTTCTCCGGAGACTCAGGGCGGCTTACAATGCGTTAAGCAATAGCCTTCATACTTTTGTATATACCTGCTTAGTAGGGCTTTTGACACCCCCCCCACAAAACCGGTGTTCTTTTTTATACAGTCAGCTTATTGCCCCCACAATAATTGTCCTCATTTTACCTACCTCGAAAGGATGGAAGGCTGAGTCAACCTTGAGCCTGGTGAGATTTGAACTTGCAGTAATTGCAGGCAGCTGGTGTTACTTAACAGTGCTTTAGTCTGCTGCACCACCAAGGCTCTTTAAAGGCTCTTTAAGTTAATTTTGTTATGTGGTGATCAAACCCGTCAGACCTAGAGGAGATCAACCCTGACTGCTCTTTAGAAGGCCAGATCCTGAAGATGAAACTCAAATACTTTGGCCACCTAACGGGTGAAATCCAGCAGATTCTGACAGGTTCTAGAGAACATGTAGCGGAAATTTTGAGTAGTTCGGAGAACCAGCAAATACCACCTCTGGCTGGCCCGAGGTGGAGATTTTGCAATATCCTTCCCCCAGGAGTGGGGAGGGAATGGGGATTTTGCAGTATCCTTCCCCTGGAGTGTGGTGGGAATGGAGATTTTGCAGCATGCTTCCCCTGCCATGCCCACCAAGCCACGCCCACCAAGCCACACTATGCCCACCAAGCAATACCCACAGAACCGGTAGTAAAAAAATGTTGAATTTCACCATGGCCACCTAATGAGAAAGAAGGATTCACTGGTGAAGAGCCTAATGTTGGGAATGATTGAGGGCAAAAGAAGGGGACAACAGAGAACGAGGTGGCTGGATGGTGTCACTGAAGCAGTCAGAGTGAGCTTAAATGGACTCCAGAGGATTGCAGAGGACAGGAAGGCCTGGAGGAACGTTGTCCATGGGGTCATAATGGGTCAGACACGACTTCACAACTAACCACAACAACAATTTTGTATGTAAAGGAAATTGGAAGCTCTTTCTTCTCTTTCTTACTATTTCTTTCTTTCTTCTTTGTTTTAGATTTCTAGCCTTTTCTTTGTTCTTTTCCTCCTTCCTTTCCCCTTCTTCCTTTAATAGTAGTTCTTGCTAGTTTTTTTTTATCTTCTTCTTATAATCTTTAATAAAATAAAAATAATGCATCTCCCAGATTTATACGGTTACCTTGTATGTGTGCCAGAAAGAATAATGAAATAACAACACATAATCTTCCTTCCTTCCTTCCTTCCTTCTTTTCTTCCTTTGTCCATGCCTGCCAACAGACCATGTCGCATCTGGTTTTAGTAATAAAGGAGAGAATCCAGCGGCCACATTTTTATGGCTCAGTTAATTTCAATAAATTTCACTAAACATACTAGTTGTGTGGTTTGAAGCACATGCTCAGAATTCATTGTTAGTAGCCTTAAGTCTGCAGGATTTTTAACTGCGGTCTTGTCAGATTTTCTTTGATGGAACAAGGGCCTGGCAACTGGAAGCCAAAGTTATGCATGATCCATAACCCAAAAAGCATAATGATTGGGTAAGATTCCATGTTTCTTTCCCCTTGAATCAGCATTCAGTGATTAAAGTTACAGTTTTCACTTTGGCAATGGATCTAGAAATCCCGAAAGGCAGATCAATACAAAGGAGATAAAATTTATGCTGAGTCTTATCCAAAGAATCAAAGGGTTCATGCCTTGCAAAGTTAGAACATTTTGCATCTTTAAAAGGATTTTTTTTAAAAGAAAAAATTGCAAAACGTGAAGAAGCTAAGCCCTCATGAACTTCAAAGGCTAACGTAGTTAACCTAATATGCCAATTAAATCAATCTGCTATATATTTAATCTCTATATTTAACCAAAACCCTGTTGGTCAAATGCTGGAAATTTTGACCAGAGTAGACCAAGTTAGTGGGACATTTGATTTGCTTTTTAAAAATAGGCCCACTGCTAATAAAACCTCCTCTTGCAGTCTAAATATAGTTTAAATGCATGCAACTTTTATGCGATGCTTCCTTACTTTCTCCCAATTCATTTTCTACTCTTCTATCACCTTGCCAAATATGGTACTTTAAAGCAGTACATAAAATGTCAGAAAGAATCAAACCAATAACTGATTATTGAGAGGTATGCCCAACATTAAGAATAGGATGGAGAGAGTATCTATAAAAAGGTTTTCTTTGTCTTGATAACTTTGGTGATCTCAGACAATTGACTTCAGGAGGAAGAGAGATGTACATCTACCATTGTACATAAATGGTGAGGAGGTGGAGAGGGTGGGTAATTTTAAATTTCTAGGTATTTATATCTCGGAGGACCTCTCATGGACTATGAATGCTAACATGCTTGTGAAGAAGGCACAGAAGAGGCTGTACTTCCTGAGAATGCTCAGGAAGATAAATCTATCTCAGCATCTACTTCTGTCCTACTATTGCAGCACAATTGAGAGTGTCCTGACATACCACATTCTTGCATGGTATGGGAGCAGCTCTGTAGCGGACAAAAAAGCTCTACAGAGAACCATTAAAACTGCCCAGAATATCATCGGACTTCAGCTACCAGCCCTAGACAACATCTTCGAATCTCGCTGTTTGAGAAAGTTGCATAACATTCTCAGAGACTCTTCCCATCCTGCTTACAATCTTTTTGGACTGTTGCCTTCTGGCAGAAGATACAGAACAATTAAAACTCTGACCACATGTTTTCTAAATAGTTTTTGTCCCAGAGCTATAATTGCACTCAACAATGAACTAAAGGGCCACCATCAGTGAGCTGTTGGACAGTATTACTTGGTCTGTTGTGTGGATGTTTAGGTGGTTTAGGGGCGGGGGAATTGTGGTGTGTGTGTGTGTGTGTTTGGGGATTGTTATGTGTGTTGGACCTGGTCTTTGGGTGTTAAGTGAATTTCGTTGTATGGGTATACTGTGTATACACATACAATTTTATTTTATTTTATTTTTATTTTATTAAATTTATATACCCCTCTACTCCCGAAGAACTCAGGGCGGTGAACAGCCAAAAAATTAAACACATAGATTACAAACTTTAAAAGAACAATATAAAACCACATTAAATAAATTTGGTCCGGAACAAATTAAAACACCCCCAATATTTAAGAGAGATTTAAAATTTACAATTTAAAAAGTTAAAAGGGAGGAGTTAGGCCAGGCCGGCCTGTTGAAATAAGAAACTCTTGCGGGCGCGGTGGAAGGTGCGTAGATCCGGGATCCTCCATATCTCCGGGGGGAGCTCATTCCAAATAGTATGACAATAAAGTTATTTATTATTTATTTACAACACTCATCCAGTGGTGGTATTCAGCCAGTTCTATCCAGTTTGGGCGAAATGGTAGTGGCGGCTGCAGGAGGCTCCGCCCACTTGCCCAGATGTCATCACGTCCCATTTTTGACGCTCAGCACATGCACGGAAGGCTTTGTGCATGAGCGTGCATGCTCACATTTGCGAACCGGTAGTGAAGGTAAGTGAATACCACCCCTGCACCCATCTAACCTCAGCGACAAACCAGCTTCTACATAAGCTTAAATAAAATGGTTTTTGCCTACTAGCCTAAGGAAAACAGGTGGGAAGAAAGCCAGATGTCCTTTGGAAGGTAATTCCAGAGTTTAGGAAAAGTGACTGGGAAAGCTTTCTTGCAATTCCCTCCAAACAATGTCTACTGAAAATATTGGAAATTTTTCCAATAGTTTTCCAATTATTGGGAACTATTGCAATAGTTTTCCAACTATTGGAAAACAGAGTGCTGAAGGTAACAACAATAACTTTTTCAAAGGCGGTGGCTCAGTGGCTAAGACGCTTGTCGATCAAAAGGTTGGCAGTTCAGCGGTTCGAATCCCTAGCACCGCGTAACGGGGTGAGCTCCTGTTACTTGTCCCAGCTTCTGCCAACCTAGCAGTTTAAAATATGCAAGTAGAAAAATAGGGACCACGTTTGGTGGGAAGGTAACAGCGTTCCATGCGCCTTTGGCGTTGAGTCATGCCGGCCACATGACCTCGGAGACGTTTTCGGACAACGCTGGCTCTTCGGCTTTGAAACGGAGATGAGCACTGCCCCCTAGAGTCAGGAACAACTAGTACATATGTGCGAGGGAAACCTTTACCTTTAATAAGCCCATAAGAGAGCTGGCTCTAACCGTCTCATTTCCATGCATTTCTCATCTGCTTTTTAAACCCCTACACTTCATAACATTGGAGAAGTCTGAAAGTCTTATATGCCATTGAGGATTTAAAATGATCTGTATAAGCAAGGGCTCTTTTATAGCAGGTTCCATGACCCTCTGAGTCCTTCGGGAGAAGGGTGGTATACAAATTTAATAAACCTTAACCTTAACCTTAACCTCTGCATGTTGCTGACTAGTAGATTGGCACTATGCTAGTAAATGGCTGGCCAGGAGATCTGGGCCACTTGGAACAGGTGAAAGGTACAGCTGAGGAGCAAGTCATAATCCCAGTCCTTGTCCTCACTCATTCCAGTGCCCTACTTATGTTTTTGGTTATCCAAAACATGGTTGGTTATATGAGCCGCAATGGCGCAGTGGTTAGAGTGCAGTACTGCAGGCTACTTCTGTTGATCACCGGCTGCCAGCAGTTTGGCAGATCTTGAGCCTTGGCAGGCTCAAGGTTGACTCAGCCTTCCATCCTTCCGAGGTGGGTAAAATGAGGACTCAGATTGTTGGGGGCCATGTGCTGACTCTGTAAACCACTTAGAGAGGGCTATGAAGCACTGTGAAGTGGTATCTAGTCTAAGTGCTATTGCTATTATCCCAGAGCATTCCCTGTCCTTGAGAGAAAATCATGGTGCATAATTTTCAGAGGAAGAACAGAAAGGCTGAAGGTATCTAAGATGAAAGTCAGATCTACAATAAAAGGAAAGAGAGAGACGGGGAGAGGGAGAGAGGGAGGGAGGGGGAGAGTCATCGTATTTCACATTAGCACTTAGATTATATACTGCTTCACAATGCTTTACAGCCCTCTCTAAGCGGTTTACAGAGTCAGCGTATTACCTCCAACAATCTGGGTTCTCATTTTACCAACCTCAAAAGGATGGAAGGCTGAGTCAACCTTGAGCCAGTCAGGATCAAACTGCTGGCGGTAGGCAGAGTTAGTTTGCAATAGCAATAGCACTTAGCCTTATATATCACTTCATAGTGCTTTACATAGCAATAGCACTTAGATTTATATACCGCTTCACAGTGCTTTTACAGCCCTCTCTAAGCGGTTTACAGAGTCAGCCTATTGCCTCCAACAATCTGGGTCCTCATTTTACCAACCTCAGAAGGACGGAAGGCCTGAGTCAACCTTGAGCTGGTGAGGACTGAACTCCTGGCAGTGAACTGAATTAACCTGCAATACCGCATTCTAATCACTGCAGCACCACGCTCCATATTTATGGACTCTTTAAACATTCCTCTGCACTTTTTCTCTCTTTCCCCCCTCCCTCTTCATAAGCCTCTTCTTCCCAAAAAGCTTTTGAAGGGATTTTTTTCTTCCCTCATGGATATCTATTCCAGCTGGGCAGCACATTGCCAATACCACAGAAGTTGTTCCATGAGGAGGACAGAAGAGAGGCAGGCTTTCAGCTGCTCACTCCCTTGATTCGTGAAAAAAGAAAAAGAAAAAAAGGAAAAAAAAGTGCTTAGACCGACAGTTCAGAAGAAAAATGTCCATATCTCATTGCTACAGGAGGCCTTTCATCGTTGAAGCCAAGGGGCCAACGGCCTTCTCAATTACAATGGTCTTTATCAACATCTCCTAAAATAAACAGTTCCTACCCAACAACTACCCAAGGGACGCGGCGGCTCAATGGCTAAGATGCTCAGCTTGTCGATCGAAAGGTCAGCAGTTCAGCGGTTCGAATCCCTAGTGCCACGTAACGGCATAAGCTCCCGTTCCTTGTCCCAGCTTCTGCCAACCTAGCAGTTCGAAAGCACGTAAAAAATGCAAGTAGAAAAATAGGGACCACCTTTGGTGGGAAGGGAACAGCATTCCGTGTGCCTTTGGCATTGAGTCATGCCGGCCACATGACCACGGAGACGTCTTCAGACAGAGCTGGCTCTTCGGCTTTGAAACAGAGATGAGCACCGCCCCCTAGAGTCAGGAATGACTAGCACATATGTGTGAAGGGAACCTTTACCTTTACCCAACACTGGTCTCAAAATATCAAATGGAGTTACCTGAGGAGTAAGGATGGCTAATTTTGGGCTCTAGAAAACAAAATGGGAGACTTATAAATATAACTGAACATGGGCCTCTTTTTAAAAATAAATACAAATGAAATTTTGCAGAAGCAATGTAATAGACATATCTACAAAAAGCCTTGATCAAAATAAAGTCATTGACACATCATCCTCTTTTAATGACCCCATAATTCTTTGCGGGGTGGAGTCTGGGCAACTGAATGGCGCTAACAGAGTGTTTACTGGCCGGATGCCCTTCCTGTCGCCAATGCGGAGATTTGTTCAGCAGACATATTCTCATTGTGCCCAGAGAAAGAAATATCTGCTCTCTACCTAGGATCGAACTCACAGCCTCCTGATTGTGAGTCAAGAGCTCCACCTCTAGGCCACCACACCACTCCTTGACACATCCTATAGGTCATGTCCATCTAAATTGCTCTGATGGATTTTGTTCCCTACTTGTGCTTGAATAATTCCACAGGTAGGGTACTACAGGTAGGATGAGGGGGGAGGTTCGTTCTCTGAGCTTATGGGTTGGTTTCTGGATATTTAGGCAAAGTAACATCTTCAGCGGAGTTTAGGAGATGTCAGTATCGGTGTTCTTCTGTTTATAAATGGCTTCAGGTGTACAGGTCTCTCATTCTAGCTAAAAAAGATTAACTGCGTTTTCCCCATCCAAATCAGGATGGAGGCATTCCTTGCTCCTGTTCAACATGGATTTAACTGATTTTTCCTATTAAGTCATTCCTTGTTAATCTGACATTTTATATGAGTCAAACAGCAGGGAACATCCATTTTTTCCACTAATGTTTCGCTGATAACTTCAATTATTCAATGTAAGTGCACACATTTTTAGAACAGAGACAGCGTTTACCGTTCGTCCTCAACTTATGACCACAATTGAGCCCAAAATTTTTGTTGCTAAGCAAGCCATTTCTTAAGTGAATTTTGCTTCATTTGACGACCCTTCTTGCCACAGTTTTTAAGTGAATCACCAGAGTTGTTAAGTTAGTAACGTGACTGTTACTGTTGACTTCACTTGTGAGAAGCTCACAAAAGGGGATAATGTGACCCCGGGACACTACGACCGTCATAAATATGGATCCGTTGCCAAGTGCCTCGATTTTTATCACATGACCGTGGGGATGTTGCAACAGTCGTAAGTGTGAAAAATGGCCATCAGTCACTTTTTTCAGTGACATTGTAACTTTGAATGGTCATTCAACAAACTATTGTAAGTCAAGGACTTACCTGTATTGAAAGGTAAAATAAAAATAAAGATAAAGGTAAAGGTTCCCTTTGCACATATGTGCTAGTCGTTCCCGACTCTAGAGAGTGGTGCTCATCTCTGTTTCAAAGCCGAAGAGCCAGCGCTGTCCAAAAACGTCTCTGGGGTCATGTGGCTAGCATGACTAAATGTCAAAGGCGCACCGAATGCTGTTCCCTTCCCACCAAAGGTGGTCCCTATTTTTCTACTTGCATTTTTTACGTGCTTGCGAAGTGCTAGGTTGGCAGAAGAAAAATAAATATACATATTTGTAATGAGTGGGAAGGGTGAGTAAATGGATATGATTTATTTTATTCTCCTGAACTTCCTTAGTTAATCTTTTCTTTTCTTTTTTGCATTTACAAAAGAAAAAGGAAATAACCAGTTAAAGGGACAACACATGCCACAGATATGTTTACAACCTTGGAAATCAACTTGCAGAAAGATCCTTGCAGTGGTGGGATTCAGCTGGTTCAGGCCGGTTCAGGCCGGTTCAGGTGAACCGGCAGTTAAATTGCTGCCTGGCCCCGCCCGTCCCCACCCTGCTCTTTCCAGGAGTCCCCGTGCGCCCCATTTTGGTTCCCAGGAGGCTTCAGGGAGGCCTCCTAGGCCCAAAACAGGGCACAGCGGGTGTGTGGCGCTCCCCCCCCCATGGCTCATTTTCGCTCCCAGGAGGCTGCAGAAAGGCCTACTAGGCCCAAAATGGGGCACAGAGGGGGCACGTTCCCCCCCCCCCGCCGCAGCCAGTTTTTGCTCCCGGGGGTGTGTGTGCAGGAGGCCGAGTGCTGCCTGTCACACCCCTGGCCATGCCCACCCAGCCAGTCATTAGGGTAGAGAACCAGTTGTTAAATTATTTGAATCCCACCACTGGTTCCTTGGTATCTTTACAGATAAAACCTTCATCCCTCTATGGTGATAAACGCTATTCCTAACTTGCTAAATTCCTTCTCTTTTCCGCAGTCCTATCTACGACAGGCAGCTTTGCTTCTACAAAGAAGTAAAGTCACACGTTGATTGCATTCCAGAGATTCTCCCTGGCCTGGAGCTGGAAATGAAAATAAAGTGAAAAGGCAGAGCAACGGAGCATGAATGTTGAACCTGGTCAATGGAGCCAAGTAATATGCCACAGGGACAACTAATGTGCCACAGGGTTTTGATTTAGCTGAATGTCTTCTACCAACATAGACTCTTGTGCGTTCCACAAAGGTGAGGAAGGCAAATACCAGGGCTCATGTGTTTATTTATTACTGTGTTTATTAGATTTCGTTACATTTCTATCCTACTTTTCCTCCATAGTAGTCTCTATTCCAGTTTTATTTCCTGTAATAAAAGCCCAGGGTGGTAGGTTGGGGTTAACAAGGGAGACATTTTCTAGTGGAAAGAAGGACTAGGGGTGACCTCATAGCATGTTCTAATATTTGAGGGGGATGCCATAAAGAAGAGGGGGGGGGGACTTATTGCTGCAGAAAAACCTTGGTTACGTAGGGAAAACCTGGCTAGAGGAAAAACACACATAAACCCTACGAAGAAGTAAGAAAATAGATACTATACCTTTACAGGGAGGATACATAAGATGTGAGTGTGGCCTACTGATGAAAGCAAACGAGCTAGAAATAGATCTATATAGGTCTCCCACCTAGCAGGAAGAGCTTGCTGGCTGCTAGAAAAGAAAAAAGCCCAGAATCAAGTGGATGTGATTCTACTGAGCTGGGGCTGCAGAAAAACCTTGGTTACGTAGGGAAAACCTGGCTAGAGGAAACACACACACACACACACACACATTTCAATGACCACTGTTATTAATCCTAACAGTGAGAGCAATCAACCAATGGAATAGTTTGCCTTCAGAAGTTGTGAGTGCTCCATCACTGGCTTTCAAAAAGAAAGACACCCATTTGTCTGAAATGGCATAAGGTAACCCAGGGGAGGGCTTCAAAAATTTTCGCAAGGGGTTCTCTGCCCGGTTGCTGGGTGGGTATGGCCATGGTGGGTGTGGCCTAGTCGGCCTCCTACACCACGGTAGGGGGGCATTTTTGCCCTCCCCGGGCTCCAGAGGCTTTCGTCGTGCCTCTGGGATGGTGAAAAAAAGCCTCCCCAGGCTCCAGAGGCCCTCTGGAGGCCAGAAACAGGCCCATTTCCAGCCTTCTCGAACTTCCGGTAGGCCCATTTTTCACTCTCCCCAAGCCCCCACGCACACCCTGCATTTACCTGCATCCAAAACAGGTCGCATGGGGACTCCTGGTAGGGGTGGGGCAGGGTGGGCAGGGCCAGCCAGGAGTAGGATTTGCGGGTTCTCCAAACTGCACAAAAAAAAATAAAAGAAAAATAAAAATAGAAGAGGCAGAAGGTTTTTGTCCAGTTAGCAATAGTCTATTTCTATTCTATTTCAATCGTCTGTTTCTATTCTATTTCATATAGGAAACTCATATGCTTTGGGTCATATAGTTGGGAGCTCATCTTTAAGCCAAAATGATTGATTGTACTTGGAGGGGAAAGAATTGGGAAGACATAGGCGATGGACAAGAAGTGCAGATGGCAGAGAACACGTTCTAAGGTCCTACAACAAACATGAATTGTGAAATGAGCATACCAGAACTTCTAGTACTTCTCCAATATGTTGTCCTAGGGGGGATTACTCACTGCTTGCCTGTCAGATTCTTGTGGACACCAACTTCCTGGCTGAAGCACCTAAAACAAGATGTCCCAAAATACTTCTCTCAAATTGAGGAGCTATTGAAGCCACAGAAGCCTTTACTACCTTCAGAAATTGTCTTAATGGAAACACAAGTAGAGTAATGTTTTCCGTGACATGACATGAAGCCTTCTGTGACAGCATTTGTCAAGTTTTGGACTTCAGGAAACATAATTCTTTTTTTGGTTTCTTTCAAAACTCATCTAGCTTTGTGGTACAAAGAGCTTAATTTCTGGTTGGGATTGCACAACGTGTTTAATCCTTCCAGACCTTTCTCATGCAATTTAGGTATCTATATGCATTGCTCTGCCTTTTAGGATTCCTTTAAAGGAACAGTATGTCAAATGCTCACATTGGAAAATTCTACCATTTGCTCCACTGCCCTTAATCCTTAGCATCAGGATGATGGTGGATTTAACATAAATCAAGATAAGTCTGTCTTCACCTGATGTAGCTCTAAATTTTTTCTCTCTCTTGGATAGTGTCCTGGAAAATGCCAGTTCTGCAAAGTTTTATGGCAAAAGCCATCTGCAGGCCAGTTCTAGTTGACTAACTCCTGTGCCATCACCAACATACGCCCACACAGAAGGAAATTGTCATGGCCAACAGGCTAAGATTTTTCTGCTTCAGGATTTAGCACATAAGAGCATCCTGCATATGGAAAACTACTTACTGCCATATAAAGTGAGCCTGGGGCTTGAGCCCAGGAGAAAATGCTTAATGTGAAAATAGATACTACTGTTGTAATGATGGAAGTGCTAATATGTGGCAAAGATACATATGGACCCAGAGAGAAATTATTTTGCAATAGCAATAGCCCTTAAGAATTCACAGTGATTTACAGCCCTCTCTAAGTGGTTTACAGAGTCAGCGTATTGCCCTCAACAATCTGGGTCCTCATTTGACCGACCTTAGAAGGATGGAAGGCTGAGTCAACCTTGAGCCGGGGAGAATTGAACTGCTGGCAGTGGGCAGAGTTAGCCTGCAATATTGCATTCTAACTACTGCACCACCACAGCCTTGAACAAAATTAGCCTGAGCGAACACAATGAAAAGTTTGCTAGAGCAAGAGAAAGTGTGAAAAAGATTGGCAGAGGGAGCCATAAGTATCACAAGTTATGTCATTTGCATGGTAGACTCACATTGTTCATGATAGCATTGTGGCATCTAGGGTGCGTCTCTGGATGAATTTCAGTGCAGTCCACTCTTGTGGGTCAATAGTACGGAGCAGCCCAAAGACATAAGTGTTGTGGCTCCGTTACCTGAGCCTGTGTCATCGGCAGGAGAGGACTCCGAGAGTGAAGGAAAGGAGTTGGCAAGGCCTCCCTCTCCAGGACCCTCCTCTCTGGCAATGCCTTCGGTGTCTGCTGAAGGGCAAGAGATAGGGCCGGGGCCAAGCACGTCCACGCAGCCATAGATGGACAGTGATGAGGGTAATGAGTCTTGGCTGGATCCACGCCAGCGTCACAGAGATAAGTGCGCACAACAGAAGAAAAGGTGTGCCCGAGATGAGGCTGAATCACTGGACCACACCCCACAGGATATAAAAGGGAGCGTGGTGGCCAGTCAAACCTTGTGACGAACAAAGCTGAAAGCTTCCATGCCATTCTGCATTGCCGGACTTTTGCTGGATTATCTCTGGACTTGATTGACTCCGTAATTATTGAGCTGTTTCTTTTGATGTCCCAGGAGTGGGGAGAAGTTATCTCTCCTCTTCGTAAATAATAAACTCTTGGCAGGCAGCCACTAGGTTGTTGCCAAGTTCCGTTATCTTAAGGAAAAGGATTTTGCCGGCTGGTTTGGTCTTTAACTCTTGAAACATCTGTTGGTGTGTGTGCGTGTGGTTGGGGACAGAACAATAAGTATACAAAGGATCTCTGAAAGGATCATTTTTATTTTCATTTTCCTTACATTTTACATTTGTTTTTTGCTTTCTTTTTGTCCAGCTGTACCTTAAGATGGAAGTAAATGATGCAATTTAGACACAGAATTGGGTTTGTCAATATTGCCGCCGTTTGAATGCCTGACATTCAGACAAGGGACAAAGCACACAGTCTCACTTCACAACCTAGCTGGATGGCAAAACATACAGTATACAAAAGCTGCTGTTCGTTTTGTTTTTGCTTTTTTTTTTTCTTTGATTCATCAGAATCATCACAAAATTGTCTTCTACTTGGCAAATCTCGTAAAACTAAGCAGAATTGAATGTGGTCTGAATCAGAGGTGGGATTCAGCAGGTTCTGACCAGTTCTGCAGAAATTTTGAGTAGTTTGGAGAACCGGTAGTAAAAATTCTGACTGGTCCCGCCCCCATCTATTCTCTGCCTCCCAAGTCCCAGCTGATTGGGAGGAAATGGAGATTTTGCAGTAAACTTCCCCTGGAGTTGGGTGGGAATGGAGATTTTACAGTATCCTTCCCTTGCCATGCCCACCAAGACATGCCACGCCCACCAAGCCACTCCCACAGAACCAGTAGTAAAAACTTTTGAAACCCACCAGTGGTCTGCATTTTGAGGAGAAACCACCAGGAAAATGCCACATCTGTTGATTAGATAGGAAAGGAAATTTGAACAAATGAAGAAAGCAATGACAAACTATTTTATTTTATTCCTGACATGGTTGTATAAGGCCACAGATCTGATTTACCGTATTAAATTTGGGTGTGATGGCTCAGCGGTTAAAGCTGAGCTTGTCAGCTGGAAAACTGACTGCCTAGGTTCAAGACCCAAGCATTGTGTGATGGAGTGAGCTCCCGTTCCTTGCTCCAGCTCCTGCCCACCTAGCAATTCGAAAGCATGCAAATGCGAGCAGATAAATAGGTACAACTTCGGTTGGAAAGAAACTGTGTTCCATGTGGTTTGGTGTACAGTCAGTCTGGCCACATAACCATGGAATATGTCTTCAGACAATGCTGACTCCCTCGACTAAAAAATGGAGATGAGCACAGACCCCTAGAATTGTACACAACTGAACAAGGGAAACCTTTACGTTTATTTTTTATAAAGAAACAGATACTGAATTTGCACATGTTAGACTAGGCTCAAATCTGTAAATTAGTGTACTGTGAAATTCAGTTGCATTGTCTTAGTGAGTTGCATGAATCAGGATGTCAAGTTAAGCTTTAATTCAATTTTTGCTTGCTTGTTTGCTTAGTACAGCACAGGAATGCAAGAATTACAGCATGGGCCACCCAATATTCTGGATTTTTGCAATCCAGGTGTGGGGTACACCTAAGAGGAATAAGAAATGCATACCTTATCCATGATGTGTACTTTACCTATGGTTTGTGAGAGCATATTCTCTTCTTACTTTATCTACGGTCACACTGCATTTTAAATGAATTAAAAAGTATAATGTTATTATTTTTTTTTCTTCCATCTCCATTGTCTTCCATCTCTTTGAGGCTTATTCAAGGCCAGCCTGTGGTTCAAGGAAGTCCTCAAGCAAAGGACTTTGTCAAGGCGCTTTGCTTGAAATTAGCCTTGAGCACGTTTCTAAACTGCTTGACAACAACAACAATTTTACAAATACTTTCTATTCTATTTTAAGACAGGGAGGGTAGAGACTGATCGAAGCCCCAGGAAGGTGGAATTCTCTGTGTAAAGAATACAGGTCCTCCTCCCCGGCTGTCTTCTCAATGGAGAAGACCTGGGTGATATTTCCTATTGTTCCTGCCTGTAATGTTGTCTATGTTGTCAAATGGAAAGCAAAACAAGAAAGCTGTTGCTTAACGCATTGTAAGCCGCCCTGAGTCTCCGGAGAAGGGCGGCATATAAATCAATTAAAAAAAAAAAAAGTCCAATTTCTTTTTGAAAACAAGCACTATTGGGACAACCATGGACCAGTGGTGGGTTCCTCCCGGTTCCGCCTGGTTCCGGCGAGCCGGTAGCGGTGAAGATATGATGTCACCGAACCAGTTCTGCTCCCCCAACCGCCCGCCGCCCTGCATTATTCTTACCTTTTATTTGGCCCCACCCCCAATCTATTGCTGCCTCCTGAGCCCCAGCTGATGGGCTAGAAGGAAAGAAACTGTTTAAACTCTTGCCTTGGGGCTTCAAAGGGCCGCCCTACAGCTGATCAGTGTTAAAAGGCAGTGTGGTGGTAGACCGGTGCCTCCAAAAACAAATGAGTAGACCGGTGCCTGCAAAAATAAATGGGTAGACCAGTGCCTCCAAAAATAAATGAGTAGATCAGTGCCTCCAAAAACAAATGGGTAGACCAGTGCCTCCAAAAACAAATGAGTAGATCAGTGCCTCCAAAAATAAATGGGTAGATCGGTGCCTCCAAAAACAAATGGGTAGACCAGTGCCTCCAAAAACAAATGAGTAGATCAGTGCCTCCAAAAATAAATGGGTAGATCGGTGCCTCCAAAAACAAATGGGTAGACCAGTGCCTCCAAAAATAAATGGGTAGACCGGTGCCTCCAAAAACAAATGAGTAGACCGGTGCCTGCAAAAATAAATGGGTAGACCAGTGCCTCCAAAAATAAATGAGTAGACCGGTGCCTCCAAAAACAAATGAGTAGACCGGTGCCTCCAAAAATAAATGGGTAGACCAGTGCCTCCAAAAACAAATGAGTAGATCAGTGCCTCCAAAAATAAATGGGCAGATCGGTGCCTCCAAAAACAAATGGGTAGACCGGTATGCTCCAAGAACAGATGGGTAGACCGGTACAGCTCTGCAAGCAGTTAAAAGCCTGGTAGACCAGTACCCCTGCTAAATCCTAAAGATTTGTCACATGACCATCAAGCCACGCCCACAAATAAGCCATGCCCACAGAACCGGTAGTAAAAAAAATGTAGAACCCACCCCTGCCAAGGACCTGTATGACTGAGAATTTCCATAGATATTTAGGGGTCCTGGGTGGTCTCTGAGCTTGCTTGCTTTCTTGCAGACATTTCATTACCCTAGCCAGGTAACATCATCAGTGCTAGTGATGATGTTACCTAGTTAGGGTAATGAAACATCTGCAAGAGAACAAGCAAGCTCAGAGACCACCAAGGACCCCTCATTTCAACCCAAAGCTATAAATATTCTCCATTATTGATAGTTATTTAGCTATGCCCTTTGGGATGAACATCCTTTGAATGGTGCAGAAGCCATGGTGGGATTCAGCCGGTTTGCACCACTTCGGGAGAACCGGTTGTTAACTTTCTGAGCAGCTTGGCGAACTGGTTGTCGGAAGAAATCATTAGGGCAGAGAATCGATTGTTAAATTACTTGAATCCCACCACTGTGCAGAAGCATGAATAGATTCCAAAAAAAATTGCAGACTACAGGATTCAGGTGACCCTGAGGGCACTGAACCTCCAAGTGGCCTCAACGACTCTCAGAAAGACTGCTAATGACAAATGACTACAAGGAATATAAATTCTTCCATTCTCCACCATTCAGTCAGAACTGAAGAACCTTTACATTTATATTTATATCTGATGCCGGAAAGAGGCAATGGTGGGATTCAGCCAGTTCGCACCTATTCGGGAGAACCGGTTGTTAACTTTTTAAGCAGTTCGGAGAACCGGTTGTTGGAAGAAATCTCCTTTTATTTTTTTTTCCGCTAATCCTGTAAGGAAGGCAGGAAGGAAACATTCTGCTGCTGTTTCTAGCCCTAATCTTTATTGCCCTGCTTACAGAAACTGCCTCTCTGGTTAACCCTTATTACATTGTAACAGCTAAGGCGAAGCGCCCATCGACGTGAGTAACATTGAGTTGCCACGCCCACACAGTCACATGACCTTAGAGCCACGCCTACCCAGCTGGTCATTAGGGCAGAGAATGGGTTGTTAAATGATTTGAATCCCACCACTGGAAAGGGGCCTACAATAATGTGAAATGCCTTGTTTTGCGGTCCGATATTTCCCCCCAAACCAGCATTTTGTTATTCTCACATCAACATTACGGAGGAGTCACCTTGACAAATGTTGTTCAGTAAACCTGGAAAAATATACTGTGGTCCATTCTGGCTCAATTTCTCCCAACACCTGGAAGTCCTGCCTTGCTTCTGAAGGAGCTCTTTCTTACAGGGTAAAACCTTCACATTGTCCTATTCCATCACTTGCAGTCTGGAGGCTTTCAACAAATTGCTGAAATTAAAAGACAGAGTTTCCCTTGTTTCTTCTTTAACATTTCCAGTAAGGCCCCTTTTTTTTTTTTGTATATTATGTTCAGGTATTATAATTAGGTGTGAAATAGTTTTCCTCTATAAATGAAGGAATTTTTTTAAAAAAAAAAATCGACATACTGGAATCCTTTCTGTTGACAGATCTTGAGGGATGTGTGGCCAAAAAAAAAAGCCAAGATGCATTGTGTCCCAGCCTTTGGTCTTCTACAAACTAAAGGACCCAAGGTTCAATCTTTTGCCATTTTTAAGGAAGGGCTAGGAAAGAGCTGTGCTGAAGTTCTGGAAAATTTCTGCCAATTGATTCACTTCATTCATTTTGCAGCTCTTTATATCTTACTGATTAACCTGTAAGATTCCAAGATTATTTTACAGATCCATAGAAACGTGATAATTACAGATGACAGATTAACAGAGTTGGAAGGGACCTTGTAGGTCATCTAGTCCAACCCCCCACCCAAGCTGGAGACCCTACACCAGTGGTGGGTTTCAAATTATTTTTACTACCGGTTCTGTGGGTATGGCTTGATGGGCGTGGCAAGGGAAGGATACTGTAAAATCTCCATTCCCAGCCCATTCCAGCAGAAGGATACTGTAAAATCACCATTCCCACCCCACTCCAGGGGAAGGTTATTGCAAAATCCCCATTTCCTCCAGATCAGCTGGGACTTGGGAGGCAGGGAATAGTTGGGGGCGGGCCAGTCAGAGATGGTATTTAGTATTTCGGTTCTCCGAACTACTCAAGAGTTCCACTACCGGTTCTCCAGAACTGGTCAGAACTTGCTGAAACCCACCTCTGCCCTTCACCATTTCTGACAAATCCTCCTCTTCCAATCTCCTCTTGAAAGCCTCCAATGATGAAGCAACTTCCAAAGGCAAGCTGTTCCATTGGTTGATTGTTCTCACTGTTGGAAAATTTCTCCTTATTTCGAGATTGAATCTCTCCTTGGTCAGTTTCCATCCATTATTCCTTGTCTGGCCTTCAGGTGCTTTGGAAAATAGCTTGACCCCCTCCTCCTCTCTGTGGCAGCCCCTCAATTATTGGAACACTGCTATCATGTCTTTCTTGGTCCTTCTCTTCACTAGACTAGCCATGCCCAGTTCCTGCAACCGTTCTTCATACGTTTTAGCCTCCAATCCCCTAATCCCCCTAGTTACTCTTCTCTGCACTTTTTCTAGAATCTCAACATCTTTTTTATAGTGTGGTGATCAAAACTGGATATAGTACTCTAGGTGTGGTCTTACTAAGGCTTTATAGAGAGGTATTAGTACCTCACTTGATCTTGACTGTATCCCTCTGTTAATGCAACTTAATTTCTTGCCTTTGACCTGCATCTAAACAGGCATGACATGGATTCAAGAAAGGAGTGATTGACAGACATCCAAATAGATAAAAAAGTTACTCGCGGTAGTGAGCTACCACCTAAAGACCCTCGGTGTTGCGTACTGCATCCAGTTTTGGTCATCACACTATAAAAGAGATGTTGAGACTCTAGAAAAAGTGCAGAGAAGAGCAACCAGGGTGATTAGGGGACTGGAGACTAAAACATATGAAGAACAGTTATAGGAACTGGGCCTCTTTTCATGCCTAACTGTTCTAAACATTTTTCTTTTTATTATAGATAGATAGATATAGATATAGATATAGATATAGATATAGATATAGATATAGATATTACAAACTATTCTAAAAATACGAGTTCCAGGTATATTAGTAAAAAAAGAAGCAGACATACTGCGAACTCCAGAATTTAAGATTTTAAAATTTTAAAAGAATTAAAATTAAAAGATATAGATATAGATATATACAGAGCTAAAAGACTCAAAGTAGATCTCTACTAGTTTCCCTTTATTTCTTCGTAAGTAAATATAAATTTAACATAAAATAGTTTGTCGTGAAAGCAACTGCCTGAAGGCTCCTGGATTGGGGCTGAAAGGTGAAAAGGAAGCAGTATGCTCCTTCCCATACTGGGGATATCATATATATCATATCATGCACAAATTGTTTTTTTGTGTCATCATATTCAACATTTATCATCATTTTCTTAGTACATATTTATCTTGCCTCTTACATTTAAATTTAATGTATTGCAACATATTTTCCCCATATTTCTTATTTTTACATTGCCTATTGTCTATATTCAGTCTCTATCCATTGATAAAATTGCCCCCATATGTTGTAATACTCCGATTCTTCCTTCCCTCTAATTGCTAATGTTAATCTACTCATTTCTGCACATTTTAATATTTTCTTAATTAGCTCTCCCTTTGTAAGAATTTTTTCTGCTTTCCAATTTTGTGCAAATACCATTCTTGCTGCCGTTATTGCATGTATAATCAAATATGTGTTTTCTTTACTAAATTTCTCCAGTAAGATACCCAACAGGAAAACTCTTTCATGGCCTTCTGGACAAGCTAAGTCAATAGGGAAGGCAGATTCACTTAACAACCGGGTTGCCAACTTATCAACTGCACTGATTCACTTAACAACCAAGGCCAGAAAGGTTTTAAAATGGGGCAAAATTCACTTAACAGACGTCTCACCGAACAACAGAAATTTTGGGCTCAGTTGTGGTCGTAAGGCGAGGACTACCTGCCCTTGGCACCCAAACAGTTGGCTGAATAGGTACACAATTCATGCTGTCTCAATCCTCCCCTCAAAAGGGGACTGTATTTATATTTAAATTCCACTAATCGTTCTGGAATGTTCACCTACCCCTATAAATCATAACACAGTAGTTCCATGTGGTCCATCTGTTTGCTTTTCAAAAGCGGACACCTAGGATGACCTTAGTTGACCTACGTGGAATAGTGGTTAGGGTGGCATTTTCAGGGCAGGATTGAGGGGGGTGAGACTAGATACCCTTTTCTAAACTCCCAGCTGATGATTCATCATCTCCAGAATTCTCCTGGAGCAGTTCATCTGTATAAGCACCAGCAGTTAAGACGGCCCATCCCTGTTCACAAATATTGACCCAGCAATCGCCATGTCCAGTGTTAGGAATAACATTTCTAGGGGAGCTTCATCAGACCAATCTTTGCAGAAGCAAAAAGAGGTGGAGGGAACTGGTGCTATCAGTCATTTGGACATGTTTTTAGGATCGCAATCAAAAGAAGGCTTGTAGTCCTTTAAACCAGGGCATGGCAAGTTTTGACTCTGCAAATACTGATGAAGTTCAGTTTGAATATCAGTCATACTTGTCCAGTCTGGTTTAGTTAGCTAAGAATGGTAATTCAGTGATCCCCAAATAGACCACGGTTTGCTTAATCTTTGACCAGTTCAATACTGGTCGATGCCAGAAAGTTAGAATATGGATATTCCAAGTAGAAACCATTTATCTTCTTGTGATTTACAGCATCTACACACCATCATCCAAACATCACTGCACTGATATAAAGGTTTATAATGGATATTATGGTTTAAATTTGTTTTTACCGTTCCAAATTGCTGGCACACTATGTAGACTAAAATAAAGGTAAAAATTTCCCTGTTCAGTTGTCTCTAGGATGCAGTGTTCACCTCTGTTTCTTGTCCAAGGGAGCCAGCATTGTCCGAAGACGTTTCTGTGGTCATGAGGCCAGCATGACTATACACCCGAGATGCACAGAATGCTGTTATTTTCCTACTGAAGTGGTACCTATTTATCTACTCACATGTGCGTGTTTTCAAACTGCTAGGTGTTTTCAAACTGCAGGAGCTGAGACAGGAATAGGAGCTTACCCTGTTCTACAGGGCTCGAGTCTCAAACACAGACGATCAGCTTTCCAGCTGACAAGCCCAGCATCTTTAACCACTGAGCTTTCGTGCGAAAATACAAAAGCAGATAAATAAGTTCTTTGGGCGTAACAATGATTGGTGCCTCTCAAAAACCCTGTAAGTCACTAGTAGAGAAACGACTTGATCAGTGATGTCTAACCTTTTTGCCGTCACGTGCCAAAAGCAGGGGGAGTGTGAGGGGGGTCACGTGCATGCTTGCCAACACCAGTAATTCAATGCGCCCCGCGAATGCGTGCATGACCTCCCTTGCTACCCCTGCTTTTGGCATGTGATGGCACAGTAGGCCCATTTTTCACCCTTCCTGGGCTCTAGAGCCTTTCTAGGAGCTGGGGAGGGCGAAAACGGCCTTCCCTACTCCCCTGGAGGCCCTCTAGAGGCCGGAAACAGCCCATTTCCCAACTTCCAGTGGGCCCGGAAGGCCTGAAAATCAGCTGGCCGGCATACACATGTGTGCTCGAGCTAAGCTAGGGCAACACTCGCGTGCCCACAGATATGGCTCCGCGTGCCACCTATGGCACGCGTGCCATAGGTTCGCCATCACGGGACTAGATGATGCCCATTTCCTGCATAATGACCTTCAAGAAACTTATAATATAGAAGCATATCATATGACTTTTAAAAACCAGAAACATACACACCCCTCCATATTGAGAAAATTGGCTGAAAATCCCTCTGTGGGAAAAGAACCAATCTCTATTTTAATAGAGATCACACACTTTGATTCTCTAACTGCCTAAATCCTTTGCTCTCATGGCATGTCAATCATTTTACATCTTTTTTTTCTATTACATGTGTTCTGCTATGTTGTTCTTGCTTATTATGGCTGGTCGTTAATATCATTTCATCTTGCACTCTAAGCCACTTGAGAGTGCCCAATAAATCGGTTTGCAGCAGGGGTGCTATTTAGCAGGTTCTAATAGGTTCTGGAGAACCGGTAATGGAAATTTTGAGTAGTTTGGCGAACCAGCAAATACCACCTCTGGCTGGCCCCAGAATGGGGTGGGAATCGAGATTTTGCAATATCCTTCCTCCAGGAGTGGGGAGGGAATGGGGATTTTTTAGTGTCCTTCCCCTGCCACGTCCACCAAGCCACGCCCACCAAGCCACAATCGTGCCCACCAAGCCACGCCCACAGAACTGGTAGTTAAAAAATTTGAATTCCACCACTGGTTTTCAGACTTAAAAATGATAGCTGGCTATCATTAGAATAACAGTCGAAAATACCTAGAGGTATTTGTGTCTTGTTCTTTTAATGTTTAATTTTCTGACTGGTTTTACATATGCTCCCACCCCATCTTCTATGGGGGAAAAAAACAACTGTTCATGTAATCCAAGCATAGGAAATATTTTTTTAAAAGGTTGGAAAAGAGGAGCACAGGTCCCTTGGGGGAAAAAAAAGAAATGTGTGAATTAAAAAAAAACCAAGGGAAAGTCTAAGAATAAACCTAACCCCCACTTCTCACCATCTCATAGTCTGGAAATGTCCTGGACCATAGGAGTTCCTTAAAGATCATTTCAGTCCGCTAATTTAACAAAATGACGCTAGGGTTGGAATCATCTCTCAAATTCATGAAAATATATAGCCAGGTCTACACTAAGCCTGGAAAAAGACACCGGAATGGTGTATATAAGTAAACTGACATTCAGTATTAGCCAAATACGCTGTAGCTTAATTTGTATCAATGATATGGTTATAGTATTGGCAGAACTTAATTTGTATTAATAATATGGATGTGGTATTGTCAGGGCTTGTATCCCAATGTTTCTATATAGATTCCCACAATGGTATTTTGGACTTTTTTTTTTCTTGTGGAAAAACTGCAATGGGAGGCTCCCAGTCTGATTTTGTGCAAATTTAACTTACTCCATGTTGTCCTTTCTCGTTTCTACCACTCACAACTTGACAGCGTATTCAAGAATCGTTAGACCTTCATTGCGATAAAATGAACAATGATTTAGCGACCCAGGGTTGCCGCAAAAGGTGAAGTGGGGTGGCATATAAATTGAATAAGTACATAAAAATAAATAAGGATAAGCTTCATATCATTTCAGCAATGGTTGGAAGATGCTATGAAGACCAGTAGAGAGATGATCTTGGAATGCTTCATACTTGTATTTATTTATTTATTCATTTATTTATTCATTCATTTACTTATTTATTTATTTAGTCATGTTTATGTAGTGTATATTAGAAGTGGAGACCCTTTGAAAACTGTATGCAACAAAATTTCATTTTAATGTTTGCCAATTAGTGCACATTCAAAGTGACAATAAAGTTATTCTGAAACTTCAAGTCAAAAAGAGGGCTGTGAAAATATCTCCAGACCCCTCAGATCATGGACATAAACTGTTTCAACTCCTACCCTCAAAACGACGCTATAGAGCACTGCACACCAGAACAACTAGACACAAGAACAATTTTTTTCCCAAACGCCATCATTCTGCTAAACAAATAATTCCCTCAACACTGTCAAACTATTCACTAAGTCTGCATTACTATTAATCTTCTCATCGTTCCCACCAGCCATCTCCTTCCACTTATGACTGTATGACTGTAATTTTGTTACTTGTATCCTTACGATTTATATTGATATTGTTTCCTGATTGCTTATTTGTACCCTATGACTATCGTTAAGTGTTGTACCTTAGGATTCTTGATGAACATATCTTTTCTTTTATGTACACTGAAAGCCTATGCACCAAGACAAATTCCTTGTGTGTCCAATCACGCTTGGCCAATAAAGAATTCTATTCTATTCTATTCTATTCTATTCTATTCTATTCTATTCTATTCTATTCTATTCTATTCTATTCAAATAGTGAAAGAAGTTGCACAGAGATGCTTGTACCCAGACGACACACTGCATAAGGAAAGATGGAATGTTTATATCCTTGTAACTGAAAAATAAAAAAAACCTTTTTATATTAAAAAAAACCACCTTATTCTAAGTCTTCTAAGTCTAAATCTTGAAAAACAGTTTGCAAGTCCAGCCATTAAGTAAACATAAATAACTCCAGGCTGATGAAAGATATTTCCTTCCCCTCCTTTCTTTTTTCTTGTTTCCGATGTACCTATTTTTTAATACTTAAAATATATTAAAGGAAAGTGTGGTTCTGGGGAGAAGGGAGGGTGTATCCCATTACTTACATCATTACTGTTCCCAAATAGCATGTCAGAAAAACAGAAATAACTACATGAGGTTTGCAGCGATTTTGAACAGGATCTTTATTTGGAAAACAAACAAATCAACAAGTGGATTTTTAAATCAAAGTTCACCCATCGTCTTATTTGCTAATTCCATGTTCAGTTCTTTGTCCTCGGTTCATCTTCTTGGTTTTGAATAGAGGAATTCAATTCCTATTTACTCTGGGATTAAACCCTTCGATCAAAAAATATTGCTTTAAAAGCAGGGACCAATATGCTGGAGCGGTGATTTATGGAGTAAGAGAATATTCGATGGAAAAACAAGGGGTATTGAATTGAAAGAAACGTCCTCAATGAGAAAAAGGGGAAAAAATTCTTCCCCAAAATTAAATATTTGGAGCAAAGTAACTTCCCAAGCAAGAGAGTGGGGGAACACACGTTCAAGCTCTGGGTTGATCACATTTTTGCAACCCAAATATGTAGCCTTAACATGGTTAACAAAACCATATTTTGTTAACTACTGCACTACTATTAATCTTCTCAACGTTCTCACCAACCATCTCCTTCCACTTATGACTGTATGACTGTAATTTTGTTACTTATATCCTTACAATTTATATTGATATTGTTTCCTGATTGCTTATTTGTACCCTATGACTATCATTAAGTGTTGTACCTTATGATTCTTGACGAATGTATCTTGTCTTTTTATGTACACTGAGAGAATATGCACCAACGACAAATTCCTTGTGGGTCCAATCACACTTGGTCAATAAAGAATTCTATTCTATTCTATTCACCATGTTGTGCCAATGCTGTTTAAGAGTGAATGGGGTAAGATGGGAACGTCTGAATAATGGGAACAATGGTCTGTGTTTCAAGCCTTCCCCAGCTTTTACCGTTGCAGAGGAGAAGAGAAATGTTTCGTGAGAACAAGTATTGCCATGAAAGATTGGTGGGAACCCCCGGCACAGCAACCGTCAGTCACCTGAGGTATTCCCTGTGTCCATCTACAAGGTCAACAGAGTGTTATTTGTAAAGAGCTGAACTCACAAAATTCTGGCAGAGAAATCAACATGGGAGACATTCTGTATTCACCCATACAATAGTCGCAACAGTCTTCCATTGCCCAGTTTCATTGGGCATCAGAAGGAACATACAGTTCATTCAGTTTTCGTTTGTTTGTCCATATTAACACCTTCACTTTTTCATTTGTGCTGAATTTTTTGGCCCTGTGATTAGCAGAGAAGTTAAAACGCAAGGGATGGACAGCTAAGAAATAGTGGTGAAGCTGGAGCTGGGGTGAAATGGAAGCATTTAAATTAGATAAAGTAATGCAAGTGAACCGTGTCCATCTAAGGTATCTTCTTTGATACTTACCTATCCCATCCCTGACATTAAAGGAATTGAAAGAATCAATAAGGTAAAGGTAAAGGTTCCCCTCGCACATATGTGCTAGTTGTTCCTGACTCTAAGGGGTGGTGCTCTTCTCCATTGCTAATCCGAAGAGCCAGCGCTGTCCAAAGATGTCTCCATGGTCATGTGACTGGTATGACTAAATGCCAAAGGTGCACGGAATGCTGTTACCTTCCCACCAAAGGTGGACCCTATTTTTCTACTTGCATTTTTTACGTGCTTTCGAACTGCTAGGTTGGCAGAAGCTGGGACAAGTCACGGGAGCTCACCCTGTTACGCAGCACTAGGGATTCGAACAGCTGAACTGCCGACCTTTCGATCGACAAGCTCAGCATCATAGCCACTGAGCCACTGCATCCCTTGAAAGAATCAATAGAAAATAAAATACTAGCACTTCATGAATAAGAATCTTTTCAGAGGAGGATGGGAGAAGAACTTTGTATCTTCCTTGATACAAGAAGAAGAAAGAAGGAAGAAGGAGATGGAGAAGAAGAGGAGGAGGAGGAGGAAAACTTTTGAATAAAGCAAAATTATACACACACACACACACACACACACACACACACTGCTCCTGGAAGCACGAAGCCGAGAACACCAACCTGAAGATGACGAATGAGACTTTTAACTACATCTTTATTTCTAAGATTGCCAGTTGCCAAACATTAGGATATGTGCATTTTATATAAAACTTTACCCTCTTGTTCTCATTTTTGAAATAACGGCTGTATCCACCTACACAGCATAAATGAGAGACACTAAACCTTAGAGAATATTAACTCTGCTTAGCTTGTGTGTTGGGGGGGGGAGAGCCTTAGGGCATTGTTTGAACCCAACCTATAGGATTCTTTTAAGACTCAACGTATTGTGCAAATCTGGAAAATGGGTAAATCCCAATAATCAGACGAAACGTGTTGTATGAATGCAGCCAGTGGTTAAGCTGGCCACTCAAGCGTTTCTCGGATAAGGCTTCCAGATGCATTGACAAAGATGAAAGATTAAAAAGCTTGGGCTACCCAGGAAGGAAGCAGGGAGATAACCGTACAGAACCAAGCAAACAAAAATAAGATTAAGCCAGTTTTCTTTAGTCTCTAGCAGCTCTGCTCAAAACAGTGTCCTCTGAGGTTGCTTCCTTTAAATGAAGTGGATCAAATCAAGGCATTTGTTTATTTGGAATCTGAGTGTGCCATCTTTCAATCAAAGCTGCCCAAATGGCAGCTGGTATTCACCGTAGTCTGGTTCCTGAGAGATCTTTCTGTTTAATAAAACGACACAAGCATTTCCTGAGTCAAATAATAGGGATGCCTAATGAAAACGTCAATACCCTTCCAGTAATAGCTTCAGGGCTAGAATTATCGTTCAATTTGAACATTTGTGTAGCAACGTTTTCAAACTCTCAAAGCTGCATTTTGCCAAAGAAAATGTCATCGCCTTTGTTTCATTATTGTGGCGGATTGGCACGGAGATCGAACTATTTTTGCCTTCTCCAGGAGGGAATACCTTTGCAACAGAGGGCAGGACAAGAAGCAGTGGATGGAAACTAATCAAGGAGAGAAGCAACCTAGAACTAAGGAGAAATTTCCTGACAGAATAATTAATCAGTGGAACAATTTAGCAATAGCAATAGCACTTACACTTACAGTATATACCGCATCACAGTGCTTCATAGCCCTCTCTTAGCGGTTTACAGAGTCAGCCTCTTGCCCCCAACAATCTGGGTCCTCATTTTACCCACCTCGGAAGGATGGAAGGCTGAGTCAACCTTGAGCCTGGTGAGATTCGATCTGCCAAACTGCTGGCAGTCGGTGATCAGCAGAAGCAGCCTGCAGTACTGCAGTCTAACCACTGCGCCACCGCGGCTCATATAATTTGCCTCCAGAAGGTGTGAATGCTCCAACATTGGAAGTTTTTAAGAAGAGATTGAATAACTATTTGTCTGAAATAGCATAGGGTTTCCAGCCTGAGCAGGGGGTTGGACTAGAAGACCTCCAAGGTCCCTTCCAACTCTGTTATTCTATTCTATTCTATTCTATTCTATTCTATTCTATTCTATTCTATTCTATTCTATTCTATTCTACTCTACTCTACTCTACTCTACTCTACATTCCATTCCATTCCATTCCACTCCACTCCACTCTATATTCTATTCTATTCTATTCTATTCTATTCTATTCTATTCTATTCTATTCTATTCTATTCTATTCTATTCTATTTTACTCTACATTCTATTCTGTTCTGTCCTGTCCTGTCCTGTCCTGCCCTGTCCTGTCCTGTCCTGTCCTGTCCTATCCTATCCTATCCTATCCTATCCTATCCTATCCTATCCTATCCTACTCTACTCTACTCTACTCTACTCTACTCTACTCTACTCTACTCTACTCTACATTCTATTTTATTCTATTCTACTCTACTCTACTCTACTCTACTCTACATTCTATTTTATTCTACTCTACTCTACTCTACATTCTATTCTATTCTACTCTACTCTACTCTACTCTACTCTATTCTATTCTATTTTATTCTATTCTATTCTATTCTACATGGCAGTTCCCAAGCACTCACATTTTGAACAAGTGACCAAGGGGATGCAGTGCCGGTTGTAAGTCCCTTTTCTCTGTTCCATTGTAACTTTGAATTTACAATAAAAGAGTTGTAAATCAAGAACTACCTGTCACAATTGATGCTAACTGCTTAAGTGGAAGGCTGGGAAAGGCTCCCCTGTAGCCTCCCAATGCTTTCACAGAAAAAAAAAAAGTATAGTTGGAACAGGGGATTTCCTGATTTTTAACTTAGTTTCTTTAGCCTTGTTGGCTTTAATGCATCCTTTTTCTGGCAGGTTTGATGAGTTAACTGGAAAGATACAGAAGGGGTTATAAAGACAGCTGGGTAGGGATAGCATTTAAATAGAGCTCACTTTGTAAGGCAGTCTCGTCCTTTTTGGACCTGTCTGCTGCTATTTTTGCCAGTTGATGAATAAGCCACAATATTTGGGAGAAGGAGGGTGTAGAGGAGGGAAAAAAGCTTACGGTGTTTACACCTAGCTATGTAAAGTGGCCCAGTCTACACTGCCTGCCATGAGAAGGAGTCTCTTTTACGGCCAACCGCTGCAGGTTAAATAGACACATTGTCCCAGAAGCTTTTGGCTGACAACAAAGTGGTGTTAACAACCTGAAGGCCCAACCCACCTGTGGCTAACAGAGACGAATCCATCTGTCCCAGATATGAGCATAAATCTCTTGTAAAATGTCATGACATGGAGATTTCAATTTTGACTCCAGCGCATGCAAACCCAAGAAGTTGAGAAGAATCCAATCAAATCGGACCAAAACCCCTGCTGGTCTTCTCTACAGTTTCACGGACTCAATTTATAAGAGCCAATTCAATTAACAGAGAGTTACAATCAAGATCATTACATTACATCATTACATTATAGCCGGGGTGGCGGTGGAAACCCCCAGACTTATTGTTATGGGGGATTTTAACCTGCCATCCGCTGGTGAGATGTCGGAGATGGCTCGGGAGTTCATGGCTTCCATGACGGCCATGGACCTGACCCAGGTAGTTCAAGGCCCCACCCACTTGGGAAATCACACTCTGGACTTGATTTTTGTCTCTGATCAGTGGCTGAATGATCTAAGAATAGGGGATATAGACATCAAGCCCTTGTCATGGTCTGATCATTCTCTCCTTCACATGGACTTTCAAGTCACTTCCACCCACCGCAGGGAGACGGAACCAACCAAATGGTTCCGTGCCAGGCGCCTGATGGACCCCGAAAGGTTCCTGATGGAGCTTGGGCCATTTCCTGAGGCTCTGGCTCACAACTCGACTGAGGACCTGGTGGTCGCCTGGGACAGGGCGGCTACTGGGGCCTTGGACCGCGTTGTGCCTTTGCGGCCTCTGACCCGATGCCGATCTCGTCTAGCTCCTTGGTTTTCCGAGGAGCTGAGAGAGATGAAGCATCGGAAAAGACACCTGGAGAGCAATTGGAGGACAAGCCGATCTGAATCTGACTGAACACAGGTGAGATCTTATATTAAGACCTACCTAGTGGCGATAAGAGCGGCGAAGTCTAGCTACTTCTCCGCTCTCATTGCATCTGCAGAGAACCGCCCAGCTGCGCTGTTTAGGGTGACCCGCTCCCTACTTCAGGTGGGGGTACAGGAAGATCCCTTAAAAGGTCGAGCTGAGGATTTTGTACAATTCCTGCATGATAAAGTCGCTCAGATTTGGGAAGGCCTGGACTCTGATTGGGTAGATCCAGGGGAGGAGACAGGGGCAGGTCTTGAGAGCGTTATCTGGGAAGAGTTTGATTCTGTGACTCCTGAGGACGTGGACAGGATTCTGGGCAAGCTTAATGCTGCCACATGTTTATTGGACCCGTGTCCCTCCTGGTTGGTACTGGCCTCCCGGGAGGTTACACGAGGCTGGCTCCAGGGGATTATAAATGCTTCTCTGAGTGAGGGTGTCTTTCCCGCTGCCTTGAAAGAGGCAGTTGTGAAGCCCCTCCTCAAGAAGCCTTCCCTGGACCCGGCTATATTATCAAATTATCGTCCAGTCTCCAATCTTCGCTTTGTTGCAAAGGTTGTTGAGAGTGTGGTGGCGCGACAACTACCCCGATACCTGGATGAAGTTGTCTATCTGGATCCATTCCAGTCGGGCTTCAGGTCACGATACAGCACGGAAACGGCATTGGTCGCGTTGGTGGATGATCTCTGGAGGGCTCGGGACAGAGGTTGCTCCTCTATCCTGGTCCTATTAGATCTCTCAGCGGCTTTTGATACCATCGACCATGGTATCTTACTGCACCGGCTGGAGGGGTTAGGAATAGGGGGCACCATGCTTCGGTGGTTTTCCTCCTTCCTCTCTGACCGTTCGCAGTTTGTGTTGGCAGGGGGGCAGAGGTCGACCTCAAGGCACCTTATTTGTGGGGTGCCGCAAGGGTCAGTCCTCTCACCCCTTCTGTTCAACATTTATGTAAAACCGCTAGGCGAGATCATCCGTGGTTTTGGGGTGAGTGTTCATCAGTATGCTGATGACACACAGCTATACATCTCCACCCCAGACCACCCCAATGATGCCCTTGCTGTGATGTCCCGTTGCCTGGAGGCCGTGCGGATCTGGATGGGGAGAAATAAGCTCAGACTCAACCCCTCCAAGACCGAGTGGCTGTGGCTTCCGGTGTCCCAGTATAGTCAACTGGTACCATCACTGACAATAGGGGATGAGATCTTGCTCCCCACAGAGAGGGCCCGCAACTTGGGTGTCCTCCTGGATTCACGGCTATCTTTAGAAGATCATTTGACGGCCGTGGCCAGGGGTGCCTTTTATCAGGTTCGCCTGATCTGCCAGTTGCGTCCCTTTCTGGATCGGGACGCCTTGCGCACGGTCACTCATGCCCTAGTTACCTCCCGTATGGACTACTGTAATGCTCTCTACATGGGGCTCCCCTTGAAAAGCACCCGGAGGCTCCAACTGGTCCAGAATGTAGCCGCGCGGGTGATTATGGGCGCAGCTCATTACGCCCATGTAACACCTCTCCTACGCGAGCTGCACTGGCTCCCGGTGGTCTTCCGGGTGCGATTCAAGGTGTTAGTTATCACCTTTAAATGGCTTAGGACCTGGGTACCTATGAGACCGTCTTTTGCCACCAATAGCCTCCCACCGACCAGTTCGTTCTCACAGGGAGGGACTACTCAGGGTGCCATCAGTCAAATTATGCCGACTGGCGACTCCCAGGGGGAGGGCCTTCTCTGTGAGGGCTCCAACCCTTTGGAATGAACTGCCCCCGGAGATACGGAATATCCCTGATCTCCGTGCTTTCCGCCGTGCCTTCAAGACCCTGTTGTTTCAACAGGCGGGGCTAAACATATGAACATGTGAATGATTTTTTTTTTTTAAATGTTATCTAATTCTGGGTTTTATTTAATTGACCAAACTAAGTAATAATTTTAATTAGCAATTTTATGATGTTTGTGTGTCTATATTTTTCTTGACTGTACACCGCCTTGAGTCCTACGGGAGAAAGGCGGTATAGAAATATAATAAATAAATAAATAAATAAATAAGATCAAGTGAGGTACTGATATCACTCTATAAAGCCTTAATAAGACCACACCTAGAGTAGTGCATCCAGTTTTGGTCACCACACTATAAAAAAGATGTTGAGACTCTAGAAAAAGTGCAGAGAAGAGCAACCAGGATGATTAGGGGACTGGAGTCTAAAACATACAAAGAACGGTTGCAGGAACTGGGCATGGCTAGTCTAGTGAAGAGAAGGACCAGGGGAGACATGATAGCAGTCTTCCAATACTTGAAGGGCTGCCACAGACAGGAGGGGGGATCAAGCTATTCTCCAAAGCACCTGAAGGCCAGAGAAGGAATAATGGATGGATTGGAAACAAGGAGAGAGATTCAACCTGGAAATAAGGAGAAATTTTCCAACAGTGAGAACAATCCACCCATGGAACAGAAGTTGCCTTCAGAAGTTGTGGGAGCTTCATCACTGGAAGCTTTCAAGAAGAGACTGGACTGCCATTTGTCAAACATGGTGTAGGGCCTCCTACTTGGAAGGGGATTGGACTACATGACCTACAAGGTCCCTTCCAACTCTGTTAATCTGTACCACCTTACCTAATAAAATATCTGGGAAACACTGATCTTTTTTTTACACGGGATTACTGTGATCAGATCGGTGGGAAATAGTTTCTCTGAATGTGACCAAATTCTGCAATAGGGTAAGGTAAAAAGAGTCTCTGCAGATGTTATTCAGCCAGTCGTTGCCGACTCTAGGAGGAGGTGTTCATCTCCATTTCAAGGCCATTGAGCCAGCGCTGTCCAAAAACATTTCCGCAGTCATGTGGCCAGCATGACATCACTGAGGGTTGTGACCTTCCCACCAAAGTGGTCCCTATTTATCTACTCGCATTTGCATGTTTTCAAACTGCTAGTTTGGCAGGAGCTGGAGCAAGGACGGGAGCTCACCCCATCATGTGGCGCTCGGGGTCTCGAACCTGGACTGCTGGCTTTCCAGCCAACAAACCCAGTGTCTTAACCACTGACCCACTGTGTCACCCCAGGTTCTGCTCTTCTGCCGTGCTGTGTACAAAATTAGGCAAACTTTAACTGCGCACTGTTAATCCACCAGAACAAATGCAATATACTATTCTATCTTTTATTTTTATTTTTTAGTATCATTATGCTTTTATTCGCTGGTCTGGGACCGTAATAAAAAATTGATCGGTTGAGTGCTGGTTTTGGATCTTTACATGGATGCCTATGTATCAGTAGTGGGTTTCACTTACCTTTGCTACCGGTTCAGAACTGTGACCGCATGCACACAACACTTCTGGGCATGCAGAGAATCTTCTGGGCATGCGTAGAGCATCCGTGATGATGTCTAGGCAGGTGGGCGCCTTATAGCCAAATTCCATGCAGATCACCCGGGCAAGGCAGGAGGGGGTGGGACACACCCTCGGATGGGGTAACAGTACTTAATTTGTTTTTTTTCTTGAAACAGACCTCCCTGGAGAAATGAAGGGAGAGGGGCCGGATGTCAGCATTCTGATGCTGCCACAAAAAGGAGGAGACGAGGCTTGACTTTTCACCTACTTATTTTCTCTGTAGATAATATCCCCTAGGAGATGAGATGGGAGGGGGACATTCCTGTGGGCTGAGGTCAGAAGCTGGGGAGACTGACTTGGAAGATGGCCAATGAGAAGATGAGAATTGGGGAACGGAAAGGGAAGGGTTTGTGGGTCAGAGGGTTAGTATCAGCTATGACGAAGTCGGGGCCAGATCTGTCGTACTCAATAAATGGAATATTTCAGCAAAGATTAATTGTTTGGGAGTGCAATTTATTTGAGATGACATCGAAACCTGACACGGAGCTTCCCACCGCCGCCACTACCGAACCGATGTGAACCAGTAGAAACCCACCATTGCTACGTATGAATGATGCATTGAGATAGCAATCTGGTTTTTCCCTGGGCCATCCTTTTCCTTCAGTGCACTACAAATAACGAAGATGAAGATGAGGTCTATCATAAGTGAGCATCAAAAACTATCGGTGGTGACATCAGGAGGTTGTCAGAATAGGTAAGAATAAACTATTCCCACCCACTTTTCCCATTTCAGGGAGAGGAAAATGAAACAAAGCAGCTATACAATTTTTGATTGAATGAAAACAAGACCAAAATTGTGTTGCCGAGAGCTAATTTTCAATGGCACCATGCTGGAGGGTCCTGGAGTCTGAAGAAATAGGGGAAACGGGTGTCAGGTTGCTCATTCCTGCCCATTTCTGCCCAAGGGACTCTAATATTTAGGAAGCGTGTTGACCCTGAACCAAGCAGAGCTAAGCATCCAGTCATCAGCCACAGACAAAACTTCACGCCACTCTTTAGCATATCTCCCCGCCCCTCCCTCCCTCCACAATTCACATCTACGGAATTCATCCACCCAAAAAAATCAAAAGAGAAAAAAAAAACACCTTTCTCAAAACTTCACCGCTTAGGAAGGAAGATAAATGTTCTCCCTCTGCTTTCCCCGTTGTCATTGCATCATCAACATCTCTGTGTTAGTTTTAACAGTTCCCCCCCCCCAAAAAAAATGAACCTCGACTCCTGTAAAATTCCAGATAAGCTTCAGAACTAAGAATCATTTAGAGACTTTGTCACTCTTCCTAAACCCAAGTTGGCATCAGTTCGGAAAACTGACATGGAAAATTCCATAAAGGTTACAAGGATTTGTTATGAACCTATTAGACTTTTCCAAATTATTTTTTTTATTTCCTTGTGAAACAGGATTCTGGGTTCTTTCAACCTCCGTTCCTGTCCTTTTTCAGAATGTGTTTTTCTGATTGTTTTATGATTTGGGACAGTGGTGGGTTCCAGTCGGCGTTACTACCAGTTCTATTCGCTTCACTCACACGTGCGCCAAACTTGCGCTCCCGGCAAGCACATTAGGTATCTGCCCAGCTGAGGTGCGGCAATCCACTCTGCCGCACCTATCAGCTGGGCTAAAAAAGAAGGAATAAAGGTAGGAATAACGTGGGGGCAGGCGGGAGGGCCAAGCTCCCAGACAAAGAGAACCGGTTCGGTGACGTCACATCATCACCGCTACCGGCTCGGCCGAACCGGGAGGAATCCACCACTGGTTTGGGGTCTCATCGGATGACTTCCTCTTATAGCGTGATAGAAGGACAGATCTGCTTACCATTTTCCTGTTTTTTTGTTTTTTTTTAAATTTGATTTATATGCCACCCTTCTCCGGAGACTCAGGGCGGCTTACAACGCGCTAAGCAATCGCCTTCATCCTTTTTGTATATTTATACAAAGTCAGCTTATTGCCCACACAAACCGGGTCCTCATTTTACCTACCTTTGAAAGGATGGAAGGCTGAGTCAACCTTGAGTCTGGTGAGATTCGAACCTGCAGTAATTGCAGGCAGCTGGTCTTAATAACCAGCTTAATAACAGAGTGCCTTAGACCACTGTACTACCAAGGCTCTTGACTCTTGTTAAGAGAGAATTACGAAAGGGGTGACTGTTGGGGTGATGCGACAGGTGAGCTGAAGCAAACGAGTGGGTAGGCAGGATTGTCTGCGGGGGAATGAAAAAAGAAGTCAAGATGATGGCTGCAAATGTATACAGCCCCACCCCTTTTAATATGCTTCATATGGTATGGATAGCCCTGACATGGAACCAATACCCAGAACTCTTCTCTTCTCTTCTCTTCTCTTCTCTTCTCTTCTCTTCTCTTCTCTTCTCTTCTCTTCTCTTCTCTTCTCTTCTCTTCTCTTCTCTTCTCTTCTCTTCTCCCCTGCTTCCCTCTCCTCTCCTCTCCTCCCTTCTCTTTTCTTCTCTTTCCTTCCCACCCCTCCCCTGCTCTCTTCTCTACTCTTCTCTTCTCCTATCCTCATTTCTCCTTCTCCCTTCCCTTTCCTTCCCTCCTCTTCTTTTCTCTTCTCCCCTCCCCTGCTCCCCTCTCTACCATTCCCTTCTCTTCCCTCCCCTCCACTGCTCTCTTCTCTACTCTTCTCCTCTCCTCCCCTTCTCCCTTCCCTTCCCCTCCCTCTTCTTTTCTCTTCTCCCCTCCCCTGCTTCCTTCTCTTCTCTTCTCTTCTCTTCTCTTCTCTTCTCTTCTCTTCTCTTCTCTTCTCTTCTCTTCTCTCCTTCCCTTCCCTTCCCTTCCCTTCCCTTCCTTTTCCTTCTCATAGGTGGTCCACATTTAATGACTGGCGATTGTCCAGCAACCATTCAAATTTATGACAGCATTGAACTACTGACCATTGCAGTGTCCTGTGGCTTTAAAGAGTTGGAGAAGGATATTTACATTTGGTGTTCTCTCCCCCCTCCCCCCGTGCACACTCTGGAGTATCTTTATTGGATCAAATCTAAGTGTTGATCCAACACCATAGCATGTAGTTAAACCATAGTATTCTAAGATGGCATTGGCCACCAGTTCAGAAGGTTTTTAAAGAAAACGGGATATACTGAAGGTGTCTCATGCAAGCATGGATACTTGCTTTGTTGCCTGCATACAATTTTTAAATCACAAATAGCATCCCTTAAATAACATCTTAGAGAGAGCAGAAGTGAAGACTGTTATCTTCCTGTCAATGCTTATAACCTCCTGGGCCACTCTATGTGTGTGTGCGTGCCGGCATATGTGCGTGCATGTGTGACAAGATGCTAGACTGGGCAAGCCTTTAGTCTGATCCAGACTCAAAGTTTTTAAAAGAAGAGGCCATAAAAAGATCAAAGAATCAAAAGTCTTAAAGTTGCCTTCAGCATTAATTTTGTTGTTGTTGTTAGTTGCGAAGTCATGTCTAACCCATCACAACCCCATGGGCAATGTTCCCCCAGGCCTTCCTGTCCTCTACCATCCCCCAGAGTCCATTTAAGCTCACACCGACTGCTTCAGTGACTCCATCCAGCCACCTCATTCTCTGCCATCCCCTTCTTCTTTTGCCCTCCATCGTTCCCAGCATTAGGCTCTTCTCCAGGGAGTCCTTCTTTCTCATTAGGTGGCCAAAGTATTTGAATTTCATCCTCAGGATCTGGCCTTCTAAAGAGCAGTCAGGGTTGATCTCTTTAGGACTAACCAGTTTGATGGCCTTGCAGTCCAAGGGACTCGCAAGAGTCTTCTCCAGCACCAGTGTTCAAAGGCCTCAATTCTTTGGCGCTCAGGCTTCCTTATGGTTCAGCATTAATACCGGTGGCTAAATGCACAACCACTGCACAGGTTACAAACTCACAAACGTTCCTAGTTTAATGAGATATATTGCAGTTGTGTTTCTTTGTAACATTATTTCTATGCTTGCATGCTTTCGTATGTGCACATTACTGGATGCCTAATTGGAATCCAACATGGCATCCTTTTGGGGGGGAGAAATTGTTTCTTAGAAGTGATGCCACTTATCCACATCAGCAGACTCCGAAGCCAACCAAAAGATCTGAAATTCTGCTAACCTTCCTTTAGTGTATCTTCAATCAATTAATCCATCAGAATAGAGTTGGAAGGGATGTTGAAGGTCTTCTAGTCCAACCCTTTGCTCAAGCTGGAGACCCTGTACCATTTCAGACTAGTGGCTATCCAATCTTTTCTTAAAAGACTCCGGTGATGAAGCACCTACAGCTTCTGAAGGCAAGCTAATTGTTAATTGTTAATTGTTCTCACTGTAGTGGAGACCTCTACTAGGGATTCGAACTGCCGAACTGCTGACTGTTCTGATCGACAAGCTCAGCGTCTTAGCTACTGAGCCACCTAGCCAGTTGCTTCTCTCCTTCTCTCCATTATTTTTTGTCTTGCCTTCTGGTGCTTTGGAAGATAAGATGACCTCCTCTTCTTTGGGGCAGCCCTTCAAATACTGGAAGACTGCTATCCTGTTCCCCCCTATTCCTTCTTTTCTCTAGACTAGCCAAACCCAATTCCTGCAACCGTTCTTCCTATGTTTTAGTCCCCAGGCCTTTAATCCTCCCAGTTGCTCTTCTCTGTGCACTTTTTTCAAAGTCTCAATCTCTTTTTTGCAATGCAGTGGCCAAAACTGGATGCAGTTATTCCAGCTGCTATGGCCTTACTGAGCCTTTATCAAGCGGTACGAACACTTCGCGTGATTTTGATTCTATCCCTCCATTGATACAACCCAGGATTGTATTAGCTTGCCCGATCTGAGCCTGCCACCTCCTATGTAGGATGCTCTGAATATTTATTTCAAAAGCTTATAGCCAGCTTGCAGTAATATCGACTGCATTGCAGACACTCTTTTTTTTTTTCACTCATCCCTTCTTGCTCAGAGATTGAGGTTAGAGATGGAGCTGCTTTTTTTTTTTTTCCTTTTAAATTAAGTCGTGGTCCTCTGAGTCTTATTCCTTGGCTCACACCTTCCTTTTCAGCTATTTGCGATGTACAATCTGGCTGGTTTTCCCTCTAGAGGATCCCGTTTTTTGAGGGGGTGGAATCCTTCATTTATGCCCAAGAGCTTTCTTTCCTTTCCCTGTTTCTTCCTTCCTCCCAGAGGTTTGGCTCCTAATTTTTCTCCTATTCATGCCTCCCTCCCTCCTTCCCTCCTATCCACCCCCACCCACCCCACCCCAGCCCATGTCTTATTTTTCCTGGCTCAAAGTTTCATAGGACGGTTCAATCCCCTTTAGTACAACTATAGCAAGAGGTATCTAAAGAAGAACAGGAGGAGTCACAAACTCTCTCTGCAGCCGGTTGCAGCTCAATGTGGACTGTTACTTCTCTCTCTCTCTCTCTCCCTTCTTTCTTCATTCATTTCGACTTTCCTTCTAATATCAACCCTGCTGCTGTTTTTGCTGCTTTCCAACTGAAAATCTGATACACCAATACCAGGAACTTCGGGGTGGTGTTTTTTTGGGGAGGGGGCATTAGGGGGATAAATCAAGAAGAAGGTGACCCCCAGAGAAAAGCAAAGGACATCTGGGGGCTGTGAAGAAGACTCAGCAGGGCTGGCCAGAAGTTATCCTGTCTTCCTGAACTCCCTCGGACACAACAACGAGACTTCTAGCCTTCCGTTGGGCGTATGGGACTTAACTTCTCGAAGCACTGAATTGTGAAAGGTAAGATGTCACCTGTCCTTTCTGCTTTTTACATTTTAAGGTGTGTATGCGTGATAAGAGTTTTTGTAGTGATCGTGGGGATTTGGGTGCATTGTTTTTCTCTGCTAGGCAGCATTGGGATCATACAAGCAGGAGTGAAGATCTTCAGGTCATATGGATGCTTTACTTTGGTAAAATTGCTCCACTTATAAAAAAAAGAAAAGAAAAGGATGCTGGATTAAACAGAGGAAACCTTATCCTCCTCCATCTAACCATACAGAATGTCTTTTAATGCCTACCTTGAAGGGGGTGGGGTGGCAATTATTCTCTTTGCCAACTGTCCCAATTCCATGGCATCCATGAGCATTCGGCTGCCGCAACAGAAAAAGTTTGTTCATGATGGATGGTTGGGTAAATGGATGCTTATTGTTGCCAGGCAACCAAGGAAAGGAACAAAACTTACATCCAACTTCTTTCTTCGATTTTGTTTTGGGGGTAGTGGGAATGGATCTGTAGACGGGAAGAAATGGATAATTCGATGATATTGCTTTATGAGGGAGGGGTTAGAAGTGAAATCCCATTAAATTGAGCTAAGAGAATATTGGGGTGTGTGGGTGTCTTTAGCAGCAAACTGATTTGGTCCAGGTCTAAGACCAATCCACTAGAAAGTTATGCTGGTTATTGCAGATTCTTGTTGTTATTATTATATCACCATTTCTCCTCCTCTGTTAATCTACTTGGCATGTAGCCAATTTACAGAAACACCATACATGGGTCCTTTCCCAAATAATCTACATTTAGACTAGGATCACACTAAGCACTAATTGCTTTAACTGCAGTTTACTGAATGACCAATTCATCGGCTTCACACAATGCATGAAACCCTAGTTTACAAACCACAGCAGCTGAGTTCACGGTCCATCAAACATTACAGTTTAGTGTAATGTATGTTTGCAAAGTGGGAAAGCAGAGAAGGAGCGAGGCATGTGGCTAAGGTCAATGGGTGCTTTAGAATGAGATCTCTCAAGAGAAGATAAGGGTTTATTGAAGTAAAGAAGTTAACAAGTTTGCAAATATGCAGCTCGGATGCAGGCACATCTGCATTTTGAAAAAAAATGGCTTTGTCAGTATGATAGCTACTTGCATTATTCATGAACTAAGCGGTCAAAGTAGCACTAATGACTAAGCTTATTAATGACACAACTACATCCTTTTCGTCTTCAAGGATCTCAAATGCCCAAATAGATTTTTTTTCCCCTTTTCCTTTATTACAACAACCCTATAAGGTATGTCAGACTACGAAATGATGACTGCCTTGGCATAACAAGCTTATTCAGGTCAAGTAGAAACTGCGGAGCTGAACTAGGATATCATATTAAGATTTAGTAATGTTAATTTTGGTTTTTCTATGTGCTTTTGGTTTAATTTGTTCTGCAAACCATCTTTTTCGTCTATGGTTTGTTACGTCGTTGGAACCTAAAAGATAGCTGGTTCATCCACAAGTTAAGTCAAGGAGTTTGTGTGAATATAGGCAGCAATATACGATCATCTAGGGGAAGCCATTATTAACAAATGAAGATTTCATTGGAACAATTTGCCTCCAGAAGCTGTAAATGCTCCAACGTTGGAAGTTTTTAAGAAGAGATTGGATAACCATTTGTCTGAAGTGGTGTAGGGTTTCCTGCCTAAGCAGGGGGTTGGACTAGAAGACCTCCAAGGTCCCTTCCAACTCTGTTATTCTATGTCTAAATAATCTTCCCAATTCAGTGTCAAAGTGCTTGGTCATTATTCCATTTTTCTTGGCTATTCATTACTCAGAGACTAAGTCTCGGTATTAAAAAATTGTGAAATTATAGATTTACATCTGCAGGCCAAGAGTTCTGTTATCCCTTATGCTACGAAGCTGTAATATTTGGAGGTTTGTTCTTAGAATGCCGTTCTTTGATCTTACTTCGGGCTGTAAGCTGTCTGGAAAGATGGGATATTTGGCAAATGTAAAAAAAAAAAAACATATACAAATGATGAATGAAAGCATTAAGAACTTGGGGGAGAACAGTGGCCTTAGATCCTGCTTTTTTTATTAAAAAAAAAATGTTTCTGGCTGTGAAACGTTGATCCTAAGTCCCCGGTGACTTTTTACAAGGTCTAGAGTGACTAGAGGTTGATGTTTTTTCTTTTTCTTTTTTTAAATCCAACAGATCAGCTTAGAATGGCTAAAGGCCTACTTTCTTTTTGAATGAATGCACAGAACTCTGTTTTTTTTTAAAAAAAAATTCAATGTGGTTTCGTTTTAAAAAGAGAATGTGTCATTTCTTCATGGAATCGACGTTTTCAAAAACCCTTCATTAATCCTGAATGCTTGTATTTTCTGCCTGATGCCAAACCCCTAAAC
This sequence comes from Arizona elegans, assembly GCA_022577455.1. Classification (NCBI taxonomy): domain Eukaryota; kingdom Metazoa; phylum Chordata; class Lepidosauria; order Squamata; family Colubridae; genus Arizona; species Arizona elegans. The sequence continues at coordinate 12,414,557 of JAKOOJ010000016.1, forward strand.
TTTAGCCTTGGCCAATTAGAAATATGCTTTGCCCAAAAAGAAAAAATGTGACCACATACATTTAAAAAAAGGGGGGGGGGAGAAAGAACAGGGACCATGCATGAATTTTGCTCCTTTATTCTATTAGCCTGATTCTTTGTGTCTTCTTTAAACTTTCTTTCTTTCTTTCTTTTTTTTTTTTTTTGGTTAATTGCTAATGGGTAAGTCCCAGAATACATGTAATCATTATTATTTTTTTTCTCCGGTTAAAGGAGATTGCTTTTCTCCGGGAATAAATCAGTCCTCACTGAACATAGTAGTTTAAAGATGAGACATGCTGCCAGTGTCAGGAAAAGTTTGACAAACTTTTTAGAAGTAACACAAACCACCCAGGATGCACACTTTCATAGAAATCAGCAGTTTATATGAATAAAAACAATAAACAAATGTTTGCACCTATAGCATATAATCACGTTTTGGTTCAATAGATATTCAAAATGTGCATCCTTCTCATGAGAAGACTACCACAGTTCTCACACAGTGCGAGTCTCAAACGAAAGCCATAGAGATGGTTCCTTATTTCTTAAAAAAAAAAAAAAAGATTGAGTTGAGACTCTAGATAAAGTGCAGAGAAGAGCAACCAAGATGATTAAGGGACTGGAGGCTAAAACATTCGATGAATGGTTCCAAGAACTGGGCATAGCTAGTCTAGTGAAGAGAAGGACCAGGGAAGACATGATAGCAGTTTTCCAATATTTGAGGGGCTGCCACAGAGAGGAGGGGGTCATGCTATTTTCCAAAGCGCCTGAGGGCCACACAAAGAATAATGGATGGAAACTGAACAAGGAGAGATTCAATCTAGAAATAAGGAGAAATTTTCTGACAGTGAGAACAATCAACCCACGGAACAGAAGTTGCCTTCAGAAGTTGTGGGAGCTCCATCCCTGGAAGCTTTCAAGAAGAGACTGGACTGCCATTTGTCAGAAATGGTGTAGGGTCTCCTGCTTGGGCCGGGGGTTGGACTAGATGACCTAACAAGGTTCCTTTCAACTCTGTTAATCTAATCTAAAAAGAATCTCTGCTTATAGAATATCTTAAAATGTTTGCCAATTTTTTATAATCTGATTTTACAAAGAAAAATACTCTCGCCCAGGGCTGTACGATCTAACACATTTCTAAAAGTTGCTGCTGTATTTGGGATATTTAAAATTGTGGGGGATGGCAGGGTGGGAATTGCTCAGATTGCTGTCGAAAATTTGTGTGTGCGTGCATGCGTGCGTGCGGGTGTCTGTGTCTGTCTGTCTGTCTGTCTGTCTGTCTGTCGGCTCCTGGCAACTGCCTCGACAAGTCTTTGCAGTTTTCTTGGCGAAAGGTTTTTCAGAAGTGGTTTGCCATTGCTTCCTTCCTAGGGTTGAGAGAAAGGGGCTGGCCCAAGCTCACCCAGATGGCTTTGTACTTGTGGTTGAGACTAGAACTCACACTCTCCTGCTTTCTAGACTGGTGCCTTAACCACTACGCTGTATAGGAAAGCAAAGTGCTCTTGAATCCGATGACTTCATGTCTGGGTCCATCCATGCCATTTACTAGGCAATTTTTTTTTTTTTACAGAAATAGTTTGTTCTGGCCTTCTCCCATCCAAAGATTGACCAGGTACAGCACTGCTTAGCTTCCAAGCTCAATGTCAGCCAGGCGCTGCCACATCCAGAGTTGGTCAGTTGATTTTAATGAATTGATGTTTAAATGAATTAACCTTTTTTTTTTGTCCCAATTTGACTTCTCTTATTAGTATTCCACTCAAGGGTCAGTATGTCCTTCATCTCAAGTTGTGCCTCTCAATTTTAAATAAAACTCCATCTGTTAGCTTTATCTCCTGCTTATCCTTTAGGGATCTTCCTGATGTTGTTTTTTTCTTTGCACCTATTAAAAGTTTACAAAGTCTTTTAACATCATAATGATTTGCATCCCATTCCAATGTCTGATATTGGAAGGGGCTATTCTTTTCAGTTCCAGCATGGCAGGTGATGACTTGGCCTCAAACCGAAGTATCCTGAACCCAAAACAGCAAAATGATCTGTTTTGAATGTAAGACATTTTCTTCCGAGCAATTCACATGGTGCTAAGCAACAACCTTGTGAGACACGCTGGGCTGAATTTACTGATTCAAAATTAACCTCAGCTTTTGGTGGCTGAGGGTAGATTTGAACCAGGATCTCTATCTCCCAAGCCCAACCTCCTAAACACTGCATCAGATACAGATTAACAGATAAAAATACAGATTAAGAGAGTTGGAAGGGACCTTGTAGGTCATCTAGTCCAACCCTCTGCCCAAGCATGCTGCCTTGATCTTGTTTCAGGGGTGAAATCCAGGAGGATCTGACAGGTTCTGGAGAACCGGTAGCGGAAATTTTGAGTACTTCATAGAACTTGCAAATGCAACCTCTGGCTGGCCCCAGAGTGGAATGGGAATGGAGATTTTAAAATATCCTTCCTCTAGGAGTGAGGTGGGAATGGAGATTTTGCAGTATCCTTCCCCCAGGAGTGGGGAGGGAATGGGGATTTTGCAGTATCCTTCTCCTGCCACACCCACCAAGCCACACCATGCCCACCAAGCCACACCCACAGAACCGGTAGTAAAAAAATTTGGATTTAACCACTGTCTTGTTTAGTTAGTCCATTTCATTGTAAAGCTTCCTTAGAGATCAGAAAAGGAAGCATTATGTCTTTCGGGATGTAGGCACTGAATAAAAGGTGATAAACCAGTACTTTCATCAATACTGATGAAAAGTATTGGAAGATGGAGGAAGGCCATGTCAGAATATTGCCTACATATGATGCACCAGAGACTAGAAGAGGTTAACAGGCCAGATAAGCAGGGGTGAAATCCAGGAGGTTCTGACAGGTTCTGGAGAACCGGTAGCGGAAATTTTGAATAGTTCGGAGAACCGGCAAATATCACCTCTGGCTGGCCCCAGAGTGAGGTGGGAATGGAGATTTTGCAATATCCTTCCCCTGCCACGCCCACCAAGCCACGCCCACAGAACCAGTAGTAAAAAAAAATGAATTTCACCACTGCAGACAAAGAATAATGGATGGAAACCGATTAAGGAGAGATTCAACTTAGAAATAAGGAGAAATTTTCTGACAGTGAGAATAATCAACCCATGGAACAGAAGTTGTGGGAGCTTCATCATTGGAAGCTATCAAGAAGAGACTGGACTACCATCTGTCAGAAATGTCCTGCTTGGGTGGGGAGCTGGACTAGATGACCTACAAGGTCCCTCCCAACTTGATGTCAGCATCCCAGCACTGACATATAAAGAGAGGAGAAGCTTGAACTTTTGCCTACTAAATCCCTTTGAAGATTCTGTCTCCTCGGAGATGGGAGAGGGGGGGGAGACATTCCTGTGATCTGACGAAGAAGAAATCAGGAAAGTGACTTGGAAGATAGCCAATGAGAAGCAGAGAATTGGGGATCGGAAAGGGAGGGGTTGGGGGGCAAAGGTCAGTACTGACCGCGAAAGAGCCAGGATCAGATCGCTGTGCTCAAATAACGAGAAAATTTCCTTAAAGATCGTCAGTTTGGAAATTCATTTATTTTGAAATAGCATCGAAACCTGACACTTGGTTATTCTGTTATTTAAATCATTCATTCTAAACAGGTGAGGCACTTTGCAAATTTGCAACCGTTTTATGCTGTAGAGTTTTTTTTTTTTTTTTGCCAGGTTGTGTCCAAGGACTGCCTAACTAGATTTTGGTATTCATTTCTCACGGCTACAAGTCAACGATGGCTAACTCCTTTGTAACAAGCTGGAGGACAAAGACAATGTGCTGCTAATGAAATGACCTTGAATCGCTGAGGAGTCCGTAACTGTCTTTTTGGTGTCGCCGAGATAGGTGAGACGCTGAGATGCTCTGTCCATTCTGGCAGGGCTCCAGGGAGTGTGTTGAGCACAGAAGGCTTCTTTCCATGGTTATTTCTAAAACGAAACAGCGAGAATTATTCCAGTAAAAAAAAAAAAAAATTTGCAACGTCATCTTAAGCAGAGCTTCATACCAGTCTTGGATTCCTCTGCAATCTGCAATCCTTGCTTTAAAGCGAGGATCCCAGGTTCATTTGCATCGTTCCCCAGAATGCTCCTCTAAATCAGGCGTGCAAACCTCAGCAGCAAAATGACCTATTAAAGCTGACCTTTCTGGTAATTTTTAGTTCATTTGCTCGCTTGCCTGCTGTCTCTTCATCTGGCCTAGAACAAAAAGACAACACAATTGGAGCCCCCACACACATACACCCTCACCCTCCAAGGCTTAGAAAAATCCATCTCAATCCCATTAAGTATACAACTCCTGGGCTGGAAATAGTTGACTTGCCCAGCTTTGCTTTAAGGGAATGGAAAGCTCTGATTTAAGAAGAATTCACACCGGACTTGGCATCGGCTGTGCCGATAGAGCAAGAATAAGTCAAACTGGCAGGCTTCCAGCTCTTTATTTCTCTAGAAAATTAAATGACAAATTGCAGCTGCTGAAGTCCTCTTTCTATACATCTAGAAAAATGTAATATGAATGGATTCTTCTCTAGCAGCTTCCTGGCCCACCGATCAGATTCTCCCATTTTCTTTTGCTCTGCCACCGTCTTGTTCCGGCTCCACCTTTATCAGGGTTCCAAGCAGTGGTGGGTTTCAAAATTTTTTACTACCGGTTCTGTGGGTGTGGCTTGATAGGCGTGGCAGGGGAAGGATACTGTAAAATCTCCATTCCCTCCCTACTCCAGGGGAAGGTTACTGCAAAATCCCCATATCCTCCCGATCAGCTGGGACTCGGGAGACAGAGAATAGATGGGGACAGGGCCAGTCAGAATTTTTACTATTGGTTCTCCAAACTACTCAAAATTTCCACTACCGGTTCTCCAGAACTGGTCAGAACCTGCTGAAACCCACCTCTGGTTCCAAGCCTAATTCGTGACCTCCTTCTGTGGCTTCATCTCATTTAGCTCCACCCATGAGGTTCACCTACATAATAACTTTATAATTTTATTTTATTTTTTGCATTATGCAAGTCCCTGCAAGTTGCATCCTATGTGAGCACAGGATTGGGTTTACATCAGGGGTGGGCTGCTTGGGGTTCGAATCTAGCTAAGATTCTGTGCAGTTCGGAGAACCCCCAAATCCCACTCCTGGCTAGCCCTGCCCACTCCACCTACCCCTCCCAGGAGTCCCCATATGGCCCGTTTTGGATGCAGGTAAATGCAGGGCACGCATAGAGGCTCAGGGAAGGTGAAAAATGGGCCTACCGGAAGTTTGGGAAGGCTGGAAATGGGCCTTTTCCGGCCTCCAGAGCCTAGGGTGTTTTCGCCCTCCCAGAGGCTCAAAAAAAGCCTCCGGAGCCTGGGGAGGGCAAAAACGCCTACCCACCCCCGCCATGGTGCAGGAGGCCAATTAAGCCACGCCAACCCAGCAACCGGGCAGAGAACCCCCTGCTAAAATTTTTGAAGCCCACCCCTGGTTGACATACATGTAGCTGTGATTCCCTTTGTTCATAATATGCATGCCTCTCTCATACATTCCTCTTTGACCTTTATCTTATTCTTGCATACTGTATGAACCTTGAGCAGGCAGGAAAAGCAACAAAGATTTCTCCCACTTGTCATAGATAAGTTGGTTTTATACTGCCATTTGATATGAAAAACCAGCAGTTTCCCCTCAATGTCGCTTTCCAATTAAGTACTATAGGATGAACTCATCGGCATGGTATTCCTTATCTGGCCAACCTCAACCTTGCAAGTTTAAAACTTCCTCCTCCCTATCTCCTTTACAGCCTGAGAAACTGTTTCCACCTGCTATATAATTGCAGGCTACCTTGTCTCTTATCTGACCGTTCCCTTAACAGCAGCTCTTTGCCCAGCCTCTCAAGGTCTTTCCTGCATAACATCACAGAAATAGAGACAGGATTGCTCTAGGATTGCTCTTCAAGTCTATGTCTGGAAAAATAAGAGTGGGTAAAATAGCAGGTAAAGCATTCCATCCTACTATGATTTTTTTTAAAAAATAAACGTTTTAAAAAATTCCACATTCCTGCAGGGATGTAACATCCGCCAAGAGCCATGGTGGCGCAGTGGTTAGAATGCAGTATTGCAGACTAAACTCTGCCCACTGCCAGGAGTTCGATTCTGACCGGCTCAAGGTTGGCTCAGTCTTCCATTAAGGTGACCAATCATCCTCCTTTAGGGAGGACAGTCCTTCTTTTGTAAGTTCTGTCCTCTCTCAAAAAGTGCCCTCCTACATGTCCTCCTTTTTGATATTTGAAGACTAATCTGTAAATCTCCATATTCGATCGATGCCGATCTGATGCGATCCGTTGCGTGTGATGTGACATATTTGTATTTGACATGACGATTCATCAAGGCACGGTACAGCGCGGCGAGACGCGATGAGGAGACGCTTGTGCTCCGCACAGGAGAATTGCTTTGAGAGAGTGCACTGCGAGCAAGAGTGCGGCGCACGCAAGTGGCTTTGTTTACTTCTTACCGAATCATAACACGGCACACACACACACGTGTCCTCCTTCTCATTGTAAAAAAGTTGGTTACCTTACTTCAGTGGTGGGATTCAAATAATTTAATAACCGGTTCTCTGCCCTAATGATTTCTTCCAACAACCAGTTCACCAAACTGCTCAGAAAGTTAACAACCGGTTCTCCCGAAGTGGTGTGAACCGGCTGAATCCCATCATTGCCCTTGGCACTCCGGGCAGTGGTGGGATTCAGCCAGTGGTGGGATACAAGTAATTTAACAACCGGTTCTCTGCCCTAATGATTTCTTCCAACAACCAGTTCACCAAACTGCTCAGAAAGTTAACAACCGGTTCTCCCGAAGTGGTGTGAACCGGCTGAATCCCATCATTGCCCTTGGCACTCCGGGCAGTGGTGGGATTCAGCCAGTGGTGGGATACAAGTAATTTAACAACCGGTTCTCTGCCCTAATGATTTCTTCCAACAACCAGTTCACCAAACTGCTCAGAAAGTTAACAACCGGTTCTCCCGAAGTGGTGCTAACCGGCTGAATCCCATCACTGCCTTACTTCCATCCTTCCGAGGTCGGTAAAAATGAGACCCCAGATTGTTAGGGGGCAACACGCTGACACTGTAAACCACTCAGAAAGTGCTGTAAAGTAAGGGTCCCCAACCCTCGGGCCGTGTCCCACTACTGGGCCGTGAGTTGTTCAGAACTGGACCACCCAAAGCAGTGGGCAAGCGTGCCCACGTGCATCTCCACTTGTGTGAGCAGAGGGCGAGCGTGTGCCACCCATTCACATAAATAAAGCTGTGTGCACCTGTGTGCTTGCCTGCCACTCATGCAGACCCATCCCCCCCCCCACCAGTCTGGCACACGGAGCTGCTCTTCCGGTTTCTGGTGTTCCCCCACGCGCACGTTCATGCTCTCGTTTTGGCACTCGGTGCCAAAAAGGTTTGCCAACACTGCTCAAACTGCTGTCGTCTCAGCCACCGTTACAACGGATGAGACTAACAGAATAGAATAACAGAATAACAGAGTTGGAAGGGACGTTGGCGCAGTGGTGAAATCGAATTTTTTTTTTTACTACCGGTTCTGTGGGCGTGGCTTGGTGGGCGTAGTGTGGCTTGGTGGGCGTGGCTTGGCGAGCATGGCAGGGGAAGGATACTGCAAAATCCCCATTCCCTCCCCGTTCCTGGGGGAAGGATATTGCAAAATCTCCATTCCCACCCCACTTTAGGGCCAGCCAGAGGTGTTATTTGCCAGTTCTCCAAACTACTCAAAATTTCGGCTACCAGTTCCCTGAACTACTCAAATTTTCCGCTATCGGTTCTCCAGAACCTGCCTTGGAGGTCTTCTGGTCTAACCCTCTGCCCAAACAGGAGACCGTATATCAGTCTGACTGACACAAAAGGGATAAACCTTTAACACCCAGAGAGCTGCTTACAACTACTGTATGTTACACCAACATAATCTGCAAGTCTATTTTGTCACTTTGAATGAACTGATGTTTAATGAATTAACCTTTTTTTTTTTGGTCTCAATTTGACTTCTCTTATTCGTCTTCCACTCAAGGCTCAGTACTTCCTTCATCTCAAGTTGTGCCTCTCAGTTTTAAATAAAAGTCCATTTGTTAGACTTAACTCCTGCATATCTTTTTCTTTTTAATTTTGATTTATATGCCGCCCTTCTCCGGAGACCCAGGGTGGCTTACAGTGCGTTAAGCAATAGCCTTCATTCTTTTGTATATTTATACAAAGTCAGCTTATTGCCCCCACAATCTGGGTCCTCATTTTACCTACCTTAGAAAGGATGGAAGGCTGAGTCAACCTTGAGCCTGGTGAGATTTGAACTCGCAGTAATTGCAGGCAGCAGATGTTAATTAGTCTGCTGAGCCACCAGAGCTCCTTTAGGGAGGGACCCTCCCCCATTTTTTTTCTTTGCACCTATGAAAAATCTACAAAACCTTCCAGAGGTGGGATTCACTTACCTTCCCTACCAGTTCACAAATGTGAGCGTACGCACTCACTCACTTCGCTCACACACACCATCAACGAGCAGGTGCTTGGCCTTCCGCGCATGCTCTTTGAAAGCATGTGTGCCTTCCACACATGCACCCAGCCTCAAAAGTGTGGCTAAATAGGACTACTTCCTGGTGGGTTGGCGGGTGGGTGGGTGGGAAGGTGAGTGGACGCTACCAGTTCGCCAGAACCGGCCAGAACCGGCTGAATACCACCTCTGCTTTTAACCTCATAATGTCTTGCATCCCATTCCAACTTCTGCTATTGGAAGGGGTCAATCTTTTTCTCTTCTTTTCAACTCTATAAATTCTAATAACATAATAACAAGAGTGGGAAGGGACCTTGGAGGATTACTGGTGCAACCCTCTGCCCAAACAGTCTCTATACCAATCTGACTCGCACAAAAGGGATCAATCTTTAACACCCAGGGAGCTGCGTACAAGTACTGCACATTACACCAATATAACCTGCAAGTCTACTCTACTCTTACAGCGGCTGGATTTTCAGATAAAATGGGACTGAGTCATCAATGTATTGTGGAAATGGGCACGATGGCCTACTTCAGCCAATATGCTAAACTAATTGATCATTATTTTAACATATTGGATGTTCTAGGCATGCGCACCCGCCAGCTGGTTTTCGCACACGCTAGAGCACCAGAAACTTGAAGACTAGCTGGCCGGCGTGCACATGCCTGTTTTTTGGCCGTTTTTCAGGCCGTTTTTCAGGCCATTTTGGGGGCATTTTCAGGCCGTTTTTTCGAGCCAAAACCAGCCTGAAAATGGCCCCCCAAACAGCCTGAAAACAGCCTGTTTTTTTGCCATTTTCCGGGCCATTTTCTGGCGCTCCACCACCCACAAAGACCAGCTGGCCAGTGCTGGAAACCAGAAGAACAGCTCGCAACAGCGCGCATGCCCACAGAGAGGGCTCTTTGCGCCACCTCGGGCACGCGTGCCATAGGTTCGCCATCACAGTTCTAGGCCATCATGCCTTTCTTTTTTCATTGAGCTATTCCATTTTCTGCAAATGGAGGACTCATGTTTTTGTTCATCCAGATTTAGAATTGAGCATGTTGCTTCCACCGAGCTCCCGGGAGCTCCGACTGGCTTTTCTAATTGATTCCTAACTTTCCAGGACTGCCAGTCCTCCTGCGGAATCTGGCTCATTTCAGAGACAATAATTCTGTCCGACAACAATGCCAACGTTCATGGGCACAATAGGAGTAGATGCTTGCTGAGGTTATTATTCAAGACCTGCTCACTTAAGCAAACTTTTCAAGATCAGAATGGTCCGTCGTTTCTGCAATTCTCACACACCAAGCCGAGACGATGCTATGCCAACGAACGGAAAACTGGGGCCAAAAACAACAGGTTGCACTTTTATGTTCAATTTTATGTAACACCATCCTTGGACATTTATAGAAACATCCTTCAATTCACGGTTCCTTCTCCCCAGTTTATAGTCTGTAATTTTTTTAAAAAAATGGGATTGCTATTAGTTTAGCCTTCTTGATTTCTATCCCGTGCTCATTTCTTCCCAATCCGGTAGAAATTCAAATAGAGCCAGACAAATGCAACAAGGTGATTTGCATCTCTCTCAGCCTCCATTATTTGCTCACTTTATGTGGGGAGCCCCTGTATAAGTTTCCTTGGTGCTTGGCTTAAAACAAAAATAATATTGGCACAGCCCTGCCTTTATTTTTCACAAGGAGGCACATTGGTATGCAGCTGGAGTCAACTCTCCCGGCGTCTTCATCTCATTTTAGAGAACAACAGGCAGGTTCATCAGCTTTAAAGAAGATGTTTCCAGTTCTCCAATCTGTCTGCTGCTGCTGCTTCTTTTTCTTTCCCAGCGTTGCACTGGGGATGAGTGTTTGGCTGTTGCAAAGTTTCCCCTTCCCACAATTTGGTCATCTCCTCAAAGGCCTCCCCTACAGCTTCCATTGCCCTGAAAAAGCCAGCTGCCATGTTGCCCATCAGGCCAGAAGACATGATGAAAACCCTTTGATTTCACAACATACAGACCAGGGGTGGATTCTACTTTTTTTTATTAATTTGATTTATATGCCTCCCTTCTCCGGAGACTCAGGGCGCCTTACAATGCGCTAAGCAATAGCCTTCATCCTTTTGTATATTTATACAAAGTCAGCTTATTGCCCCCACAAACTGGGTCCTCAATTTACCTACCTTAGAAAGGATGGAAGGCTGAGTCAACCTTGAGCCTGGTGAGATTCAAACCTGCAGTAATTGCAGGCAGCTGGTCTTAATAACAGAGTGCTTTAGACCACTGTACTACCAAGGCTCTTACTTACCTTTATTACCAGTTCGCAATGGGCACACGCTTCTACGCATGTGCAGATAATCTATTATGATGTCTGGGCAGGTGGACGGAGCCTCCTGCCACTTTTACTACCGGTTCGTAAGAACCGGACAGAACCGGGAGCAACCCACCACTGATACAGACAACATAGCTTCAATGGGTAAAATGTGACCATCCTAGAGCAAGTCAAGTCCAAACCCCCCTCCCACAAGAAATTTCCAGAAGCCTGGCGCTCGGACAGATTAGCCATCAATAGACACATTAAAAACAATGGCGACCATTTGCCTTAATAATCTTAAATGAGATGTACAACAAGACGATGCAATATCACCTATCCTTTTCTCAGCCTGCCTTGAAGAAGCATTTCTCAAACTAGACTGGGCAAAAGATGGAATAGACATCCACGGCACCTCTTTAAATCACTTCAGATTTGCAGATGATGTTTTTCTAAGAGCTAGGTGGCGCAGTGGTTAGAATGCAGTACTGCAGGCTAGTTCTGCTGACTACCAGCTGACTGAAATTTGGCAGTTCGAATCTCGCCAGGCTCAAGGTTGACTCAGCCTTCCATCCTTCCGAAGTTGGTAAAATGAGGAGCCAGATTGTTGGGGGAAAGAGGCTTACTCTGTAAACCGCTTAGAGAGGGCTGTAAAGCACCGTGAAGCGGTATATAAGTCTAAGTGCTATTGCTATTGCTATTGCTATTCTCATCTCACAAGATCAGAAGAGCTATAAAGAATACATTCAAAAACTGCACAAAGCATTGGGCTCCAAAATAAACCTGAAAAAGAGCCAGTTCACTAATGAAAGAAAAAAATGTTGTACCTGGAGAAGAATTAGACATGGTAGACCACTACATATTCCTTGGCCAATGGATCTCAGTGGAAGATGACACAATAAGGAAAATCGAATGGTATGTTAAATGTGGTTGGCAGGCAAGCTAAGCATAATTTTCACGAAAAACCTACACTTGAAGAGAAAAGTGAGTGTCTGCTACCTGCTCTAACATATGCCAGTGAAACATGGGCACTAACCTCACAATCAATCCAAAGGCTATGAAGAGCCATGGCACAAAGAGCCATGGAAAGGTACATGCTCAGCATTACAAGACAAGATAAAAAGATCCGCACATGGATTAGAGAACAAACGAAAGCATTTTTTCTACAACCTCTTTGGCCAAAAAAATGCTTTTAAAAGTAAAAAAAAAAAAAAAAAAGCCTCTGATAATCGTGCGGCTTAGCTGGGATCATCAGAGGCTTTTTTTAAAAAAAAGAAAGCCTCTGCTGATCAGGCAAGTCAGCTGGGATCTTCAGAGGCTTTAAAAGCATTATTTAACAACCTCTTCAGCTGAAGAGGTTGTAGAAAAAATGGTTTTAAAAGTAAAAAAAAAAAAGTTGGCCACGGCCACTTAGTCATATTACCCCCACCACCACCAAGCCACGCCCACAGAACCGGTAATAACAAATTTTACATTTCACCACTGGAGTAAAAGGATTGAAATGGAAATGGGCTGGTCACATAGGAAGAAAAACGGATGGCAGGTGGACCAAGGCGGTCATAGAATGGATCCCACTTGATCAAAAGCATCCACGAAAGAGCCTCCAAAACAAGATGGATCGATGACATCATCAAGTATGACAGGCCCAATCGGCAAAAGAAAGCTCAGGACCGTATGGGTTGGAAACATGCGGAAGAGCCCTTCATCCTGCACTGGACAGACAATGGCTAAAATGATGGTGATGAAGATACACATCATCAATATCTACAGACGATGCAAAAGAAACAATCAACCAGCCCAAAAGAGAACAAAAAGGCTTCAGCACTTCTCCACACCCAGATCAGCATAGATCAGTGATAACTAACTTTTTCCGGACCGAGTGCCCAAAGCTTGCGCACGCCTGAATGTGCATGCATGCACCCGAACCCCTAAGATGCAATGCGTGGCAGCCCCCACGCACACACACACCCATGTGCATTTGGCCCCCCAAACGTGCCCCACATGCACATGCGTGTGTGGCCCCCCCCACGCGACCTGCCCCCCACGCATGCACGGCGTGGAAGGTGTGTTCGCATGCGCAGCGGAGCTGAATTGGGGCGACGGTTCGCAGGCAGAGTGGGTGCTGCCTGCCACCTCTGGCACACGTACCATAGGTTCGCCATCACAGGCATAGATTAACTCCAAGACTAACATCAAACCAACGATCAAGTCAACAATACCCCAATCAAGAAACTTCAAAAGAAGCCAACAATGAATTGGCCAACCAAAGAACCTCTAAGACCAACCCCACCAGCACTGGCCAGGCAAACTACTGGAATATAAACTGAGAGCAAATCAGACTCCTTACTAGCACTGATGCTGTTACCTAGTTGGGTAAGGAAACATCTTCAAGGAAACAAGCAAGCACAGAGAACACCTGTTGTGACCTAGGCTTACTGAGTCATTACAAGACATAATTAGTCCCAAACAAACCTATTTTATTGTAACAGCTGAGAATTACGTTCATTCCCAGCTGAATCCCAATTAGTTGTAAAACAAGTCCTTTGGAAGAAGTCCTTTGGGATAATCATCAGCCTTTATCTTCTTTGACACCCTGCCAAAGGCCTTACTTGGCAAAGCCCCACGAAGTTCAGAAACAAACAACAGATGCTGACTGGAAACAGAGTTAGCAACGTTGCTTTCCTGCAAAAGGCCCCAAGTGCCTTTGTTTCTCTTTTAAGCCTAATGGGAGGGGCCAATCATCTCCTGGCCTTACTCCTGACTCATCCCTTTTGCTTTAGCAGCTCTGCACATGCGTGCACTAGGAACAGGCTCCTCCTATTCCTCTGCCTCTCTGCTGTCTGACTCTGGGGGCTCTGGAGTCCATGCATCACTCCCAGATGGCCCCAGCCCCATCTCTGCCTCCAATGCAGAGCCCTCGTCCGGGTCTGCCTCTGACTCCAGGACTGGCCCATGTTCCTCACTGTCTGGCTCCGCTGCCAGCTGCACAGGCTGCTGGCGGACCACAACAACACCAAGGAGCCCTCGTGTTGCCTTTCCACAGCCAGTGTCTCTGCAATGGCAACAAAAGTTGGGTTCATCTCACACTCCATAACACTGCCAGCTTTTGGCTGCTGCGTAGCAGCAAGGACCCTTTAAAATTTCTTATTAAAAGAGAGCAAGAGAGAAGGTTGGCAGGCTGGCTGGCTGGCTGGCTGGGAGGGTGTCGAGGTGGAGTGAGAAACTGAGCAAGTTGTTACATATTAAATTAACCCAAGCGAGATGCAACGGCGGAAATTGTAGCGTTTGCTTTTGAAAAACTCCCTGTTCTCCTTGGAGAGGAGCAGAACAAGTTCGCCCTATGTGTGCATAACTAGAACTACTCCGGTCTCCATCCATCTGTGTGTACAAGCTGTTTCTGCCCATCTTCCCTCAATAGACTTACAGTGCAGACATATAGAAGGTTTTTTGTTGAGCCATGGAATAGATGGGGCCTTTTTAAAAAAAAATTATATAATGGGGATCATCCAGCTTTTTTAAAAAAAACAACAACTATTCATAGCAACTGTGCACGTACACACCAACCTCTGTATAGGAGAGTAAGAGAGGATGGATTGTGTCTTCTTTTTAGATAACATGCTGTTGGTCATGAAAGAGATTCAAGGGGTAGGTCATGAGATTACCATAGGCCAGCTATCTTCACATGGAACACCAGGTTAGAATTAGAATTGCAGAAAAAACCATTGCTAGCAACCTGCCTTCCATTGAGGACCTGTATACTGCATGAGTCAAAAAGAGGGCTGGGAAAATATCTACAGATCCCTCACATCCTGGACATAAATTGTTTCAACTCCTACCCTCAAAACGATGCTATAGAGCACCGCACACCAAAACAACTAGACACAAGGACAGTATTTTCCCGAACGCCATCACTCTGCTAAAGAAATCATTCCCTCAACACTGTCAAACTATTCACTAAGTCTGCACTACTATTAATTTCTCATTGTTCCTATCACCCATCTCCTCCCACTTATGACTGCATGACTGTAACCTTGTTGCTGGTATCCTTACGATTTATACTGATTGTTTCCTAGTATGATTTGATTGCTTATTGTACCCTATGACTATCATTAAGTGTTGTACCTTATGATTCTTGACGAATGTATCTTGTCTTTTTATGTACACTGAGAGCGTATGCACCAAAGACAAATTCCTTGTGTGTCCAATCACACTTGGCCAATAAAGAATTCTATTCTATTATACTCCAATGGGACTGGATTGCTTGGGGTTCATTACACTGTGGGAACCTTGCCATGGTCTAAGAAGGAACAGGTGGAAGATCATTAAAGAGAGAAGCAACTTAAAACTAAGGAGAAATTTCCTGACAGTGAGAACAATTAATCAGTGGAACGGCTTGCCTCCAAAGTTGTGGATGCTCCATCACTGGAGGTTTTCATGAAGAATTGAATGCCATTTATCTGGAATGGTATAGGACTCCTGTTTGAGCAGGGAGTTAGAATAGAATAGAATAACAGAGTTGGAAGGGATCTTGGAGGTCTTCTAATCCAACCCAGGCAGGAAACCCTCCACCACTTCAGACAAATGGTTATCCAACCTCTTCTTAAAAACTTCCAGTGTTGGAGCATTCACAACTTCTGGAGGCAAGTTTTTCCATTGATTAACTGTTCTCACTGTCAGGAAATTTCTCCTTAGTCCCAGGTTGCTTCTCTCCTTGATTAGTTTCCACCCATTGCTTCTTGTCCTGCCCTCGGGTGCTTTGGAGAATAGCTTGACTCCCTCTTCTTTGTGGCAGCTCCTGAGATATTGGAACACTGCTATCATGTCTCCCCTAGTCCTTCTCTTCATTAAACTAGACATACCCAGTTCCTGCAACCGTTCTTCATATGTTTTAGCCTCCAGTCCCCTAATTATCTTTGTTGCTCTTCTCTGCATTCTTTCTAGAGTCTCAACATTTTTTTTTAGTTGGACCAGAAGACCTCCAAGTCCCTTCCAACCCTATTATTCTATGTTCTATGGCCGTGATGGTGAACCTATGGCACACATGCCTGAAGTGGCATGCAGAGCCATGTCACCTGGCACGCGGGGCGTCGTCCGTTCCTCTTCCAGGTTTCTGGTGTGCATGCTAACGTGACAATCAGCTGGCCTTTGTGCGTGCAGTAGTGCCGGAAACCGGAAGAGCTGGTCTTCCGTTTTCCGGCGTGAGCACGCGTGCCGGCCAGCTGATAGGCATGTGTGCATGTGCAGCAGTAACCGGAAAACTTGCTGGAAAACTTTCTGGATTCATAATTAAACGTATACTCTTTCATCGAAATAAATGAGGACCGGTAAGAATAAAAATGGAGGTACCAATAAAGAAGAATATTTGTAGCCCAGGGTTGAAAGGAGAGGTCCTTGGTGCTCTCTGAGCTTGCTTGTTTTCTTCCAAATGTTTCATTACCCAAACAAGGTAACCAAGCTCAGAGAGCCCCAAGGACCCCTCATAAAAATGGAGGAGAAATTTATAGCACACCCCCAATTAAAATGTGGCTTCAAAGCAGTAAAGACAGGGGTGAAATTTAGCAGGTTCTGGCAGGTTCTGGAGAACCGGTAGCGGAAATTTTGAGTAGTTCAGAGAACTGGCAAATACCATCTCTGGCTGGCCCCAGAGTGGGGAGGGAATGGGGATTTTGCAATATCCTTCCCCCTTCTCCCTGGGAATGGAGATTTTTGCAGTATCCTTCCCCTGCCATGCCCACCAAGCCACACCCCCCACGTCACGCCACACCCACCAAGCCACGCCCACAGAACCGGTAGTAAAAAAAATTGGATTTCACAACAGGACATTTTCCCCCTTCACTCAGTGATTGGCACCAGAAGCATTGGACAAGATAATTTGACAGCTGTTAAGGCACTGAGAAAGCTATATTTCCTCTGGTAGCTGAAAAGTGATTAGCTTCAAATTCTGGGGAGACAGAAAGGAAAACATGCACACACCAGTAATATAACATGAAAGGAAGAAGAGTAGCTGAGTCAAGGAGTAAAATGCTAGGAGAAGAGACATTTTCCAAGCAAGTCTTGTCCTTTGGCAAATTTTAGGAATGACACTTAGAGAAATATGATATTACAGCTGAGATCCTATTGGCTATAGTAAGCAGGCCATAACTAGTCTGATGCCTGAACATCACAGAAATCCACTTATGCTTCCATGGAATGGAATGGAATGGAATGGAATGGAATGGAATGGAATGGAATGGAAGGGAAGGGAAGGGAAGGGAAGGGAAGGGAATAGAATAGAATAGAATAGAATAGAATAGAATAGAATAGAATAGAATAGAATAGAATAGAATAGAATAGAATAGAACAGAATGTTTTACTTTTTATCCAAGTGTGATTAGATACACAAGGAATTTGTCTTGGTGCATACGATCTCGGAGTACATAGAAGAAACGATACATTCATCAAGAATCCTAAGGTACAACACTTAATGATAGTCATAGGGTACAAATAAGCAATCAGGAAACAATCAATATCAATATCAATCATAAGGATACAAACAACAAAGTTACAGTCATACAGTCATAAGTGGGAGGAGATGGGTGGTGGGAACGATGAGAAGATTAATAGTAGTGCAGACTTAGTAAATAGTTTGACAGTGCTGAGGGAATTATTTGTTTAGCAGAGTGATGGCATTCGGGAAAAAACTGTCCTTGTGTCTAGTTGTTCTGGTGTGCAGTGCTCTATAGGGTCGTTTTGAGGGTAGGAGTTGAAACAGTTTATGTCCAAGATGCGAGGGGTCTGTAAATATTTTCACAGCCCACTTTTTGACTCGTGTACAGTGATGGGATTCAAGTAATTTAACAACCGGTTCTCTGCCCTAATGATTTCTTCCAACAACCAGTTTGCCAAACTGCTCAGAAAGTTAACAACCGGTTCCCCCGAAGTGGTGCGAACTGGTTGAATCCCACCACTGTTCATGTAGTATACAGGTCCTCAATGAAAAAAGACAAGCATCTAAAAACATTTTCACAGAGGATAACAGAATAACAGAGTTGGAAGGGACTTTGGAGGTCTTCTAGTCCAACTCACTGCTCAGGCAGGAAACCCTATACCATCTCAGACAAATGATTGTCCAATCTCTTCTTAAAAAAACCTCCACTGTTGGAATGCCCATAGCATCTGGAGGCATCTGAAATGGCCAGAGAAATATTTCTAGTAATACTAAACATGTATAAATTATATGCTCACTGAACAATTTGTACAAATTGCTACTCTCTGATTTCAGACTGAGTGAAGGATGGCCGGGGAAGGGTGTGACTTTATCTAAAACCTGATAAATGTGATGCATGTCAAGGCTCGTGGAAGAGCTAAAAGTTGCCATGAAAAGCAAGGAGTGGGAAAAGTGTCTGCAAGATGAGAGATGCAGAGAGGTGTGAAATTTCTACAACAAAGGGGTCTTAGAAAGAGCACCCAGGGGCAGGGCGCTTTGGGATCCACCCAAACCACAGCCCGAACTGGGGAAGCAGACAGATGCGTCTTTGTAAAGCAGAAAACCTTCGTGTTTGAGTCCCTGTTAAGCTATGAAAAAAAGTTAAGTTGAGTTTTAATTCTAGGTGTGGCCATTTCGTTCATCTGTGGTCTTGTTTAAATGCAGATGTGACTCATTCCGCTCTTTACTCAGGAGCCTACCCACTGGAAAATAATTTATTCCTTTTTAAAAAAAAAAAACCTGAAAATGAGAAGGTTGTTCCATTCACTTTTAGCCTTATACAAAATGGTTTTTCTTAAGCATCTTCTATGAGTCATTTGACATAACAATGGCCGTCTTGTTTTTGGAAATGGTGAAGTTCTGCGAGGTACCCTGCTCCAACCTGGATGTTCTCAGATAGATAAACTTCATCTCCCATAATTCTCAGCCATTTTGGGCAGTGTTAAAGGTTCTGGAATTAAATTCTCCACAAACTCCACACATTCAGAGGTATCCTAGTTGTTGTTGTTGTTGTTGTTGTTGTTGTTGTTGTTGTTGTTGTTAGTTGCGAAGTCGTGTCCGACCCATCGCGACCCCATGGACAATATTCCTCCAGGCCTTCCTGTCCTCTACCATCCCCCAGAGTCCGTTTAAGCTCACACCAACTGCTTCAGTGACTCCATCCAGCCACCTCATTCTCTGTCGTCCCCTTCTTCTTTTGCCCTCAATCTTTCCCAGCATTAGGCTCTTCTCCAGTGAGTCCATCCTTCTCATTAGGTGGCCAAAGTACAGTATTTGAGTTTCATCTTCAGGATCTGGCCTTCTAAAGAGCAGTCAGGTTGATCTCCTCTAGGACTGACCGGTTTGATCGTCTTTCAGTCCAAGGGACTCTTCTTCAGCACCAGAGTTCAAAGGCCTCCATGCTTTGGCGCTCATCCTAGTTAAGAAAGGCTATTCAGAAAAAAAGATGTTGGTCTAGTTCAGGGCAATAGTACCAGATCCAGACTGCAATCTAGATAACAAATTAACCAAGTTACAAACAAACAGAGGATTTCAAGGATCAGAAATTTAGAGCTCAGTGCTTTATGGTTACCTGTGTAGTTAACGACTGAATTAGCTTGGGATTTTTGTGTTTGTAAGAGTGTACTTATTCAATGGTAGTTATGGAAAGGTTAGTGATATTGTAATTAGTAATTCAAATATCAGAGTTATAGAGTTCAGTGATTGATAATTATCTGTACAGTTCTTTGTAGCAAGGGCACGATGTCATGTAGCAACTATTTTAACGATTAAACATACATCGCCTTGAAACTTTTGTGTTTGTGTTGTGTTTGAATACGAACAGTACTCATTCAATGTTAGTTATGGAAAGATTGGTGATATTGTACTAAAAATGATATTCACATTGACTGGTACAGCTGTGTTTTTATTGTGTGCTTTCTATAATGACCGGGTTGCTGCTGTTTTTAAATTATTATTGCTTTCGACATTGTTACTTTGCTTGTAATCATGTTCCTAACTTGCGTAGAAGCTGAAATAACATGGAACAAAATGAATGGAAGTAAGGGTGATTTAATTATTATTTTTTTAAAAAAAGGTCTAATGAACATTTGCAAAAGACTAAGAATGTGCAATTAACAGAATTCGAATGTGAAAGCAACAGATTCACAGCAAAAAATTCTCAGGGCTAAGATTATTCTTAAAAATCTCTTTCTTTTGCATATTTCCCTTTAAGAAACAGAATGCAAGAGACAACTCCACAGGCAGATTTGGCTTCCCCAAGCTGCAAGTTAATTTATTAAGTGAACCTGGCGAGACTGGAGGCACTTTTCAAGGCAATGCTTCATTCTGTGCCTTTCATTTTTATCTCCTTCCCTCCCTGTTTTCTACTGCAATTAAGTAGCTGACAGACCAGTAAGGAAGGACTTCCCTAAAATAATTGAGGCACCTGATGTTCTAGTCCTCCATGACCTAGAACAAATAGCTGTAAAGTGTCTCAGTTTTGACTTTTGTCGGGTTTTTTTGTGCTCGAACAGTTTGATTGATTTCAAAAATGCCCAGGAGAGAATAGCAGCAAAACAAGACAAGGTTTTTTTTCCCCCCAGCTTTCTCTCCCCCACCCCTACCCAAAAGAAGAAAAAAAAAAAAAGAACAGGCTTAATCCAAAATAATTATTTATTTCCTGGGTCCATGGATAGAAAGAGGCAAGACTTGATGGAATACACGGAATTCAGCAGACCTGCATAAATTTTGACTTGTTAAGTGGGACATAGTACAGCAGGCATATGTAGGCAGCTTTTGGGGAACACACTAAACCTGTTTCTTGAATAACTTCTGTTCTTCAGGGATTGTACAATACACTGAATTGTAAATTAACCTACTGAACTGGAACTTTGTACAAAGCTGTAAGCAATGAGCTGAAGAAACCAAGTTTAAATCTGGCTAGACATGCTTATGTCACTAGGAATGAACAAATGATCTGATTTTGCTCCATTGTGCTGCAAAATGTAAAGGAGGTAGCTTTCGTGAATTTATCTTATCACAATATATAACCAAAATGGGCCAACTCACCTTTGGACAATCCAACAAAGAGAAACGCTAAATTAATTTCTACAGAACTGTGGCCTATAATAATAAAATTTTAAAAATCAACCCAGAAATACAAGAATTTCAATGAAAACGTGGTCCCCAACAGAAAAGTACTGTATTTTTCGGAGTATAAGATGCACCTTAGTTTTTGGGGAGGAAAAAAAGAAAAAAGCTGATTGGTGGGTGGATCAGCCTCCCAGAATACCCCCAATCAGCTGTTTCCAGAGGTGAATTTTAGCAACAGGTTCGTTGGTTGTGAGCTCTGTGCCTTCCTTTTTTTTTTTCTGTCTCTGAAACTTCTGAAACTCTGTTTCAGAAAAAACTTTTTTTTCTGCCTCTGAAAGCCTTCGAAACAGAGCTTCAGAAAAAAGCCTTTTTTTCTGAAGCTCTGTTTGGAGGCTTTTTTTCTGAAAATTCTTTCAGAGGCTTTTTTTTTCTGAAGCTCTGTTTCTGAGGCTTTTTCTGAAGGACTATCTGTACTCTATTCAATCTCCTTTCTTTGGTATTGGTATTGGTATAAGCTTTTCCGATCTGTTGGTTATTGTGTCATTCTCCAGTTTTGTTAGCACAATTTGGTTAGAACCTTTACTGATTCTTCTTTTGTTGCTTGTCATATTATTTTAGATAAAAGCCTTTCAAAGGCTTTTTTTCTGAAGCTTCTTTCAGAGGCTTTTTTCAGCCTCTGAAACCTACGTTAGCGAGGCTGGGCAGGGCTACATTCGAAGTACAAGATGCACCCAGATTTTCACCCTCTTTTTTGGGGGGAAAAGCTGCATCTTATACTCTGAAAAATATGGTAACTGAATGAAACGACTGATACAGTGTTGAATTATCCATGGCAAGTTGTCCTGCAGTGAGTTGGCTATGGCAAGTTCATTGATATGAGTTAGCCATGGTGAGTTGTCCTAGACCAGGGGTATTAAACTTAAGGTCCGCAGGCTGGATCCGGCCCACAAGATGCTTAAATCTGGCCTGTGAGGCCACCCTGGAAACAGTGAAGGACCAGCCCATGGTGCCTCTGCCAATAAAAACAGAGCTCAGGAGGGCTGTGTGTGGCCCTCCCAAGCTCCATTTTCTCCGGCAGAAGCAGGGGTGAAATGCTCCCGGTTTGGACCGGACTGCCCGATCTGGTAGTGATGGTGGCGGGTGGTTTGGAGAACCGGTAGCAAACATCCCTGCCCCCCCCTCCATGCCCAGCTGAGCCACGCAATCATCAGAGGCTTTTTATTTTTACTTTTAAAAGCATTTAGAGGTTGTAGAAAAAATGCTTTTAAAAGTTTTAAAAAAAAAAGTTGGCCACGCCCATCCAGTCACATTACCTCCCCACCAAGCCACGCCCACAGAACCGGTAGTAACAAATTTTACATTTCACCACTGGGCAGAAGGTTGAAGGAGGCCATTGCAGCCAAAAACGGAGCTTGTGAGGGGCACGTGCGGCCCTCTCAAGCTCTGTTTTTGCTGGCAGAGGGTTCTGGGGGGCTGTTGCAGTTGGAAATGGAGCTCAGGAGCCTGTTTTCACTGGCATTTATTCTATAGTCCATTTGTTTGTTTTCCCGCTGTGGTGGCACAGTGGTTAGAATGCAGTACTGCAGACTACTTCTGCTGACTGCCAGCTGCCTGCAATTTGGCAGTTGAAATCTCACCAGGCTCAAGGTTGACTCAGCCTTCCATCCTTCCGGGGTAGGTAAAATGAGGAGCCAGATTGTTGGGGTGCAATATGCTGACTCTGTAAACTGCTTAGAAAGGGCTGGAAAGCACTGGAAAGCGGTATATAAGTCTGAGTCTATTGCTATTGCTATCAAGAAACCAACTGTGATGGATATAACAGGCTAGACAGGGGGGAAAAAAACCCTTAGTGGTAAAATGTTTGGAGAATTTCATTTGTCTTTGGAAATATTCCATGAAATTGCTTCTACCTTCTCCCTCCTTCATTCCCCATCTGACCAGAACTAAATTGGTGAATTTTGAAAGACAATTTCTGCATCTTTTTATCGGCTCTTTGTAGAAATCCAATAATGTATGGCTTGGTATATTAAGTACACATTATTGTCTGGCTCAGCTTGACCCACATTATATTCCTCTCCACTTATGCTCTTAAGCCAATTCTACTTTAATATCAATTTATGCCTCATTAGATACCTGGATATGAAGCCAGCTGAGCTCCTGCATTTCGGTGTATTTAGTTTTTAGAGTGAAATTTCAATTCACTGAAGAATTGCTGTAAGTATACATGGATCATGGATCATGAATTAATTAGGGCATCTTTCGGAAACTTGACATATACTTTATGCCATGCCTAAGCCAATTTCCTTGTTCAGATGCATCAGAAAACTGTGATTTAATAAACCTTAGCAGCAACAGGCAGCTGCTAATTAAGAGGTGACAATGTCCAGTTTCCAGCTGTGACTAAACACCAGTTTTGAGCAACTCCAGCTGGTCCGAACAATGGGAAGAGATGTGGAAATTCTAGCTCATCAACATCTGGAAGGTTGGATATTGTCACCTCTTCATTTAAAGACCGCATTGACTGTAATAGGCAGCACATCCAAAATATTGAAATGCAGAGTATTTTTCTTCCTTGCCAGCTAGAGAAGATGAAATCCTAAACATGTCATTGTATAAACTAGTGCTGTCTGTCTATGTGCTTGATATGGACTGCTAAATGATCCTTGGTTATCGTTTTGTTCATCCTACCAAAAATACTAATTCATTATCCTCTGTTTGTATTTCAGGAAAACCATGACCACTTTACTACTAGCATGTGTGTATTTGCATGTCATCGCTGCAGCCACCTCTGTGGATGTTTTAGGTATGTCCCACCTGGGCCTCCACCTTTACTATGAATTGTAAAACAAAACAGAAGCGATTCAGTGCCTTTTCTGGGAAGTAATGGACAATGTCCTTGCAGTTTGTAAAAGTACTATCATGCTGTTGCTTCTTCTACATCAGGGGTGTCAACCTCGATTTCATTGAGGGCTGCATCAGGGTTGTGGGCACATTGGAGGTGGGGCAGGGATGGGATGGCCATAGCCAGGGTGGGTGTAGCCAGGGTGGGCATGGCCAGTTTAACGTCACTCATTGAGGCTCCGTTTTTGGCTGTGACTGCCTCCTGCAGCCCTCTGCCAGCGAAAAACAAAGCCTGGGGAGGCTGCATGTGACCCACCTGGGCTCCATTTACAGCCACAATGGCCTCCTGCAGCCCTCTACCAGCAAAAACGGAGCCTGGGGAGGCCGTGCGTGACCTACCTGGGCTCCGTTTTCAATGACGATGGCCTCCTGCAGCCCTCTGCCAGCAAAAACAGAGCCTGGAGAGGCCGCGTGCGACCCACCTGGGCTCCATTTACAGCCACGATGGCCTCCTGCAGCCCTCTGCCAGCAAAAACAGAGCCTGGGGAGGCCACGTGTGACCCACCTGGGCTTCATTTACAGCCACGATGGCCTCCTGCAGCCCTCTACCAGCAAAAACGGAGCCTGGGGAGGCCGTGCGTGACCTACCTGGGCTCCGTTTTCAATGACGATGGCCTCCTGCAGCCCTCTGCCAGCAAAAACAGAGCCTGGGGAGGCTGCGTGCGACCCACCTGGCCTCCATTTACAGCCACGATGGCCTCCTGCAGCCCTCTACCAGCAAAAACGGAGCCTGGGGAGGCTGTGCGTGACCTACCTGGGCTCCGTTTTCAATGACTTTGGCCTCCTGCAGCCCTCTGCTAGCAAAAAGGCGTGCAGCCTCCCCGGGCTCTATTTTCACTGGCAAAGGACTTCAGGAGGCTGTCATGGCTGAATTGCAACCCTTCCGAGCTCCATTTTTGCTGGCAGAGGCACCGTGGGCCAGTCCTTCACTATTTCCAGGGTGGCTGCACAGGCCAGATCTAAGCACCTTACAGGCCAGATGCAGCCTGCCTGGCCTTGAGTTTGACATCCCTGTTCTACATTCTAATTTATCAGAGTTTTCATCTTCTGATATTGAACAGCTTGTAAAGCAAAGAAGGAATGTCACATGACCTTCCACATGATGGTAGCTGCAGTCACCATCATCCTATATACCCATGATGGCGAACCTATGGCACAGGTGCCACAGGTGGCACACGGAGCCATATTGGTGGGCACGCGAGTGTTGCCCTAGCTCAGCTCCAGCGCACATGCACGCACCAGCCAATTGATTTTCAGGCTTTCCGGTCCCACCGGAAGTCGGGAAACTGGCTGTTTCCAGCCTCCGGAAGGTCTCCAGGGGAATCGGGAAGGCTGTTTTTGCCCTCCCCAGGCTCCTAGAAAGCCTCTGGAGCCTAGAAAGCCTCTGGAGCCTGGGGAGGGGGAAAAGTGGGCCTACCGTGCCCACTGTGCCATCGTGTGCCAAAAGCAGTGGGAAGTGTGGGGAGGTCACGTGCGCATGCGCAGGAGAGCGGGGCACATTGAATTATGGATGTGGGCACACACACCCGCAACTCCCCATGCTCTCCCCGCTTTTGGCACGCGACAGCAAAAAGGTTAGCCATCACTGCTATATACTATTAAGCATAGTGGTTGAGTTTATGGAAGTTGTGCTTCAGCTATTATTGTACATCCAGAAGACTCCGTCTTCTCCTCTGCCCTTGTCTTAAAAGAACTCTCAACATTTTACAGATGCACACACTTACAGTTAAAACGACCATGTTAGAAGCTGAAGAAGGAGGATAAAATATAGTAGAGAAATAACACGCGAAATAACAATAAGTGGGCTCAGTCCCCAAAACGCTCTACAAAAGAGCTCTGTTTTAAGTTTTTTGCAGAAGGCCATCAGAAAGAGAGAGAGCCAAACTAATGTCAACCGGGAGGCCATTCCAAAGGGGCGGCACTGCCACAAAGAAGCGACTTCCCAGAATTGAGGAACCACAATCCCTCTCACCTCCTGGAAGTGAGGAACCACAAGCTGCTTCTTCTGGAATAGTTGTGCAGCTCCAGCTGATTCTAACTGGAGAAAGCAGTCTTGGAAGCAACCAAGTGCCAAGCCATAGAGGGTTCTATTGATTGAAACCAGGACTTTAAACTGAACTTAGAAGCTTATTGGCAACTCACGTAGGGGTTGTAGCACATGCATAATGTGCTCCCAATGACACAAATTAGCGAATACAGAGGCTGCTGCAATCTGGACCCTCTGCAGCTTCCAAGTAGGTTTTTAAACAGTCCCAAGTACAGCGATGCAAGAGAAGGCTAGTAGGCTAATGGGGAAGGCATGATCCATTTTAGGGAAGTTCATCCACCCCAAGTAGATCACAAGATCATGTGAAATGTTAATACCACTTTATAATGCCTTGGTAAGGCCACACTTGGAATCCTGCATTCAGTTTTGGTCGCCATGATGTAAAAAGGATGCGGAGACTCTAGAAAGAGTGCAGAGAAGAGCAACAAAGATGATTAGGGGATCGGAGGCTAAAACATATGAAAAACAGTTGCAGGAACTGGGTATGTCTAGTTTAATGAAAAAAAGGACTAGAAGAGACATGATAGCAGTGTTCCAATATCTCAGGGGCTGCCCCAAAGAAGAGGGAGTCAAGCTATTCTCCAAAGCAGGGCCAAAGGGCCGGACAAGAAGCAATGAGTTGTGTCTAAGGGCTGGCCATGTTTGCCAATAAAGGGACACAGGCAGTTCTTCCATGGGGCCTGCTTTGGAAATGATTCCGCCTGTGCAACAGCAAGGATGATTGTGTGATACTGACATTTCACTCTTCTCTTCTCCTTTTCTTTTGGGGATTAGTCGATCACAGCGGCACACTCAGTGTGAGCATACCTTTACGTTTTCCTCTGCGGGTCTCCCTGGGAAGAACGTTGACCATTCCCTGCTACTTTATCGACACTTTGGGGCCAGTCACCACAGCTCCCAACACCCCACCAGTGTCCCCAAGAATCAAATGGAGCAAACTATCTGAAGACAAAGAAGTTACCCTCCTAGTGGCCATGGATGGGCAGGTACGGATCCACTCTGCCTACAAGGAGTCTGTCTCTCTACCCAATTATCCTTCCATACCAACTGATGCTACTTTGGAAATCAAGACACTCCGGTCCAATGACACTGGGATCTACCGCTGTGAAGTCATTCATGGTATCGAGGAAAGCCAGGACACGGTGGAGGTGAGAGTTAAAGGTGAGAAAGCAAATCTTCTTTACTCAGTGGTGAAATCCAATTACTTTTACTACCGGTTCTGTGGGCGTGGCTTGGTGGGCATGGTGTGGCTTGGTGGGCGTGGCTTGGTGGACATGGCAGGGGAAGAATACTGCAAAATCTCCATTCCCACCCCACTCCAGGGGGAAGTAAACTGCAAAATCTCCATTCCCACCTCACTCTGGGGCCAGCCAGAGGTGGCATTTGCTGGTTCTCTGAACTACTCAAAATTTCCGCTACCGGTTCTCCAGAACCTGACAGAACCTGCTGGATTGCCCAGGGAGGGCAAAAACGCCCCCTCTGCCATGGTGCAGAAGGCGACTAGGCCATGCCCACCATGGCCACACCCACCCAGCAACCAGGCAGAGAACCCCTTGCTAAAAGTTTTGAAGCCCACCCCTGGTTAAATGTCAAACTTGATGTGAGAAGATCACATTTTTTTTTCTCATAGGAAGATGGCAGTGCTAAGAAGTCAGCCATTTGACCATTTTTGCCTGAAAATGGTTTTAGATTTTGTCATTCACCTCTATGGATATGAATGGCTCAAACTACAAGCACGTATCATACAAAGTTTGGCTGCTCTTGGGGGAACTAGCATCTTGTAGATATTCAACCCTTTTATTAAGCTAGGCATCAAAATATTGCACCAATCCAGAAGGTGGGTTAGTTCAAGTAGCCAAGTGAAGCCTGTTGTGTGAACTGAACCAATGTGTTTTCCAGGGATCGTGTTCCATTACAGAGCCATCTCTACCCGCTACACGTTAAACTTTGAGAAGGCAAAGCAGGCATGCATCCAGAACAGTGCCGTCATTGCAACTCCTGAGCAGCTCCAGGCTGCCTACGATGATGGCTTTGACCAATGCGATGCTGGTTGGTTGTCTGATCAAACAGTCAGGTAAGCAATTGCCAAGGGTGGGGGGGTGAGGGGATGTTGTATACCATTTCGTCCAACACATCTGTCAGGCGTGAAGAATTGGGACCACACATTAAGTTCCAGTTAAGATGATGCATTGCTCATGTCTATACACAAGAATCTAGTCAACAAACAGTCATCACTAAATTGGCACAAGATAGAGTCAGTGGAATTCAAGAGGGGTTGGATTTAGACCATTTGTGGGAATGTAATGACTCTAGACTGAGTCCATTCTTGACTCCTCCACCTGGCTCTTCTTGCTCGTCTCCTAGTTTACCCATCTGGGTAAACTAGAATACATTTCCATGTTCCCAAGCCAGGATGGAGAATAGCAATAGCAATAGCACATAGACTTATATACTGCTTCATAATGGTTTTACAGCCCTCTCTAAGTGGTTTTACAGAATCGGCATATTGCCCCAAAAATCTGGGTCCACATTTTACCCACCTCGGAAGGATGGAAGGCTGAGTCAACCTTGAGCCGGTGAGATTTGAACTACCGAACTCCAACTAGCAGTCAACTGAAGTAGTCTGCAGTACTGCACTGTGCCACCTCGGCTCTTATAGAAGCCTGGCTATATGCAAATACAGGGTAAAGAATAATTATGGTGAAATGTTAAATGGTGCTGTGGGTCAGCAATTAGAGAAGGGGTAGGAATTTACGTGTCTTGGCTATCTCCTTCCTGTCCAATTGATGAGAACTGGAGGCTTTATAGCAGGTGAGGAATCAGATTTCTCTCTCCACACAATTCTGTTGGCCTGGATAATGTTAGTGGAAATTCAGGAAAGAAAAATGTTTTTTTTTTTTTTTGTAAAAGCATGGGTGCACTCCCTATAGATCTGCAGGTGTCACTGAACTACTTCTCCCACCGTCCCTCGCAGATTGGCTTGCTTGCTGTGAGTTGTAGTTAAGTGACTTCCAGAGGGTTAAGTTGTGTATAACTCTGCTGCAAGGCAGAGATGGGCAACTTGAGGCCTCATCCCTGAGATTGAATCCAGCTCCAGAATCCAGTTATCATGGTTTCCTATCAGTTAAAGGTAGGAAACCCATTGAGCTACAGTAAAAGCCCTAGGAGAGGCTTAACCAAGTTGGAGGGAAAAAAACCTAAAACAACTGAACACAACAGAATAACCAAGTTGGAAGGAACCTTGGAGGTCTTCTAGTCCAACCCCCTTCTCAGGCAGGAAAGACTATACCATTTCAGACAAATGGTTGTCCAACCTCTTCTTAAAAATTTCCACTGTTGGAGCATTCATAACTTCTGGAGGCAAGTTGTTCCACTGATTAATTGTTCTAACTGTCAGGAAATTTCTCCTTAGTTCTAGGTTGCTTCTCTCCTTGATTAGTTTCCTCCCATTGCTTCTTGTCCTGCCCTCAGGTACATTTACATTTACATTTACATTTATTAGATTTGTATACCGTCCTACTCCCGAAGGACTCAGGGCGGTGAACAGGCACAGAATAAAACACATAAATACAAAAGTTAAAAAACATAATTAAAACCAAATTAAATAATTTCGCCCGAGACAATTAAAATTCCCAATAATTTAAAAACAAATTAAAATTTCAGTTTAAAAAATTTAAAAGAAAGGGGAGAAATTTAAAAGAAAGGTATTTTGGAGAATAGCTTGATGCCCTTTTCTTTGTGGCAATCCCTGAGATATTGGACAGGGGTGGGTTCTACATACCTTTACTACTAGTTTGCATCATGCCTGTGCCCTTCTGTGCATGCACAGATCACCTATGATGACTTCAGGGTCAGTGTGTGGAGTCTCCTGCCGGTTTTACTGCCGGTTCTGGCGAACCGGTCTGAACCGGGGGCAACCCACCACTGATATTGGAAGACTGCTATCATGTCACCCTAGTCCTTCTTTTCCTTAAACTGGATATAGCCAACCGTTTTAGCCTCCAGTCCCCTAATCTTCTTTGTTGCTCTTCTCTGCACTCTTTAGCTTATTAGTTTATTTAACTTTCCAGAGTCTCAACATCTTTTTTACATCTTGGCAGCTGAAACTAAAAGTTTCTCTCAAATAAATAAAAAAATCTGATCCTTACCCACATGTCTCGATCATCATGGTCCTAGACGCCTTGACGTGCTATATACAGCACCTGGCAATGAAAATATCCCCCATTCGTAAATTTGTCCCTCTGAGTCATAATCCCAAATTCTTTCTGTTTTTCTGCAGAGGCAGAAGAAACAATCACAGCTTGCAATCCCATGTTTTTTGTTGTTTTTTTTAAAGAGAGAAACATTACTATCAGAGCTTGGAACAAGAGTTTCCCTGAGGGAGAAATTTCTTACTTTTATGAACAAAAAAAAAAAAAAATGGGATGGACAATTTAAAGAAAGAAAATGGAGCTTGAAAACAGTGAGAAGAAGCCAGAGAACTGAATAGTGGAGCTCATTTGTCCACAAAGTGAAGGTTCTCCATGTTAGTTTTTCGATTAACATAAAAGCTATCATTCCAAATTCTCCTTCAGTCCCAATCATCTTTTTGATTTTTCTGGAAATTATTTATATCCCGGAACATACTATTTCCTTTCTCTGTCCTCTCCCCGTGAAAATAAATTTTCCTCTCCCTAACTCTTTTATTAAACTAGGTACCCAATGCACCATCCTCGAGAAGGTTGTTATGGTGACAAGGATGAATTTCCTGGAGTGAGAACATATGGTGTTCGAGATACAGATGAGACATATGATGTCTATTGTTATGCACAGGAAATGGAAGGTAATGGTTTCTTTTTATACTCAACACACTTATATTCTATTCCTCAGCTAGAAGTCCTTAATGATAGCTTGTGCAGGTTTTAAACATTGCTCAACTATTTGAGCAGCAAAATAAACACATTGATTTGATGTGCTTTTAGATGCTTTTTAAGGTTGTGAGGCTCTTTTCCCAACTTGTACAAAGATTATTAAATGGGAGTTCTTGTCTTCTAAAATATTGGGAATATCTTTGGATTTAATATACCATCGGAGGCTATGTTAATCGCAAAGATCATGGACTGTGCAGAGGCAGACAAACTTACCGGTCTCTTGCGAGATAGACAAGAATCGGGGTTGTATATGAGTTGGGACTGGTGGTATGCTTGGCTGCAAGAAAGAAACCTGAAGAAGAATGTAAAATAATAATCTCAATATGATTGTGGGTAAATATTTATAGGAATATTGTATGGTAGTTGGGAATTCTTTCTTCTGGACGCGCCTTCTATTTTGATGATTTTGCCTTAATGGAGGTTTGTGCTATTATCAGGTGAAAGCTGATGTTCTAAACTCTATATGTATTATATTACTCTCTGCAATCCTATCTATATTGCTATATTTTTTTTCTTTTGTATTTTTTAAATAATTTTCAATACAAATTTAAAAAATAAAAAATAAAATATTGGGAATATCCACAATACTCAGGAAGGGTACTGTGGATATTTTAATCAGCACAATTAAAGGCAACATCAAAAAAAAGGAAATGTTGAAGGCCGATCAATGGGAGGACCACTTGAAGCAGTTGCAGAGCAGCTGTTAAGATCAACCAGTTTGATCCACCAACAAAGCAAAGATCCGTCTTGTTCTTCTTTGTCCATTCCCCTTACCCACCCACCTAGTCAAGAATTCCATAGAATCAAGAGTTCCACAGAATCTAGAAACTAGAGTCACATCTTGTCTAGATAATAATGATAATAATGATACTAATTTCTGGATGACTTCTCCAAAGAGCGATATGGTTTGCCTCCAGAAGTTGTAGGTGCTCCATCACTGGAGGTTTTTAAGAAGCGAATGGACAGCCATTTGTCCAAAATGGTAGAGGGTTTCCTGCCTAAGCAAGGGTTGGATGAGAAGACTTCCAAGGTCCCTTCTAACTCTGTTATTCTGTTCTGTTTGTTTGGGGGGGTGGGAGGACAGGGAGATTTTTTTTGAAGGAACTGACCTCCCTTTTCTGAATTCCAAAATTATTTTTGGAAAATGAGCCACCTCTAACATTAAAGGAAATTAATAAGTGTCTGGGGTCTGTTGGCATCAACTAGATATCACAAGTAAATCTGTACTATAATAACTGTACCGTCAGCACCAACCCTATTCAGAACATTTTCTAGATTTATCAAAAACTCTTATTTTTCTTACTTTTTAAAATCCTGTACTCAAGAATCTGAAAATAGCAGATTTGGTACCCTGCTTCTAATTTAATCCTCTCAGCAACCCATGGAGATACATTATGCTGAGAGAAAAATTGTATAGGAAGTGGCTGGTGGGCTTTATCGTTTAATATTCCTGATTCATCTTTAGGACTGAATGAAAAAGGTTGAATTTGCAGGTAGCAAACTTGGGGAGGAGGGGGCAATTTGCAGACTATTCCCAGGGAGACATAATTCTCTTTCTACGGCGCAGCATCTGAGTAGTTAATGAAAATGTATTATAAGTGAGAGAAGGAGCAAGCTGAGGGAGGAAAATCTTAAGAGAAAACGATAGAGGACACCTGTTATTCTTTTCAAATGGATCCAACGGGGAATAACCTCAATCATTATCCATGTTTGTCATTGTGGCCATGACTGATAAAAATGGGTGAGGTAGTCTTAAGATGATAGGGGCTGTCATTTTTCCATGGTCCAGTTCTTAAGAAATCAAGAGTTCCAAATTATTTATATATTTAGCGTATGACAAATACATTGACTACAGAGGTGGGATTCAGCCGGTTCTGTCCGGTAGTGGTGACTGTGGGAGGCTCCTCCCAACCTCCCGGGTGTAATGTGAGACCACTGCACATGCGTGAAAGGCTGTGTACATGCGCAGAGGAACGCATACATTTGCGAACCGGTAGGGAAAGTAAGTGAATCCCACCTCTGAAGGACTTATAGTAGTCCAAATGTCCAGTCCTCCCAGCCATTCAAGGACAGGGTGGATTATGTTGAAAAAAAATCAGGCATTGAGTCAATGTAAGCTCCTTTGTTGTCCTTTGGGCCTGACAAGGCCCATTTTGTTTATCCGTTGCCATGTATTTAAAGAGCCAGGAGTTCTACAAAGATGTCTGACTGCCAACTGTCATTAACTGTCAATTCTTCAATGCAGTCTGGCTCCCAATTGTTGCTAATCATTTGGTTCACACTTCGGCGGTATCCAGGGTGCACCACGAGGAGGCGAACTAGCATCCCACCCCAAGAGTTCCAATTTCTGTCCATTCTCAGAAATGCGTTTTCTAATCAGGGATAGTATTCACTTACCTTCGCTATCAGTTTGCAAATTGGAGCGTGGGTGCACGCGTGTGCATGCTTTGCTTACATGTGCCATCTCCGCACATGCACAGAGCATCAAAAATGGGGCGTGATGATGTCTGGGTAAGTGGGCGGAGCCTCCCGCAGCCACCACTACCAAATTGCCCGAACCGGATAGAACTGGCTGAAATACCACCACTGTTTTCTAATCCATTTTCACGTCCAATGTGTTTTCCCTCTGGACTCTTCAGTCCCTGTATATAAGGAAAGATAATGGATAGAAAAGTCTAATGAAGCTTCTCCGTAGATGGAAGGGGGCACCATTGGGCAGCTAATCGGTGACAATAATTGTGCGTTGTGATTGCAGGCAAAGTCTTCTACGCCACCTCCGCCGAGAAGTTCACCTTCTCAGAAGCAGCAGAGAAATGCCATAGTCTTGGGGCACGTTTGGCAACAACAGGAGAGTTATATCTGGCCTGGAAGGATGGGATGGACGTCTGCAGTGCTGGCTGGCTGGCAGACCGCAGTGTCCGGTATCCCATCAACAAACCAAGTCCCATCTGCGGTGGCAACCTGGTGGGCGTACGTACGGTGTATCTTTACGTCAACCAGACAGGGTATCCTTACCCTCATTCCCGCTATGATGCCATTTGCTACACTGGTGAGTAGAAACAGAAAGAGGCATTGAGTTTTTTTTCCCATTCTGTCTCCATTTTGGCAGTTTTTTCCCTATATTTCATGCTACCTTCGGCTCCCCACCCTTTTTTAAAAAAAAGACACACATGTGCATTTCTCTTCCCCTCAAATATGCATTTGTGTGTCAACTTCCTTCTAAAGGAACTACTGCAACGCTCTCTACATGGGGCTCCCCTTGAGGAGCACCCGGAGGCTCCAGCTGGTCCAGAACGCAGCAGCGCGGGTAGTGACGGGAGCAGCATGGCGCTCCCGTGTAACACCGCTCCTGCGCAAGCTGCACTGGCTCCCGGTGGTCTTCCGGGTGTGCTTCAAGGTGCTGGTTATCACCTTCAAAGCGCTCCATGGCATAGGGCCTAGCTATCTTCGAGACCGCCTGCTGCTACCGACGACCTCCCATCGACCCGTGCGCTCCCACAGAGAGGGCCTCCTCAGGGTTCCATCAGCCAGACAGTGTAGGCTGGTGACCCCCAGGGGGAGAGCCTTCTCTGTGGGGGCTCCCACCCTCTGGAATCAGTTGCCCCCAGAGATAAGGAGAATCCAGGACCTCAGTGCCTTCCGTCGTGCCCTTAAAACCCATTTATTTAAACAAGCCGGGCTGGTTTAAGATGAAATTTGTAACTGTTTTAAATATTTTAAACGTTTTAATTGGTAATGAGTTTTAATTGGGCCAAATTTATATATCTTTTAATTGTTTTTGAATATTTGTCTTGCATGTCTTTTTAATTCTGGCTGTACACCGCCCTGAGTCCTCAGGGAGAAGGGCGGTATAGAAATTCAATAATAAATAAATAAATAAATAAATAAAATAAGAGCCGAGGTGGTGCAGTGGTTAGAGTGCAACACTGCAGGATACTTCAGCTGACTGGTAGCTGCAGTTCGGCAGTTCCAATCTCACCGGCTCAAGGTT
Organism: Arizona elegans; assembly: GCA_022577455.1. Lineage (NCBI taxonomy): Eukaryota > Metazoa > Chordata > Lepidosauria > Squamata > Colubridae > Arizona > Arizona elegans. Next base: position 12,449,264 of record JAKOOJ010000016.1, read on the forward strand.
GACTCCGCCTTCCATCCTTCTGAGGTGGGTAAAATGAGGACCCAGATTGGTTGGGGGCAAGATGCTGACTCTGTAAACCACTTAGAGAGGTCTAAGTCTAAAGCACTGTGAAGCAGTATATATGTCTAAGTGCTTTTGCTATTGTTAAATGATAGTCCTGGAACATCCCTAAAAGGGGTGAGGCCCCTATTGTGATTTGCTTTACCAAAGCGAATAACTTGACGGTTATCTTCTTTGTGCTTTAGATGTTGGCATTCATGTCATCCATGATAATATCACAGATGACTCTGGCGATGAATTGGGCAGTGGCTTCACCATCCAGACATTCACTGAGACAGATATTGAGCTGGAGCTTCCACGCAACACCACCGAAGAAGAAGCTCGAGGAAGCATTGCAACCTTGGAACCGATAGACTTTACTACCACTACTGTAGAGGTGGATGAAGCCATCACAGAAACCCCAGATCTCTTTCCAACAGGTTTCACTGATGAGACCGAGAACAGGACTGAATTTGGGATCTGGGAGGACTTAGAAAATGGTACTGTCTCAACCCTGGATACACTCTTCCCAACCGATATCCCGGAAACTACATCAGAGGAATATATTTCATGGCCTACTGCCACAACAGAATCTGAATCAGCCTCACCATTTACAGTAGAAGAGCAAATCGTGCCAGGGACAGCTGCTTCTGCTGTTGATCAAGTCCCTCGGAAACCCACTTCTGCCACAGGTACACAACCAAGGCTGTTTTTCAATGAATATTTCGCCTTCCTACAGCAATGGCCAAAATTGTGGAAACCTTTTTGGAAAAAAGTGTATTTTTGAGGTCTGGTGGCTAATAACACCACTTTTTTGGGGGGGAGTTTCAAGATAATCCTATTCCATTGCTGGAATGGCCTGGGAATAGCCCAGACCTTAACCCAATTGAAAATCTATGGAACCGACTAAAGAAACTGGTTAGTCAGAAGCGACCCAGCAATAAAACCAGTTAATAGAAGCAATCATTCAATCTTGGTTTCACATGATAACAGCTGCAGAACTAAAAGACTTGGTTCGCTTCATGGGAAGACATTGTAAGGCCGTAATTCATGCTAAAAGTTACACAACTAAGTATTAGCTGACATGCTGAAAAAATTTTTATATCTCGTTTTTTCTATGTATTTCACTTTTCTTCTTTACACCGTAACTGCTATTCTAATAGCAAATCCTTCATAAAAGTTATGGCATTACATTCTTGATTGCATTATCTTTCCATTGATATATAAGTGGTGTTATTAGCTAACTTAACTTTTCCTAAAAGGTTTACACAATTTTGGCCACTACTGTATATAGTAAGGTGAAGCATCAAGCTGATGAATAGACAAAAATAATAGAGAATTCAAAAACAATAGGCAAAAGCACTGAAGTGATTAGTAGCATATTATTATTATTATTATTATTATTATTATTATTATTATTATTATTATTATTATTATTATTATTATTATTATTATTATCATCCTGCATGGTTTGGAATCAGGTTATCGGAAGGACGGTTTTTTCCCAGTTACTTCTATCTACCTGACCCATCAGAACAGGGAGGCAGGGAATGTTGCAAGTCCCCTCTCCTAAGGAGATACCTCTGGTGAGAGTGGGACCCAGAAGAAGAGCCTTTTCCATTATCCCCATGGAAATTAGACTGGCCCCCATTTTGACAACTCTTTTGCAAAGTCCTGAACACTGGTTTGGCCAATGAGCCTAAGGAACCAAGAGTGGGATGGAGCCCATCAAGTGGCTTATCTGATTTATTGTTCTCACCAGGGAGGTGGGATGGGGTTATTGTCTTTATTGTTTGTTGGATTTTATTGTATACTAGCTGATAACCCGGCGTTGCCCGGGTATTTATTTATTCCAATCCTGTATTAGACAGGAAGAGCAACTTCATCCTGAGCCCTGATTTCAACGAGAATTAAATTAGTTAAAAATGTTTTCCCTGTATCCCCAGAAACATCAAGTAAAATAATACCACCTTGTTGTTTTTGCTAGCTGATCCATGATCATTTGGTATGCTTTTTGCTGATCTTGATTTAGAAATGGCTTCTTGTCCAGAATATATGCACTAAGCTGTTTGACATTGTAGTTCTTTTCTCGTATGTAATCTGCAATCTCGGCAGGCTGAGTTGCAGTAATGTTTTATTGATCATGGCCATACATTTGCCGTCAAGAATAATCAAAACCTTGTTGAAAATGTCCGGACCAAACATAATTTCTTATGTGGGATTTTCCCCCTTACCAGAGGGAGCCCCCTTGTGGAATACTGTAAAGCCATTACTATGGCAACTCCACTGTGCTGCACGGTAGAAGCCATTTTAAGGCAGTACAGTAGAAGCCACTTTAAGGCACAACAGGCTGTATCTTAACAGAACTCACACCCAGAGGGGTGTTAGGGGTGTCTTACACACACCCCCAGTATGTTTTCCAGATAGTAAGTCATTTGTGTACCAAGTTTGATTGAAATTGCTTGAGGCATTCCAGAGTTATGCTGGAACATACACATAGAGAGAGAGAGCCATATATATATATATTATATATATTAAGTATTTTTCTATCGAGATACCTGGTCTACCCCAGCATGTGGGAGGGAGCATACTGCATCCCTTTTGCCTTTCAGCTCCAATCCAGGAGCCCTCAAGCAGTCGCATTCACGACAAACCATTTTATACCAAATTTATATTTTGCTAATAAAGAAATTGCTTGAAATAGATCTATACTAGCAGCCATATAAATTCTGTTCAACAAACAAACAAAGATTACTCAAAAGCATGGCCAGAGAGAAAGGTTTGGGGTCCTTGCTTGTAGGTTCAGAGTAGGAGCGATGTCCATGAGAATGCATTTCATGACTGGAAGAGAGGAGACAGGAGATGATCCTGCCATGCGCAGGACAGAGTGAGCATTTCTGAGCCAGGTTTCTAACAGGTTGAAATCCCTGCGCTAAACCATGAAGATCAATCTGAGTCACCTCATTGAGCCACGTTGTGTGAACATGGTTTCTGGGCTCTCTTCCTCACCTCATTCTGCATCTTCTAACTCTCTCCATAATTTTTCCCTTCTTCTCTGACATCTTTTCTCTCTTCAGCTTTTCAACATAGGTGGATGCACGATAGAGTCCACCAACAATCTTCATGATTCTTTCCTGAGAAAGGAAAGAGACACAATCTCTCCTGAGATTTTGGAAGATGATGTTTTTAGAATTATAGAATAGCCGAGTTGGAAGGGACCTTGGAGGTGTTCTAGTCCAACCCCCTGCTTAAGCAGGAAACCCTATACCCTTTCAGACAAGTGGTTATTCAACGTCTTCTTAAAAACTTCCAGTATTGGAACATTCACAACTTCTGGAGACAAGTTGTTCCACTGAGTTAATTATTCTAACTGTCAGGAAATTTCTCCTTAGTTCTAGGTTGCTTCTCTCCTTGATTAGTTTCCACCCATTGCTTCTTGTCCTACCCTCAGATGCTTTGGAGAATAGCTTGACTCCCTCTTCTTTGTGGCAGCCCCTCAAATACTGGAAGACTGCTATCATGTCACCCTTGGTCCTTCTTTTTATCAAACTAGACATACCCAATTCCAGAAACCGTTGTTCATATGTTTTAGCCTCCAGTCCCCTAATCATCTTTGTTGCTCTTCTCTGCACTCTTTCTAGAGTCTCCACCTCTTTTTTACATCATGGCGACCAAAACTAAATGCAGTATTCCAAGTGTGGCCTTACCAAGGCATTATAAAGTAATATTAACACTTCACATGATCTTGATTCTATCCCTCTGTTTATGAAGTCTAAGAACTGTGTTGGTTTTTTTTTTTTTGGCGGCTGCAGCACACTGCCAAACAAACCTTTTAAACAAACCTTTTCCGAGTGTTTGCACCACACAGGAACTCTACCCTCCTCCCATATGAATCAAATGCCAAGAGTTGTACGAAATACAGGAATAACTCCCCACAAAATATTTTATTTTGTTTGCTTAATTACCACCTGTGTGTCCTATTTCTTTTTCAACCCACTTCCTCCTTCTGTTCTGCTGATTTCTCTGCAGGTGTTGTTTTTCATTACCGACCATCCACCAACAGATATTCCCTGACTTTTGTTGAAGCTCAGCAAGCTTGCCTAAGCAATCATGCTGTTATTGCTACTCCAGAACAACTACAGGCTGCCTATGAAGAAGGATACGAGCAGTGTGATGCTGGCTGGCTGAACGACCAGACAGTCAGGTAAGGCCCTGGGCTGGTGGCTGAGGAAGGAAAGTACCACAAAGAGAGATTTTCCTCTCAGCAGATCAGATTTTTCTATCTACTTTAATCAGCCTCTGGGGATTCCCCATTAAACAGGATTACCACTAATTTCTATACCCTGTTTCCCCGAAAATAAGACATCCCCTGATAATAAGCTCAATTGGGCTTTTGAGAGCATGCACTAAAATAAGCCTCCCCCCCCCTGAAAATAAGCTCTCCCTGAAAATAATTAAATGCAGAGCTGGAAATCAGGTAAGACTGCAAGAGGAGCCCCATCTTGCTCCACCACCCCAAAATAATAAGACTTGCCCAAAAATAAGGCCAAGCGCTTATTTCGGAGTTCAAAAATATATAAGACAGGGTCTTATTTTGGGGAAAACACAGGTAGATTCTATTATTGGGACGCCAAGGAAAAATTTCCCCATATTATCTATCTGATTCCAAGAATAGAGACCCTGGAATATATGGGATTCTGTCCCAAAGGTGCTTTTTTCAGGAGGCAACTACACTTTCTAGTTTTTCTTCGAAGACGTTTCGCTTCTTATCCAAGAAACTTCTTCTGAGCCGAAGAAGCTTCTTGGATGAGAAGCGAAACGTCTTCAAAGAAAAACTAGAAAGTGCAGTTGCCTCTTGAAAAAGTACCTTTGGCATATCCATGACCTGGATGACTGAGAATCTCCATAGACATATGGGATTCTGTATATAACTCTCCCCATTGGTCCTCCCAAAGACTCCACTGGACTAATTTTCAATACAAAATGGGGAGCTGCATACAACTCACATCACCCAGTGCTAAATTAATCCATTTTTGTTAGGTCCCCGTGATGTCTTGGATCTTACACTAGCCAAATTGGTTGAGCTTGCAGGAACAGGCCACCTGTCCAAAAGACTAAACAGCATTTAATGATATGGTGTTATGTATAAGCAACCAATGTGATCTTAAGTGCCCTAGGTATACCTGTTATGGGAGCCCAATCAAGGATTAATTGACTGTGTCTAGTTGATCAGACTATAATTCAAATATAATTAATCACATTTAATTTTCTCCTGGCCTTCTTGAATGCAATGCTTGTGTGCCACTTAAACTCCAAGGCCACTCCTGAGCTTGGAAAGGTTTGTGCACCTGGATCAGTCTTCTGTGATCCTAAAAAAATGAGAAGGCTTAGCCTTCTACATGGGCAGGCACATTGTGGCTCAATGGCTAAGACACTGAGCTTGTCGATCGAAAGGTCGGCAGTTCAGCGGTTTGAATCCCTAGTGCCGCGTAACGGGGTGAGCTCCCGTTACTTGTCCCAACTTCTGCCAACCTAGCAGTTCGAAAGCATATAAAAATGCAAGTAGAAAAATAGGGACCACCTTTGGTGGGAAGGTAACAGAGTTCCGTGCACCTTTGGCATTTAGTCATGTCAGCCACATGACCATGGAGACATCTTCAGACAGCGCTGGCACTTCGGCTTTGAAACGGAGATGAGCACCGCCGCCTAGAGTCAGGAACGACTAGCACATACATGCGAGGGGAACCTTTACCTTTTCCTTTAACCTTCTACATTTTTCCAGGCACAAAGATGGATTTCAATGGAAATTCCATCAGGAGAGTTCCCGCTGCAGATTAAAATAATACAATGGAGATTCAAGTTTATAAATTCAGTTGAATCTTACTCCAAGAGGTTCTTCCTGGAAAATGATGCTTGAAATTCTAAGTAAAGACATCATACCAATAAAGGAGAATATCTGTAGCTCAGGGTTGAAATGAGGGATTCGATGCTCTCTGAGCTTGCTTGTTTTCTTAATGCCACATCTGCAAGAGAACAAACAAGCTCAGAGAGCACCAAGGACCCCTCAAAGACATAATACTTCTAAAACCTAAACCAAGGCTTTGAAGCACTGGTATGGGACTCTGCCTACTTTAGAGTTACCAACCCACCCATTACTTTCTCTCCAGAAAAATATTTACACCCACCTTGTCAGCTCACAGGAGAGTTTCAAATTCTTCAAACTGCAGTGAAGGAGTTGCCAATGACGTACTTTGCAAACCTGAAAGGAAATGCGTTTGTTCTGGCTTAAGCATTTTCTTGATTACTAAGTATATTTTCTCCTCCGCACAAATTTGGAAGGCTGCTTCTATTTATTTTTACCTGTTTTGTTAAACGTATAAGGCTGCTTGATGGCAAGGAGCCTCTTAAGTGGTTCCCAATTGGTTTAACGACATATCGTCAAACAAAACAGAAATCAGTAAGAATGACAACAGCACACATTAGAGCAGTGTTTCTCAACCTCGGCAACTTGAAGATGAGTGGACTTCAACTCCCAGAATTCCCCAGCCAGCTATGCTATGCTGGCTGGGAAATTCTGGGAGTTGAAGTCCACTCATCTTCAAGTTGCCGAGGTTGAGAAACACTGCATTAGAGGAATACAAAACCTAAAACTAAGAAACAATGCAGCATAATAGGGCTGGAAGAATTTATAAACTCGAATCTCTCAATACAGGTTCGCAATGATTTTGAAATCATGCAAAGTTGTTGTCACATTCATTTTAATTTTGTTCAGCGAAGAGATTGATAATGTAATAGTGGGCCAGCTGAGGAACTTGGTTCAGATCTGCCAGTTGTGACCTCGCCAGGTACCCAGAACTGAAAGCTTTTGGGCGGACTATGAAGTATTTCCAAAGGTGGTCAGCAAACTACAGCTTTTAACGCTTTATCCATTAAGTACAGGATGAAGGGATCATAAAATTTATTGAGTTAATGAAATATAAATTTATGAAATAGTTTTAGTCTCATTTATTTGGGGAATGTAGCTCCAAACACATTCCCAGAAAGCTAAGTACAATCCTTACACTGAAAACCCTGGCTACCAACCTGCCTTCTATTGAGGACCTGTATACTGCAGGAGTCAAAAAGAGGGCTGTGAAAATATCTACAGACCCCTTGCATCCTGGACATAAACTGTTTCAACTCCTATCCTCAAAACAATGCTATAGAGCATTGCACACCAGAACAAATAGACACAAGGACAGTTTTTTCCCGAACGCCCTCACTCTGCTAAACAAAGAATTCCCTCGACACTGTCAAACTATTCACTAAGTTTGCACTATTATTAATCTTCTCATCGTTCCTATCACCCATCTCCTACCACTTATGACTGTAACCTTAAGATTTATATTGACTGTTTCCTAATATGATTTGATTGCTTATTTGTTCCCTATGACTATCATTAAGTGTTGTACCTTATGATTCTTGATGAATGTATCTTTTCTTTTATGTACACTGAGAGCGTATGCACCAAGACAAATTCCGTGTGTGTCCAATCACACTTGGCCAATAAAGAAATCTATTCTATTCTATTCTATTACACTAGTGGCCAAAATTGTGGAAACCTTTTGGGGAAAAAATGTATTTTTGAGGTTTGATGGCTAATAACACCACTTTTTTGAGCGAGTAGTACCATAAAATTATATATCAATGGAAAGATAATTTAATCAAGAATGTAATGCAATAACTTTTATGAAGGATTTGCTATTAGAATAGCAGTCACAGTATAAAGAAAAAAAAAGTGAAACACGTAGAAAAAAATGAGATATACAAAGATTATCATCATGTCAGTTAATACTTAGTTGGGTAACCTTTAGCATGAATTATGGCCCTACAACGTCTTCTCATGGAGTGAACCAAGTCTTTGAGTTCTGCAGCTGTTATAATGGGAAACCAAGATTGAATGATTGCTTCTATTAACTGGGTTTTATTGCTGGATCGCTTCTGACCTATAACTTTTCACAGAATACAGATAATTGAACAAACTTTGTTGCATTACATTCTTGATTAAATTATCTTTCCATTGATATATAATTTTATGATATTACCCCCCCACCCACAAAATGTGGTGTTATTAGCCATCAAACCTTAAAAATACACTTTTCCCAAAAGGTTTCCACAATTTTGGCCACTACTGTACATCATCCTAGTCCACCTAAAGCATTTCTCAACTATGAGTGAACAATTCTGAGACCTTTGATGATATTTATTCCTGTTGGCCAGGTATCCCATTGTTGTTCCACGCAGCAAATGTTCTGGAGACAAAGAAAACTTCCCTGGAGTGAGGTCATATGGTATGCGCCCAGCATCAGAAAAGTTTGATGTCTACTGTTATATTGAAAGACTGAAAGGTATGTTTACATTTATGGGACCTTTTGGAGAAGTGCTTTATTCACATCTGATGTAGTCATGGAAATAGGGCTGGACAACATTTTAGTTTCAATCTCCAAAGAGGAAGGAAGGTAGAAGCAATCAACAACATCTTAAGGTGTTGAAGGCTGAAGTGCTCTGAGACAAAGACCTTTCTGGAGACCAGGAATATGACCTGAAGAAAGGTTCATGAAGCGGGTTTCAGAGCAGAGAGGATATTTATTTACAGGAAAAGCATTGTAGAGATAGACAAAGCCTAGAGCAGGGGTTGGCAACATTAAACACTCAAAGAGCTATTTGGACCCGTTTCCCACAGAAAAGAAAACACCGGGAGCCACAAAACCCTTTTGACATCTAAAATGAAGATAACACTGCATATATCCAATTTCTCACCACATATTAAGCATACTGGTAAACTAGTCTCATCAGCAGTGAAAGCAAATGAGTCTGCCCACGTACCATTAAACATTCTGCTTTCTTCTGAAACTTTTCTTGGATTTATCCATGGTTGGCCTCCCGGGGGTTGAAAAGCTCAATAAATCACGTACCAGTGGGTGTCACACATTGGCAGTTGTGACACATATTTTGAGTGACAGGGAGCGGCAGCAGAGGGGTGAAAATTCCACGTGCAGCTCCAGAGCCACAGGTTGCCAACCTCTGGCCTAGACCCTAGCTAAGTACAGCCCACTAAGAAGAAAGTCAAAAGTTTGAGCTTTGTTATAAATGTATCCTGGAAGAAAAACAGAACTAAGTGACTTCAGATTAGCAATCACTTAGACCCGTATTTCTGAACCTTGGCAACTTTAAGACATATAGACTTCAACTCCCAGAATTCTCCCACCAGAATTCTAAGAGTTGAAATCCACATATTTTAAAAGTTGATCATGTTGAGAAACGCTAAGATAAACAGCAAGCAAAAGGTGAGGTAAAGAGGACCTATTGTTATCGGTAGGCCAGGAAACCTTGATGAATCAACACATTGGATTTGGACCTCCCATAACACCAACTGCATCCACTTATGGGATTTTTCTGCTGCTTGGAGGTGTTATGGATATATGCTAGATCTATGCTCCACAGAATCTGGGAAAACTTGAATCTCAAGTACTATGTTGCTCTAATTCAGGTAGGATCTCACCACCTTTCATTCATTATCTGTAGGTGAGATCTTCTTTGCAACTCAGACAGCACAATTCACTTTCTTGGAAGCCCAAAGATACTGTGAGAGTCAAAATGCGACCATGGCTTCCACTGGACAACTCTACGCTGCCTGGAGACTAGGCCAGGATAACTGTCAGGCAGGCTGGTTGGCTGATGGAAGCCTCCGATATCCCATTGTTCATCCCCGCCCTACCTGTGGTGGAGAGAAGCCCGGTGTGAGAACGATTTACTTGTACTCCAACCAGACAGGATTCCCCGACCCACAATCAAAGCATCACGTCTTTTGCTTCAAAGGTAAGGAACTTCTCCTCTTTCTAGAACTAGGGAAACAATCTTTTCCATCCAGAATTTAACCTTCCTTCCTTTATATCAGGATTTCTCCAAACCTGGCAACTTGAAGTCTTGTGGATTTCAACTCCCAGAATTCCCCAACCACCATAGAGTTTGGAAACCCCTGCTTTATATCATAGAACATAGCATCATAGGGTTGGAAAGGACTCTGGAGATCTTCTAGTCAGTCAAATAATTTAACAACCGGTTCTCTGCCCTAATGATCGGCTGGATGGGCATGGCCATGGAGTGTGACGGGCAGCACTTGGCTTCCTGCACCCTCCTGGGAGCAAAACAGGCCAAGGGGGGGACATGCCACCCCCTCTGCACCCCATTTTGTGCCTAGAAGACCTCCCTGAAGCCTCCTGGGAGTGGAAACGGGCCACAGGGGGACACACCACACCCCCACACCGCATTTTTGGCCTAGTAGGCCTCCCTGCACTTACTTGGAAGCCAAAATGGGGCCCATGGGGACTCCTGGAAGGGGCAGGGAGGGACCAGCCAGCAATTTAACTACCGGTTCACCCAAACCGGCCCGAACCAGATAAATCCCACCACTGCTTCTAGTCCAACTCCTTGCTCAAGCAGGATACTCTACACCAGGAGTCTCCAAACCAACTCCAAGACTCTCAGACCCAAATTCCAAGAATTCTCCAGTCAGCCAGAATCGATTACAGTTATTCCTTGACTTACAACAGTTTGTTCAGTGATCATTTGAAGTTACAACACCCATCATGAAGACATCGTTCTACATCTACCTCGAATTTCCCTATTTGGATATCCTGAACAATGATTTCTGTCTTTCAGCAATGCCATCTCTGTATGGGGAACTAGAAGAAGACTTAATTGCAGTCCAGACAGTCCCTGGTGTAGAAGAAGTTCCTTCTGGGGAAGAAACAACTGTGGAGATGGAATTTGCCACTGATTCTGAGAATCAAACTGAGTGGGGAACAGAAGTATTTCCAACCGATACATCACTATTATCTGGTAAGTAAGTGCCATTGGTCAGATAAATAAGTTCCATTGGTCCAACTTCAGAATAAACTGCTGCAGCTGCTAATTTTCTGAAAGTATAGGAAACTGTGAATATATATTTAACAATAAGAACGTAGTAAAACCTCACCTTAATATTTGTAATGAATTCCCATTTAACAGGTTTCAAATTTAATGAATGAAATCTAGATCCAGACTAATTCTCCCCACTCCCCAAAAATGCACAGAGTCCAGATAATCTCAAAAAGTGATTTTTGTCTATATGTAAAAAAAAAAAAATTGCATTGTTTGCACATATCTACTACCTTTGTCATGTACTTCATTCACCTGTAACTACAGCAGAGGTGGTTTTCAGCAGGTTCTGACCAGTTCTGGAGAACCGGTAGCAGAAATTTTGAGTAGTTCGGAGAACCGGTAATAAAAATTCTGACTGGCCCCACCCCCATCTATTCTCTGCCTCCCGAGTCTCAGCTGATCAGGAGGAAATGGGGATTTTGCAGTATCCTCCCCGTGGATTGGGGTGGGAATGGAGGTTTTACAGTAACTTTCCCAGTGGTGGGATTCAAATAATTTAACAACCGGTTCTTTGCCCTAATGGCCAGATGGGTAGGTGTAGCTCAGTGGTCATGTGACCGTATGGGTGTAGCTAACTCAACGTCACTCACATCGATGGGTGCTTCACCTTAGCTGTTACAATGTAATAAGGGTTAACCCGAGAGGCAGTTTCTGTAAGCAGGGCAATAAAGATTAGGCTAGAAACAACACCAGAATGTTTCCTTCCTGCCTTCCTTACAGGATTAGCCCTGTATAAAGTGGCCAAGAACCAGTTCTCCGAACTGCTTAGAAAGTTAACAACCAGTTCTCCCAAATAGGTGCGAACTGGCTGAATCCCACCACTGATCTTTCCCCTGCCACTCCCACCAAGCCACACCCACCAAGCCACACCCACAGAACTGGTAGTAAAAAATTTTGAAACCCACCACTGAACTACAGGCTACAAATAACACACATTTATGCTAGGTGAGTCGAAATTGAGAGTTTAGTGTGTGATGTGAACCCAGGCTCTTTTTGGGCTCCAGTTTTATATTTAAATGGCAAACCACTTTAGGAAAAACCTTCCCAAGAAAACTGCAAGGATTTGTCTAGGCAGTGTCTGAGAATTGAATTGAATTCTCATAGAATTGAACAAAAATTCCTCGTTATAACCCATTGATGTCTGCAGCTTTCTGAAACTGGTCACCTTTTTTGCCTAAAAACCTATTTATGCTATGTTGATGCAAATTGGCAAAACAAACCAAAAAAATCCACTGAGGATTGTTAACGGAATAAATACAGCAATATGGCCTCCTTTCAGGTTATCAGATCAATAACGAAAATCCCCCAGATGTTGACATAGACTTTAGCAGAGAAAGAAAAGCTATATCCGCATCAAGTAATGGGCATTAACACTACTGCCGAAAAATTAAGCTCTTGGAAATCTATTTGACAAAAATAATAAGAACTTGGTTTAAAATACTTATTTACAGAGTTGGAGAAATAATATAGCAGATGTTTCCAGATGGGAAATATTAAACCTTTTCTGGTTAGGAAGAATTGGCGCTATCAAAATGAATATTTTACCAAGACTTAACTTGCTTTTCTGTATGATTCCAATACATATTGAAAAGATATTAAGCAACTGGCACAAATGAGTAATGAATTGCATATGCTCCAATAAAAGATCAAGGATTAAATTCAAGATGTTACAGGATTCAAAAGAGTGAGACAGATTAAAGAGAGTGAGGGTGGCATTCATAGATATTTCTGGTCTGATACAAATAGAAACAAACTGCAGAAAAATTATGCAGTAATAAGTAATATATTAAATGTCTGGAATAAAACAAGAAAATAATAAGCCCTGATTGTTCCCCTGTTGTTTTATTATTAACTGTTTATTTTTATGATGAGCAAAACACTGAAATTCATTCCGTGGAGAGAAAACAATCTGTTTAGATTGCAATATTTGATTACTAACAAGACAAAGATAAAATCTTTCGAGACTCTTCACAATGGTCTCATACACTTCACTGAGTTTATCTTCATAAAAATAAGAGTACAAAAATAACTGCAGAAACAAAGGGGAAAACATAGAGACGCCACTGAATTTAAACATTTTATAATGTATCACTCAGAATATCTGGGTGCCCTTATTTATAAACTGATGAAGTCTGATCCAGAAACAAGTTCAAGTTTATACTGTAGAATTAAAAGGATGCAGAACTTATAGATGTAGTAACAGATGAAAACTTCAATGGAAGAATGTGAAATTTACTCTGAATATTACATTTAGAGAAAAATTATACATTTCACTCTTGGTATATTACTCCAGTTTTGATTACCAAAAATGGAGAAACCTTTTTCTTAAGGTGTGTATACATCCTTGCTCTGTAAACAATTGCTACCAACCTGCCTTCCATTGAGGACCTGTATGCTGCACGAGTCAAAAAGAGGGCTGTGAAAATATTTGCAGACTCCTTGCATCCTGGACATAAATTGTTTCAACTCCTACCCTCAAAACGACGCTATAGAGCACTGCACACCAGAACAACTAGACACAAGGATAGTTTTTTCCCATCACCATCACTCTGCTAAACAAATAATTCCCACAACAATGTCAAATAATTTACTAAGACTGTATTACTATTATTCTTCTCTTCCATACTAGTATCTATCTTTTCCCACCTATTACTATAACCACTGTATTTTTCAGAGTATAAGATGCACCTTTTTCCCCCCTAAAAGGGGGTGAAAATTTAGGTGTGTCTTATACACCGAATGTTATCCCGCCCACCCACTGGCCCCCACCCTTTGGCCTCTGCCTCCCAGCAATTTACCTCCTTGCTGCAAGCAGCAAGAAGAAACAGCTCCTTTCAGTTTCAGCACTTCCTAATTAGCACAAGTTGATTGGATCGGCCTCCCGACTCTCAGCTGTTTTGCTCTCAGCTGTTTTGCACGGGCCTCTGCTGCTTGCTGCAGGGAGGTAAAATGCTGGAGTAGATTTTTTTTTTCTTGTGCTAATCAAGCTATACTGAAAACGAAAATGAAAGTAAAGCAGGCAATTTGCTGTTTGCTGCAACGAGGCAAAATTGCTGGAAGGCAGAGACAGATTTTTTTTTTTCCTCACCAAAAAAAGGTAGGTGTATCTTATAGTCCGAAAAATATGGTATGTTGCTTGTATCTTTCAATTAGATTGTTTTTATTTGTTTCCTAGTACAATTTGATAGCTTAGTAACCTTGACTATCGCTAAGTGTTGTATCTTTTTGTTCTTGATGAATGTATTTTATTCTCCTTATGTACACTGAGAGCCTACGCACCTAAGACACATTCCTCGTGTGTCCAATCACACTTGGCCAATAAAGAATTCTATTCTATTCTATATATATTTCATGTATGGCAAAATAATGTTGCTTTTTTAAGAAAGGGGTTTGAACGTAGTCTAAAGTTGATGTTCCTTTTCATATCGCTTGTGTATTCACCCTTGCATCTTGTGCTCTCTGTTTCTCTTTCATGCAAGTGAGTCCATCAGCTGTGAGTCAATCAACTGATCTTCCCATTGATGCAATACCTGATGAAACAAGCTCAGAAGCTCCAATTACAGAGACATCTGCTTCTGGTTGGACTTCCGGAGCCCCAGAGATAACTGGAACGGTCGAACCTAGTGAAACACCTTCAGGATTTGGAGAATTTCCCTCTGGAGTCCCTGAAATAAGTGGGCTGCCTTCTGGAGAAAGTGGGCTACCATCAGGAGACATCAGTGGCCTATCTTCTGGGGTTATTGAAGTCAGCACCTTACCTTCTGGAGAAGAAGAATTATCAGGGATTAGTTCAGTAACCCAAGAAGAAATACCTGGACTCCAGGAAGGCAAAGGGATCCCAGAATTTAGTGGGTTGCCTTCTGGATTTAGTGGAGGCCATTCTGGTATTGATCCCAGTGGCTCACCATCTGGAGAGTATGATTATAGTGGTCTCACATCTGGATTTCCTACTGTGTCTCTGGTGAATGCCACTTTGACGGAAGTTGTGACCACAGCAACAGAAAGGGAAATGGAAGGGAAAGGGACAATTGGAGTCAGTGGAGATGGAGATGTATCAGGTTTCCCCTCTGCCGACTGGGGTGTAAGTGGCGTAACCAGTGGATTGCCCTCCGGAGTTGATGTCTATGGAACCAGTGATGTCAGTGGGTTTTCTTCAGAAACTGGTATCAGTGGGAATCTATCTAGCACGTCTGATATCGGTGAATTACCATCAGGACTTGATGTTAGTGGACAGTCATCTGGTTTATTAGATATCAGTGGATTGTCCTCAGGAATTGACTTCAGTGGAACCTCTGTTGGGACACCTGATTTAAGTGGCGATGTCGAATTAAGTGGCCAACCTTCAGGTATTGATGGGAGTGGTGAACCTTCAGGTGTTACCTTCATTGATACTAAATTATTTGAAGTGACAACTCCTTCATCTAAAGAAGAAGAAGGGAAAGGATTTGTAGAAGTAAGTGAATTACCTTCAGGAGATGAAGATCTATCAGGGACTACACCAGGAATTTTAGATGTGAGTGGCCAGCCTTCTTCTGGACAAGTAGACTTCAGTGGGTGGGCTTCAGGAGTTAGTGAAGTCAGTGGGCTTCCTAGTGGACTAACAGACATTAGTGGAGAAAGCTCTGGCATTGATCTTGTCAGCGGCACTTCATCTGGAACATATGATTATAGTGGTCTCACATCAGGGTTTCCTACAGTTTCCCTTGTGGATACAACTTTGGTGGAAGCCGTAACACAGCCATCTGTTGCACAAGAATTAGGAGAAGGGACATCTGGGATATTAGAAGTAAGTGGGCTTCCTTCAGGACAGGAGGAAACATCTGGAGCATTGTATGATGTGACAACATCTAGCGGAGCATCATATGAGAAAGTTGACTTCAGCGGGACTTCCTCAGGCATTCCATATTTTGCTAGAGAAACTGATGATCTCACTGATGTAAGTGGAGCATCTTCAACCACAGCCAGTGCTAGTGGTGATGTCTCTGGATTCCCAGAAATTATCTTAATAACTGATTCCATAGAAACAGTGACAAGACCAACAGTTTCAGAGCAACTGATTGGAGGAACCGAGTCTTTCCATTTTCATGAACCAAGTGTGGAAGCCTCTGCATCTGGGGCAGAAGTTTCTACATACCCTGAAAGTACCATATCATCCCCAGAATATCATGAAATCAGTAGTAAGGCCTTCACGTTTCATGAAACTAGTGTAGAAACCCCTTTGTTTAATGAAACAACCGACGAAACATCAGTCTCATCAAAAAGCCACCTAGAAACTTCAACCCATTATGAACCAAGTGGAGAAACGTCTTCATTATCTGAAAGCTACTCAGAAACATCTGGGGCGCCATTCATCAGCGGCTTACCCTCTGGGACTTTTGATGAAAGGACTCAGTTTAATGGAGACAGTTCAGGTCCAGCACCTGAGACAGTGTCAGATACATCAGAGAAAGGCTTTTTGCCAGATGTTCTGCTTAGTACCAGCAGTCCAGATGTTGCATTAACTGAACATTCAAGGCTTCTAACAGAGACTCAGGCTGAAACAGAGACCAGTACATATCCAACACCAGAGTTGGAAACAGGAGATGGTGCTGCTCCAGGGATTCCACCACCATCACCAACAGCTACTGATCTCCTTCCTACAGTTTCATCGGAGATGACCGATGGGATACAGCTTATTACACAAGGTAAATTCAGAAATGCATGTACGCAATGGAACTTCCAATAGAGAGTATGCTAAATTTTCACCCTTGTTGATCTTTCTCTTATTTCTCCCATGACATAGCTGTTGTGACCCAGGCCCAAGTAAGTAGTAGGAAAATCAGTCAGTGAAAAAACAAACTTTATTCAAACAGCTGAGAATTACTTCATTCCCAGCGTCTTTCAACTAAATTAAAACAAATTCCTCCCAACCCAAATTCCTCAGTCCTATCGCAAAGCCACAGCTGGGAGGTAAAAGAAGTTAGAACATTGTAATGTCAGAGGGACTCATAAATTCTATAACTTTCCAAATAAGAGGGAGCAAAAAAATATATATCTGTCCCTTATACCAGTTGATTTGTTTTTTAAAAAAATGGTTTTACCTATCTAGGAAATAAAATGCTCAGTTTTCTCTAAAGTATTGATGAAAAACCCCAAAGTTCTTTGAACCCTACTACACCGTACACTCAGAAAGGACTTGAGTATCGACTAATAAAAGCACATAGTTATAAAATTATATTGGTCTCACCAAAAACCATGAACTATTATTTCCATATGATCTCACATGTGGTAGCTGTACAAAGTTCATAGCAGTGGTGAAATCCAAATTTTTTTACTACCAGTTCTGTGGGCATGCTTGGTGGGCGTGGTGTGGCTTGGTGGGCATGGCAGGGGAAGGATACTGCAAAATCTCCATTCCCACCCCACTCCAGAAGGATACTGCAAAATCCCCATTCCCATCCCACTCTGGGGCCAGTCAGAGGTGGTATTTGCCAGTTCTCTGAACTACTCAAAATGTCTGCTACCGGTTCTCCAAACTACTCAAAATTTCCGCTACCAGTTCTGCAGAACCTGTAAGAACCTGCTGGATTTTATCCCTGGTTCATAGGCATTGAAAGAGTTTTCTGCCCAAAGCTTTGGACCAAATATAATCCTTTATTTACTTTTACAATCCTTAAAGCCCACAGGAGCGACAGGAGTGAGTGGAGTAGAGTTCACAGGTGTGGAAAACAATTTTGCCTTACTAGGGAAAGGAAGTTTCTTTCCGGATTGTGCTAAGATGCCAGTGGTTTTATTTCATCCACACTGGAACTGAACCCTTATTTGGGGACAAGAAAGTCTCAGCAAAAAGGGGCTCATCTTTAAAAGTAACTTTGAGCTTGATGACCCTGGAGAATTATTAAAGATAAAATGTTTTTGATTGCAGCTACACCTAAGACTTGCGAGGAGAAACTATGTGGAACTGGGACCTGCCACGAACATGAAGGAAACATCACCTGTTTATGCCCAACTGGATTTATGGGTGATTACTGTGAGATAGGTGAGTCTTGATTTCTTCTTAATGATGATGATGTTGTGTCTGACTCTTGATGATTCTATGGGCCAGGTGTCTACACATCTTCCAAAGAACAGTTTCCCTGTTCTTTGACGGCCTGGTTTTCTTTTACTGCTAACTCTTCCAAACATGCAGTAGTGGCCAAAATTGTGGAAACCTTTTGGGAAAAGTGTAGTTTTGAGGTTTGATGGCTAATAACACCATTTTTATTTTTTTTATTTTTTTTTTGGAGTTTCAAGATAATCCTATTCCACTGCTGGAAAGGCCTGGGAATTGCCCAGACCTTAACTCAATTGAAAACCTATGGAGCTGGCTAAAGAAACTTGTTAGTCAGAAGCGACCCAGCAATAAACCCCAGTTAATAGAAGCCATCCTTCAATCTTGGTTTCACATGATAACAGCTGCAGAACTAAAAAACTTAGTTCATTCCATGGGAAGACGTTGTAAGGCTAAAGGTTACCCAACTAAGCATTAACTGACATGGTGATAATTTTTGTATATCTCATTTTTTTCTATGTGTTTCACTTTTGTTCTTTATACTGTAACTGCTATTCTAATAGCAAATCCTTCATAAAAGTTATTGCATTATATTCTTGATTAAATTATCTTTCCATTGATATATAATTTTATGGTACTACTCCAAAAAAAAGTAGTGTTACAAGCTCACGCCTACTGCTTCAGTGACTCCATTCTCTATCGTCCCGTTCTTCTTTTGCCCTCAATCGTTCCCAGCATTAGGCTCTTCTCCAGTGAGTCCTTCCTTCTCATTAGGTGGCCAAAGTATTTAAGTTTCATCTTCAGGATCTGGCCTTCTAAAGGGCAGTCAGGGTTGATCTCTAGGACTGACTGGATTGATCGCCTTGCAGTCCAAGGGACTCGCAGGAGTCTTCTCCAGCACCAGTTCAAAGGCCTCAATTCTTTGGCACTCAGCCTTCCTTATGGTCCAACTTTCACAGCCATACATTGCAACTGGGAAAACCATAGCCTTGACTATACGCACTTTTCTTGGCAGGGTGATGTCTCTGCTTTTTAGTATGCTGTCTAAATTTGCCACTTTCCTCCCCAGGAGCAAGCATCTTTTAATTTCTTGGTTGCTGTCCCCATCTGCAGTGATCTTGGAGCCCAGGAAAATAAAATCTGTCACTACCTCCATTTCTTCCCCATCTATTTGCCAGGAATTCTGCTGGGGGGGCCGGATGCCATGATCTTAGTTTTCTTAATGTTGAGTTTCAAGCCAACTTTTGCACTCTCCTTTTTCACCCGCATCAAGAGGCTCTTTAGTTCCTCTTCACTTTCTGCCATTAGAGTGGTATCATCTGCATATCTGAGGTTGTTGATATTTCTCCCAGCAATCTTAATTCCAACTTTTGATTCATCTAGCCCCACCTTTCTCATGATGTGCTCTGCATATAAGTTAAATGGGCAGGGCGACAGTGTACAGCCTTGCCGGACTCCTTTCCCAATTTTGAACCAGTCAGTGGTTCCATGTCCAGTTCTCACTGTTGCTTCTTGACCCACATATAGGTTTCTCAAGAGACAAATAACATGGTCTGGTACTCCCATCTCTTTAAGAACTTGCCACAGTTTGTTGTGATCCACACAATCAAAGGCTTTAGCATAGTCAATGAAGCAGAAGTAGATGTTTTTCTGGAATTCCCTAGCTTTCTCCATGATTCAGATTCCATGTTGGCAATTTGATCTCTAGTTCCTCTGCCTCTTTGAAATCCTGCCTGTACTTCTGGTTATTAGCTAGTTTTAGAAAATACACTTTTCTGAAAAGGTTTCCACAATTTTGGCCACTAGTGTAAGTCCATTGTTTTCTTCTTCTTATCTCAAAGTTCATTGTTAACCACTGAGATGCAAAGTGGCTAAAAAACATTAATCATGACAGGTCAGCTTTCTGAAATCATGTTTGAATTCCAAGTATTGAACTGCTCTCAATTCCATTATATCTAGAACTCTTCCAATGAAGAGCTCTGTCAGAAGGAGTAAATAGCAGCAGAATTACATCCCCAGAATGCTGGATCTGCTTTTCTTACTGAACAATTGGAAAACTCTTGTCAATAGTAGGAATTTGAAAATAAGGTGGCAGGTTGGAGGTCAGGATTAACTTTCATCTCAACTGCTATGCTTTCAACTTTCATCTTCGCTCCTCCACACTCATCTTGTTGCAACATAAGAGGAAAGCAGAATAGTAAATTTTAGGAAAGAATTGGGGAGAAGAAGGCAGAAACAGCAGAATGGGACAACTCGCCATGGACAACTCGCCGCAGGGCAATTCAATTTAATGATTTAAAATAAATAAAACATTGTTTTAATTTTTGTCATTCACATTTCACTCTCTCCCTCCTTTTGCATCCTTTCTTTAATGATTCTATCCTACTATTTCTTTGATATTAGTGTAACAGCCGTGGTGGCACTGTGATTAGAATGCAGTTTTGCAGGCTACTTCTGCTGACTGCCAGCTGCCAGCAGTTTGGCAGTTTGAATCTCACCAGCTCAAGGTTGACTCAGCCTTCTATCCTTCTGAGGTGGGTAAAATGAGATTGTTGGGGGCAATAGGCTGACTCTATAAAGCACTTAGAGAGGGCTGTAAAGCACTGTGAAGCGGTATATAAGTCCAACTGCTATTGCTATTGCTAACCTTCAGCAAGTTGTCCCATGATGAATTGGCCATGGCAAGTTGGCCATGACAAGTCAGCTGTGGCAAGTTAGCCATGGTGAGTTGGCTTGAAAACTTAGCTGCAGCAAATTGTCATAGATCCAGAAAAAAAAAAAAAACATGAGGACAAGAATGTACTAATCTAGTACAAGGAGTAAGGGTGGATTCAGAAGTAGCCAGGCAATCAACATAACAAATGAAGGGTAACAGGTTGGTAGGAAGAATAATAATTCAGGTCTAACCTTGATATATTGCAAATCTAGGATGTGGTGTGATTGGAAGAGTAAGTGGGGAGGTATTTGCCAATTTCAAGTCTTGTTTTGCAATTAGTTGATTCATTTTGTGTTTCTGGGTCAGGTTTCACAAAAACCATGGGCCAATTTATGGAAGTCATGGGTATTACTTTTGAAGGCAGAATGGCTGACTCTGAATGCCATCTTGGCTTTCTTGTATGTTGGTTGGTACTCTGAGGGCTGCTGAGACTAGTTGAGTAAGGGATCCAATCCAGCTGGGCACTGCTGAGGAAACTATAAAGATAATAACATTTTTGTCTGTTGGTTGGTTGGTAACGTACTTTGTTGAATGCCACTCTGGTGGATCACTTTTTTTGAAATTTCCTAATCTCGGTTTCTGTTTTTGTTGATTTGAAGAAAACACACGAGCCATGGCTAGGAAGGTATATGATAGATATTGTGCTTTGCAGATTAAAAATAAAAAGTGTGTGTGGGGGGGTCTACTTCTGACAGCATAGTCCACATAATAAAAATTGATGCCTGAGCTCTTCCGCCCATATGCTGTTGCACATTGTTCTGCACTGTTTGCTAAATACTTATTATCAGAATTTGTTATTTTTTTTAAAAAAAAGTACATTGCAAACCACAGAATCCCAAATCACATATAAAAATATGTGAAATTAATTGATAATCCGTCACCTCTGCAGTCTTGGGCAAAGGCACAAATTGTCTAGAATTTTCCTTATTATATATTATTCCCAAACTTAGATGGGTTTCAGATGTGTGGATATCACACATACACGCACTCAGAATTCCGTAGGCGTTGTTGATAATTCTGGGAAATAAGATGACATATCTGGAGGCTGACAGGTTGGAAACATCCATTTTTGGTGATGATTTTTCCCAGGAAACAAAATTGCAGCCTCCAATGTCCATGGATGTGTCTCAGGGAAGCAGAATTTGTAGAAGGGAAATGGCACAGCCAGCTGATAAAGAAAGCAAAACCTTGTACCGCATTCAAAATTCAAACCTTAGATACCAGAACAGAAATGTCAAGACAGGCCAGAATCGTAGTCAAGAATATTTTTATTTTATTTTATTATTTTATTAGATTTATATACCGCCCTACTCCCGCAGGATTCAGGGCGGTGAACAGCCAGATAAAACACATTAATTACAAACTTTAAAAACAGTATAAAATCTGATTAAATAATTTGGCCCGTGACAATTTAAACAACCCTAATGTTTTTAAGACAAATTTAAAATTCATCATTTGAATTAAAAAGGGAAAAGAAAAAGTTATGCCAGGCCGGCCTGTTGAAATAGGAAAGTCTTGAGAGCGCGGTGAAAGGTGCGTAGATCCGGGATCCTCCGTATCTCCGGGGAGGGCTCGTTCCAGTTAGCAGATGCTCCCACAGAGAAGGCTCTCCCCCTGGGGTCCGCCATTCGACACTGTTTGGCCGACGGCACCCGGAGGAGCCCCTCTCTATGACAGCATACTGGCCAGAGGGAGGCTATTGGTGGCAGCAGATGGTCCCGTAAATAACCAGGTCCTAAACCATGGAACGTTCTAAAGGTGGTGACCAAATATCAAGTGGAAATTGTTTTCAGCACCCTGGACAGGTCATTACAAGTAATGACTAGTGTCAATGCAGCAACAAAACTGCTATAGAACTTCTAGTCCTGATTATTTCCTGCCCTAGACTTTCCATAATGGAAACATGGTCCCTACCTTGTGCCTCGCCAGCATTCACGAATCTGAAAATATAGATATATACATTTATTATTCTTTGCTGCAAAACATTTTTCTTATCTAGGTCACCATCTTTGTGCATTTGCAGCAAATGCTAATCTTTTTTTTTTTTTTTAGCCCTACTGCAGAGATAATTTCTAGATTATCAGTATTTCAGGATCAACATTTCTAAAGCTTTTCGCTCCCTCAGAAACTGAAGGACAAATCTTTCAAGGATAAAGGTACAGTTTTATGAACAAACATAAACAAGAGCCAATTCCATTTGATAGCCTTGAATATTTTCTTCTTACAATTAAAATTGTTTCCATGCATGTTGGTTTTGTTTTCTTGAGCTAAGAAAACACCGTCAGGCAACTTTTACTATCTTTTTCATCAATCAGTAAAGCAGCAGGAAAGTACACTTCTAATGGACTCCAGCTTTCAGGCTCATGAAATACCAACCTGACTACAATCTATCTTGATATTTTGAAGGCAATTCTGGTTTGCTTGTATGAAATTCTCAGTCAACAGGTCGTTTCATAGGTGCCTAAGTGGCAAATTTAGCTCTCTCTCAGATGGGCAGTCATCAATGACCATCCACGCAGCCCAGCTTTCCTGTCATTGGGCTGGTCACAAGTTAACAGTTGAGTCTTTTCAGGAACTGTGTTGGGGAGCTTCAGCTATTAGTCCTAATGCTGCTTGAGCAGAAGATGATTTATGCATTATGCATCTTTGGGTTAAATGCATTTAGAATAGAGTAGAGTAGAGTAAGAGTAGGGTAGGGCAGGGTAGGGTAGGGTAGGGTTGAATAGAATGGAATGGAATGGAATGGAATGGAATGGAATGGAATGGAATAGAATAGAATAGAATAGAATAGAATAGAATAGAATAGAATAGAATAGAATAGAATAGAATTTTTTATTGGCCTTATATGATTGGATATACAAGGAATTTGTCTCTGGTACATAAGCTCTTATGAGTTTTTTTATTGATTTTTTTATCTTATGAGATGATTGAATTTTCTTTGATCCTTCGATGAACCAAGCATAAGAAAGTGGCCATTCTCCACATTTTTCTTACATTTACTAATTAAGGATATCCCACTCTTCCCATAATTTGGAGTAATTGAATTCCATCTGGGCTTGACTGTCATTCTGGTAGTCACTGAAACATTATGGTAGCCAGGGATTTGCCAAGCTTTTTTTTTTTTTTTCCTTTTTCCTATGATTGGGAAATTCTTCCCTTCCATTTCTCACACATTTTCTTCCACTTCGCTGGGTGCAGTTTCACTTAACCCAGGGGTCTACAACCTTAAACACTCAAAGAGCCATTTGGACCCGTTTCCCACAGAAAAGAAAACACCGGGAGCCACAAAACCCTTCCCGTGCCTGACTATTTCTTGAGCGGCCACAAAACTAGCATATGCAGTTGAATTAAACATTCTCTTTTCTTCTGAAACTTTTCTTGCATTTATTCATGGTTGGCCTTCTGGGAGTCGAAAAGCTCAATAAATTGTGTGCAGGCGGGTATCGCACATTGGCAGTTGTGATGCATATTTTGAGTGACAGGGAGCTGCAGCAGAGGGGTAAAAGAGCCTCATGCGGCACCAGAGCCACAGGTTGCTGACCTGAGACTTAGCCCCAATCTCCAAATGAGTCTCTACGAATATTTTTGTTCATTGCCTCCTTCTATATTCTGGTTAAATCAAGAAAACCGAATCTCCTGTGGTGGACTTTCTGCCCAGCCAAAGTCCTAATGGCAGCCCTTGATTTCTTCCAGACATTGATGAGTGCCACTCCAACCCCTGTCTGAATGGAGCTACCTGTGTCGATGGCATCCACACTTTCACATGCTTATGCCTTCCCAGCTACGGAGGGAACCGCTGTGACATTGGTATGGCCTGCTACCTTACCCAGCTTCAGCTAACTCTACTAACTGTATATCCCTTCTTTTTTTTTTTTCTGGGGGGGTTGGGGAAAAAAAAAGACAATCTAACACACATACACCCGGTACTATTGTATTGCACCCTTTTCTCATCTCACCACAATTAACTCCTAAAATATCTGTTGCTGTGGGTAGGGGGTGGGGCGAAAACTTATTTTCTCTTACAGCAGTAGCTCTTAGACTTACATACTGCTCCATAGTGCTTTACAGCACTCTCTGGGCGGTTTACAATGTCAGCATATTGCCCCCAATGAGCTGGGTCCTCATTTTACCAACCTCGGAAGGATGGAAGGCTGAATTAACCTTAGACTGGTCAAGATTGAACTCCTGGCTGTGAGCAGAGTTAGCCTGCAATACTGCATTCTAACCACTGCGTCACCAGGGCTCTTATCATGATCTATCATGTGCCATGGTAGCACAGTGGTTAGAATCAGGGGTGAAATCCAGCAGGTTCTGACAGGTTCTGGAGAACCGGTAGCGGAAATTTTGAGCAGTCCAGAGAACCAGTAACGGAAATTTTGAGTAGTTCGGAGAACCGACAATACCACCTCTGGCTGGCCCCAGGGTGGGGTGGGAATGGAGATTTTGCAATATCCTTTCCCTGGAGTGGGGAGGGAATGGAGATTTTGCAGTATCCTTCCCCTGGAGTCAGGTGGGAATGGAGATTTTGCAGTATCCTTCCCCTGCCACGCCCACCAAGCCACACCATGCCCACCAAGCCATGCCCACAGAACCGGTAGTAAAAAAAAAATTGGATTTCACCACTGGTTCGAATGCAGTACTGCAGGCTACTTCTGCAGACTGCCTGCTGCCAGCAATTCAGCAGTTCGATTCTCACTAACTCAAGGCCTTCCATCCTTCCGAGGTCGGTAAAATGAGGATCCAGATTGTTGAGGGCAATATGCTGAGTCTGCAAACAGCTTAGAGAGGGCTGTAAAGCACTGTGAAGTGGCTTATATGTCTAAGTATTATTACTAGCTACCATTGACTTCAGTCAAACACATAAAGGCTTAGAAGTTAAATAGAGTCTGGCCTGGTTAAGCCACTCATGGGAAACCATCTGGAAATGTTGAGAGTTCTTCTAACCTCATACAAAGGGAACACCTATAGCTTCTATAGGGAATTTTCCAATCCCTTCACTAGTATAGGCCATAGAGAAGATCTGTATTTTCTTCTGTGTAATGAACGAGCATCTCGTGTTTGCGTGCACTTTCTCTCCAGGGCATAATTGAAATATGTATTAGGTGCCTGGTGGCTCAGCAGACTGATAGCATTGTGATTAACACCAGCTGTCAGCAATTACTGTAAGTTCGAATCTCCCCAGGCTCAAGGTTGACTCAGCCTTCCATCCTTTCTAAGGTAGGTAAATTGAGGACCCAGTTTGTGGGGGCAATAAGCTGACTTTTGTATATAAATATACAAAAGAATGAAGGCTATTGCTTAACGCATTGTAAGCCGTCCTGAGTCTCTGGAGAAGGGCGGCATATAAATCAAATTAAAAAAAAATTGTTATAAAAGAAGATTCTAATCAGGTGGAGGTATACATGTCGCTTCTGTTTGTGTGCCATGGGTCTGTTCTGACCCAATTCCCCAAACACGACAAACCCTTTGTAATCAACCAATAATTCCTTTATTAGAAGCGCCAGCAGCCCCAGCAAAAAGTCTCTCTCTCTCACACACAGCAGGCTAACAAGTCTGTCCAGCAGGGAGATGAATAGTTGTCTGCCAAATCTATTCATCTCCGCCCCCTGCCTTTTATCCCCAGAGCTAGGGTGGGGCTTCTCTAGCAGCGGTGGCTCTTCTGTCCCAAGGAACAGCCCATGGATTTCCACTGCTCTCCTCTCCTCTGCCTTCTGCGCATCCGCACGTCAGGCACTGAACCCAGCTGTTCCTCCTCTTCCTCATCAGCCACCACCAGACCTGGGGACTGTTAACTCTCCATCTGAAGGCTGACAGATGACCCAGGCTCCGCCTCTGTCTCTCTCTCTGGCAGCTCCATTCCTTCTTCTCCCTCAAAGCTCTCAGGTTGCCTTGATGCTGATCCTGACTCCCATGCCGCCTCCTCATCTCATTCAGCTGCTGAAGGAGCCAGTGGCCAACAGGTCACAACAGAGTCTAATTGGGGCGCAGGCATGAGTTTGGGTTTCTATGGCTGTTCTCACAGGCAGGGCAGGCTGCATGCCATCTGCTTTGAATCATCTGACTGGAATGACTGGGATTTAGGATGAAAGAAGAGTTGGGAGCTTTCCGAGCCTTCGGCCTACCATCTTTCCTATGGGGAAGGAGTGGGAGAATCTGAAAATTGTTCTTTTTTTTTTTCCCCACAGCCCTCAACCTCATTCTGCTTACTTCTAAATTTGATCTTTCTTTTGCCAGCTTCTTCTTCTCCCCATAACGGATTCTGTTTTCCAAGTGATCCCGCTGCAGATGGACAGAGTCCCAGACCTGTTCCACAATTCTTTTCATCATCACAGACTAATACACCATTTCTATATTATTGCCAATTAATAAATAACAGGGATGTGTTTGTGAAATCGTGAGGAATGCAGCTTCACTTAGGGCAAATTTTTACCATTTGATGCAGATAGCCCTCACTTACCAACCACTTCGTCAGGGCGCTTTCGCTGTTAAGAAGAATTCTTACAATTGGCCCTCAAGGTGTAGATATCGCAGCATGTCACGTGATTATGTCACGTGATTATGATTCAGTCACATGATTGCCATTCGTGACCTGCATAGCTGGCTTCCAGCAAGCAATAGCATTAGCAATAGCACTTAGACTTATATACCGCTTCACAGTGCTTTCCAGCCCTCTCTAAGCGGTTTACAGAGTCAGCGTATTGTTCCCAACAATCTGGCTCCTCATTTTACCAACCTCGGAAGGATGGAAGGCTGAATCAACCTTGAGCTGGTCAGGATCAAACTGCTGGCAGTAGGCAGAGATAGCCTGCAATAGCACTTAGCACTTACACTTATATACTACTTCACAGTGCTTTACAGTCTCTCTAAGCAGTTTACAGAGTCAGCATCTTGCCTCCAACAATCTGCATCCTCATTTTACTAACCTCAGAAGGATGGAAGGCTGAGTCAACCTTGAGCCATTCAGGATCAAACTGCTGGCAGTAGGCAGAGTTCGCCTGCAATAGCAATAGCACTTAGCACTTAGACTTATATACTGCATCATAGTGTTTTATATAGCGATAACAATAGCAATAGAGTGGTTTACAGAGTCAGCCTATTGCCCACAACAATCTGGGTCTTCATTTTACTGATCTCAGAAAGATAGAAGGCTGAGTCCAACTTTGAACCAGTGAGGATCGAGCTCCTGGCTGTGGGCAGAGTTAAGCTGCAATACTGCATTCTAACCACTGTGCCACCAGGGCTAAAATAAAGTCAGTGGGGAAGCCAGTTCCAAGTTGCAGTTAAAAAGAACCTTGGTGGCACAGCAGACTAAAAGCACTGTTAAGTAGCACCAGCTGCCTGCAATTACTGCGAGTTCAAATCTCACCAGGCTCAAGGTTGACTCAGCCTTCCATCTTTTCGAGGTAGGTAAAATGAGGACCCGGATTGTGGGGGCAATAAGCTGACTGTATAAAAAAAAGAACACCGCTTAAAGCGGGGCCGAAAGCCCTACGAAGCAGGTATATACAAAAGTATGAAGGCTATTGCTTAACGCATTGTAAGCCTCCCTGAGTCTCCGGAAAAGGGCGGCATATAAATCGAACCAATAAATAAATAAATGTGACTTAACAAGTGCATCGCGTAGTGACAGAGTTCCCAGTCACAATTGCAGGTGGTAGGTGAGAACTCCTTGCACACTTTGAGCTAGAGGTCCTCCAACTTTAGAACCGATGGCCACAGTTGAAGTAAGCCCAACTACAAAATAGCGAGCATATACAACAGGGGTGTCCAATCTTGGCAGCTTTAAGAGCTTGTGGACTTCAAGAATTCCATAGCCAACCACGCAGGCTGGGGAATTCTGGGAGTTGAAGTCCACAGGTCTTAAAGTTGCCAAGGTTAGCCAGTCATGATATATAGGATGTTCCCAAAATGGCTGCATCCATTTTGTGAATGGAGAACAGTGGTGGGTTTCAAAAAAAACTTTTACTACCGGTTCTGTGGGTGTGGCTTGGTGGGCGTGGCAGGGGAAGGATACTGTAAAATCTCCATTCCCTCCCCACTCCAGGGGAAGGATACTGCAAAATCCCCATTTCCTCCCGATCAGTTGGGACTCAGGAGGCAGAGAATAGATGGGGGCAGAGCCAGTCAGAATTTTTACTATCGGTTCTCCGAACTACTCAAAATTTCCGCTACCGGTTCTCCAGAACTGGTCAGAACCTGCTGAAACCCAACTCTGACGGAGAAGCACATTTTCAAACATAGCAATGGGGTGCCACTATCCACCATGTTTGTTTTCTAAGAATGTCTATGTGGCCCAGGACGCCAATAACCGCTGTTAAAAAAATAAACCTGGCCTTCCCGTTTCTTATTTAATTCAAAGGTTTGTTTAAAAAGTTTAAAGGCTGATAGGCTAGGGAACCTGGCGGAGAACAAGGGAGATGTTTGTTATCACACTGTCATCCCAAAGCTGTCCCCGTTTTAGTGTTTTGTGTGTGTGTGTGTGTGTCTGACACTCTAAGATACCTGATTATTTGCATTACCGTTTTTCGTAAGCAAAGAAAACCTTTTAGCTAAATCTATAGGCGACTCTCCCACAGCCTCAATTACGACTGCCACTTGAAAAATCATATCCTTTGTTAGAGGCAATTTTCCCTGGAAAATATGCATTTTATTCAAGTGCTTCTTCTTTTTGGTACTCTTCGTTCCCTAAGCATCTATTTCCGGATGCATACCTTGATCGTAGCTGTACGGAAGAACTTGAAAGTTGTGAGAGAAAAACAGAAAGATAATTGCTTTCCACTTTGTCTTGAAAAATAGACTGGTTTGTAATTCAAATGCAAGACACAACAATGTATGGATGCTTCAGTGCGTGCTCAGCTAACAGGTTGTGGAAGCCTCCTTACCAGAGGTGGGTTTCAGCAGGTTCTGAACAGTTCTGGAGAACCGGTAGCAGAAATTTTGAGTAGTTTGGTAGTAACCGGTAGTAAAAATTCTGACTGGCCCTGCCCCCATCTATTCTCTGCCTCCCAATTCCCAGATGATTGGGAGGAAATGGGGATTTTGCAGTATCCTTCCCCTGGAGTGGGGTGGGAATGGAGATTTTATAGTATCCTTTCCCTGGAGTGGGGTGGGAATGGAGATTTTATAGTATCCTTCCCCTGGAGTGGGGTGGGAATGGAGATTTTATAGTATCCTTCCCCTGGAGTGGGGTGGGAATGGAGATTTTACAGTATCCTTCCCCTGCCATGCCCACACAGCCACGCCCACCAAGCCATGCCACACCCACAGAACTGGTAGTAAAAATTTTTGAAACCCACCACTGCTCCCTAAAGAAAAAGGAAATCTGAATTATAGGTCGTCCTCAGCTTACGAACACAATGGAGCCCAGAATTTCTGTTGCGAAGGGAGACTGTTGTTAAGGGAGTTTTGCCCCATTTTACGACTGTTCTTAACCATTGTTAAGTGAATCGCTGCAGTTGTTAAATGAGCAACATGGTTGTTAAGTGACTCTGGCTTCCCCGTTGACTTTGCTTGTCAGAAGGTCGTAAAAGGTGATCAGATGACCCCAGGACATTGCAACCGTCATAAATACGAGTCAGCTGCCAAGGGTCTGAATTTCGATCATGGGGATGCTGCAATGGTTATAAGTGTGGGGAAAGGGTCATCAATCACTTTTTTCCGTGCCACTGTAACTTCGAACGGTCACTAAATGAAATGTTGTAAGTTGAGGACTACCTGTAGTCAAGCTTTTATTTGCACCATGGTGCAAAAAAAAAAAGTTGTGAAATAAGTTGTGAAGAGTCAGAGCCCCCCCATAAAAACACCTCTGTGTGTGTCAGATGTACTTAAGATGTATATATTAGGTCCTTCGTCTGGTCTATTATGAAAGGGTACTTATTTTTAGAAGTAGAAAACGAGGAGAAGAGAAAACACGTACTTATTCTATTCTACTTGGCATTAATAATGTTATGATTGTGTTCGTTTTCGTCTCTCCTTAACAAAAGGTTCCTATTCACTTGTCTCCCTCGCAGAAAATATAGGCTCATCTCTGAGATGCTTGGAGACAAAAATCAAATATACTATTGAGATCTCTCCATTTATGGCTTCAGAACAAAATTAGGTGGTTTATTTATTTATTTATTAAAAGCGACCAGAACGCTGTAGAACTCTGTGCAATGCCAAGTGCATAAGTATGGAATCGTATATTTTAGACAGTAGGCATCATCCAGATCAGTGGTGAAATGTAAAATTTGTTACTACCGGTTCTGTGGGTATGGCATGGTGGTGGTGGGGTAATGTGACTGTGTGGGCGTGGCCAACTTTTTTTTTTTTTTTTTACTTTTAAAACCTTCAGCCGAAGAGGTTGTAAAAAATGCTTTTAAAAGCCTCTGACGATCCCAGCTGAGTTGCCTGATTGTCAGAGGGTTTTTTTTTTTTCCTTTTAAAAACATTTTTTCTACAATCTCTTCAGCCGAAGAGGTTGTTAAAAAATGCCTTTAAAAGCCTGACATACATATACAGCATAAAACTTTAGGTGCTCTTTGAAAAATGCATAGGAGGGCACAACAATTAAATTCCACAAGCACATGGAACTGATTTTTAAAATTTCATATTCCCTCTTAAGGAAATTGTATGGATTAATTTCTCCATAACATGTATCAAGTTATACACAACTAAAGAATATCCTGCAGGAGAGGGGTGGGTTCTACTTACCTTTACTACCGGTTCGCAAACATACGCAGAAGTGTTCTGATGATGTTGAGGTCGGTGGGCAGAACCTTCCGCTGGTTTTACTACCGGTTTTATAGAACCGGTGTGGACCGGGAGCAACCACTGCTGCAGGATTATATTTTTACTAGCTCATAATCTGAATGTTTCCTTAGATAGAAGCTCTATAGTTTAGATGACTGTAAAACACTTTTTTTCCCACCATTTTGACGGTTCTAATAAACTCTTCAGTACCCTTTACTTTAAGTGGTGACATTCGTTGGCAAGAAATCAATAATTCTTTGTTTTTGGAGAAACAGGTAAGTTTTACACAACTTCTGAGTCAAGTGCCATCAAATTTTCTACAGAGAGTTTTGGAAGGGGTTAAAAAATGTCACCCTTTGCTTTGATTCTTCTTCATGTGATCTTTGTTGTGTTCGTGTCTAGATCTGGCAGAATGTGAAACAGGCTGGATTAAATTTCAAGGTAACTGCTACAAGCATTTTGAAGAGAAACTCACCTGGATGGAGGCAGAGAAACTATGCCGAAAGCATCAATCCCACCTGAGCAGTATCATCACACCTGAAGAGCAAGAATTTGTGAACAGTAAGTATGGCAACTTGACATGTCTTTTAAAAAAATAAAAATATCCCCAAACCAATGGACTTCTAGGATTACAACACTGATACAGAATACAGTACTGATTCTGAATTTCACTTACAGGAGAAGGGTTGTCTAGATATGTTGACTTTTTATGGCTCAGCCTTTAAGTGGTATATTTTAATAGATTGCACCAGTGAACTTTATAATATTATCATGAACTATAGTGCACAAAAGCCGTGTTAAATCCAAAGTTGGCAATATTTCAGTGGACAGAGCCACAGGTTAATCTATTAGCCTTCAAAATACCATTAGAATCCCTAGAAATGTCAAATAATTTAGCCCTGATCAAATGGTCCAACTTTATATTCCTTCCTTTTGTGTGCTTCACAATTTTAGCCTTTGTGTTGTGTTCCAGTTGTGTTGCAAGACTTGGTCTTTCAGCATTCTTTGATATTCCAAAACATTTTCAGAAGTTTTATCAAACTACTTTGTGAATCCAATAAAGAGGCATTATCCAGGATTCCTCGTTATAACTGCTGCTTGTTCCTTTCTTGATTTATCTCTTGTATTTCCATTTTAGTAATCTTTTCAGTTGTATTCTATTCCAAATTTTCAAATTCTATTTCAAGTAGAAGTTTAATATTTTATTCATGTTCTAATCCACCCAAAGAATTTCAATAAATAATTGGGTGCATTGTAAATGTGCTAAATATATCACCATTCAATTGATATTCAGTAACGATTCTGGGACAAGCTAGACTAAACTAGACTATAGATTCTTAAACTGTGATTTGTAAATTGTTGGCAGTCTCTGCTACTTTTCTGGAGGGAGGTGTTTGGGATTTTTTTAATCTAAGTATTGAATGTCCTTTGAATATCCAAGCAACTTGAAATTATATAAGTTAATTATTTTATTTACTATGGAAATTTGAAGCATATACAACTTGGGTGAGGGATCATAAATTCATCATTAATAATAAATTTGGGCTTTAGTGTCTTGCATTCGTTTCATCAATTTTTCCATGGCTTTTTTTCAATCTATTTGAATGTTGCTTATGGAATTCATAATATTTTTTCGCTTTAGAAATAAAAACTGCATGGAAACTTGATAGATCGCTAAAACAGCCAAAATAGTTGGATGTGTTCATTCTATGTTGACCAAGCAGCAAAACATTTCAGGGCTTAATTTTTATTTTATTTTAAAAAGAATGTCAAAGAAACTTGATAATAAGATGGGAGGCTACGAAATCTCTTATATAAAGGGAATACATAAGCCATAGAAGTCCAGTTAAAACTTCACAATTAGTAAGTAGATTAGATTTAGAGAAATCAATAACTTCTAAGTCTAACAAGAAACATTTCCAAAATACATGCAATTACAAAAAAGAAAAGAAAATAGCTAGTAGTTTATAATAAACTATGCCAGAAAGATTAAGAATATCTGTATTTGACCTTGCAGCTAATTTTTTTGATAACATGTCCTGGTTATTAGGTACTTTAGTACACCTTGGGGCCATATGATACTGTATGAGGATACTGGGGTGTTTTGTTTTTTTTTCCTATTTAAAAAAAACATACAATTTAAAGAAATCTTTCATTTCATGGTAATGAAAAATGGACCATTTTAGAAAACTATTTGATATGGATGTAATGGTGTACTAGAGCTCTGTAAATCATTCACAATGTAATTTGGATTTTCAAATGGATTCAAAGACCTGATTCAGACTTCTGAAATAATTTGGAACAAGTGCTTTTCCCCAGATGCAAAAGGTCCCCTGAATTGCCGATTAAGATCTAAATCAATTCAGAGGCATCCAGTTTGAAGCTTCAGACCAATTCATATTCCAATCAACTAATTGTGTTTCGCAAGTGATGGTTTGCATGGACCCAGGGGTGGGCTGCTGGGGGTTCGCAGGGTTTTGGGAGAATCTCTAGCTAAGATTCTGTGCAGTTTGGAGAGCCCCCAAATCCCACTCCTGGCTGGCTCCTCCCATCCCGTCCCGCCCTGCCCCAGAGTCCCCACGCGGCCCATTTTGGATGCAGGTAAGTGCAGGGTACACGCAGAGGCTCAGGGGGGGCGAAAAATGGGCCTACCAGTAGTTTCCAGCCTCCAGAGGGCCTCTAGAGCCTGGGGAGGCCGTTTTCACCCTCCTGGAGGCTTGAGGAAAGCCTCCGGAGCCAGGGGAGGGCAAAAGCACCCTCCCCACCACACCATGGTGCACGAGGCTGACCAGGCCATGCCCACAATGGCCACGCCCACCCAGCAACCAGGCAGAGAACCCCTTGCTAAAATTTTTGAAGCCCTTCATAGACCCATGGTTTACAGCTCATAAGAACAGCACCCACCCATCCATCCTGTAAAAGCCAGGATGCATGTAAAATTGAGTCCCTGTTCCCAGTCTGTGGGGCTCATTACTCATCTGTTCAAATTCTTATCAATGCTGAAGTGTAAAATGAAAATCTGGTTTGAACAAACCAAG
The DNA here is from genome assembly GCA_022577455.1 of Arizona elegans. Classification (NCBI taxonomy): domain Eukaryota; kingdom Metazoa; phylum Chordata; class Lepidosauria; order Squamata; family Colubridae; genus Arizona; species Arizona elegans. The sequence continues at coordinate 12,483,780 of JAKOOJ010000016.1, forward strand.
GTGAATCATGATTGATTTTGCTGGGAGAAAATCAATCTTTTACATGGATCCATGGTAGCATTTTTTAATACTCATAGAAAAAATAAGTACGAAGCTATTTTCAGAAAATGAGTAATGACTGAAGTCAGACACAATTAGTATACCACAGTTTTTATCGCTGGGCAAGTCGTTGCTCTTTAGGCCTAAGAAGAGGAGGAAGTCATTATTTTAAGAAAGAAATCTTACGTGGTCTTATTTATCCAAGGAGGCTCAGACTATAACACACAATTATCCCCATTTTTTTTAAAAAAAAATCTCTCCATAGTCCTTGAGGGAGGCTTTCCTGAGAGGTCAACCAATTTAAGCTTGTGAGCTTCTGAAATGAGTTGGAGTTTATTCTGCAGTCGCTGACAGACAAGAAAAGTACTGTAAGCTCAGATCTGGTTAGAAGAAAAATCAAACCAACCCATGTTTAGACTAGAAGAAAGGAAAAAGCCAACTGCTTCTTTATGGCTGCCAACAAAACTCCGTGGATGTCTCCAGGAAGGAGATGATCTGAGCTTGAAGAAGTTTCTGACCTCTTCCAAAATTATTCCACCTTGCTTGTTGTTTTGAAAAAATAAATACCGTATTTTTCGGAGTATAAGACACACCTTAGTTTTTGGGGAGGAAAATAAGAAAAAAGCTGATTGGCGAGTGGATCAGCCTCCTGGAATACCCCCAATCAGCTGTTTCCAGAGGTGAATTTTAGCAACAGGTTCATTAGTTGTAAACTCTGTGTCTTGCTTTTTTTTCAGCCTCTGAAACTTCTGAAAACTTTTTTTTCTGCCTCTGAAAGCCTCCAAAACAGAGCCTTCTGAGGCTTTTTTTCTGAAGCTCTGTTTCTGAGACTTTTTTTTTTTAAGCTCTGTTTCTGAGGCTTTTTTCAGCCTCTCAAAACCTCCTTTTCAGAGGCTGGGCAGGGCTACATTCGGAGTATAAGACACACACAGATTTTCACTCTCTTTTTTGGTGGGGGAAAGGTGCGTCTTATACTCCAAAAAAATATGAAAGTAGAATCCAATTGCATATCATGTTAATTAACATTCAGCTTGACTCTTCTTCCCACCAAAAAAGATTGTGTCTCACTATAAAGGTTTATGGAGATTCTCAGTCATCCAGGTCATGGTTGTCCCAAAGGTGCTTTTTCAAGAGGCAACTGGACTTTTTGGTTTTTCTTTGAAGGCGTTTTGCTTCTCATCCAAGAAACCAGAGCTGAAGAAGCTTCTTGGATGAGAAGAGAAACGCCTTCAAAGAAAAACCAGAAAGTCCAGTTGCCTCTTGAAAAAGCACCTTTGGGACAATAATAAAGATTGTGATACTTGTGTATCAATAATAATGCCATTCCCATTGCTGCTGATAGAAACAGGTTATCATTAATTACTTTCCAATGGCATGGAAGAATTTTTAAGGGTACGTGAAAACTGAATCAATCCAGTCCTCTATGCAGTATTTTCTAAAACTAAACCAGAATAAATACCTCATTATTACTTACTGAATGAATGAAAGAAACTGTTCCTCATTTAATGTGATCGTTACTTAAGCTAGAGCTGTGCAGTCCTTTAGATTCAAAAGCAAGCATCTCTTGGTAACTCCTTAAACCTTGCATGTCTCTTCCAGGGATCCTTATGCAACTCAAGAGGCAGGTGTGCAGTACTGGGAACAGATGCAGCTGCTTTAAAAAACTGTAGGCAATTTGGATGTTCCAAAGCACCTTTTTGCATTGAATTCCAAGTGCTCCTTAGTTTAGTTTGAATCTTGCTCCTAGGCTCAAAATCCAGAGACTCATCCTCTGCCTTCAAATAAACCAGCATTCATTGTTAATTTCTCTTTCTCTGTGTGTTATCTAGGCAATGCACAGAACTACCAGTGGGTTGGGTTAAGTGACCGAGCTGTAGAAGATGACTTTCGCTGGTCTGATGGACATTCTCTTGTAAGTTAGACTCTGGAAGATATCAAATATAGAGATATTTCTGGACTGTTGGGAAATCAATGCTTCAGAAATCCAAGAATCCAACAGGACATCTATTTGGGGAGTGCCAATTTGAGAAAAGACTACATGGACAGGAGGAAGTATGGGAAACAGTATGTTTGTAGCATAGATACAAATCACCCTTCTTACTCTAGAAGTATATTAATTACCCAAGACCCCAGACCTTCCTAGAGTAACGCAAGGTCCACCAAATTATGTTTAATGTTACAGTAGGGGAATGATTAAATATGCAGGGAGTAATGTTACTTGTAGTAGGGACACAGTGGCTCAGTGGCTAAGATGCTGAGCTTGTCAATCAAAAGGTCGGCAGTTCAGCGGTTCGAATCCCTAGTGCCGCATAACAGGGTGAGCTCCCATTACTTGTCCCAACTTCTGCCAACCTAGCAGTTTGAAAGCAGGTAAAAAATGCAAGTAGAAAAATAGGGACCACCTTTGGTGGGAAGGTAACAGCGTTCCGTGCGCCTTTGGCATTGAGTCATGCCGGCCACATGACCACTGAGATGTATTCGGACAGCGCTGGCTCTTCGGCTTTGAAATGGAGATGAGCACCGCCCCCTAGAGTCAGGAACGACTAGCACATATGTGCAAGGGGAACCTTTACCTTTGATGTTACTCATGGTATTATTCCATTTTTACTAATATTGAGAGGGCGACCAAATTAAATCAGTATTAATCTTGGCTCCCTCTTTAATCTTAGAAATGCTCCCTTTAGAATGTAACCCTCAGAAAGCCCAGATAGTCCATTGTCCAAAAAGAGGTTCGGCATCTCAAAGCAGGATGGATCAGGCACCTTCCTTAATTAAAATGTCTTCCTTCCTCAAAGGTGCTTGTGATCCATAATGGAAAATGAAAGTTTGATGGGAAAAGTACACCCCTACCTAGCAAGCAGGTTATGACCCTCAAATTCCAGCATTATAGAGCAAACAGACAATGTCGGCTGGCGACCCCCAGGGAGAGAGCCTTCTCTGTGGTGGCGCCCACCCTCTGGAACAACCTCCCCCCAGAGATATGCACAATACCAGACCTCTGGACTTTTCGGCGGGCCCTGAAAACTTATTTATTTCACCTAGCCGGGCTGGCTTAATCCTACTGTTTCGGTTAAATTGAATTGATTTTAATTGGGTTGTTTTAAATTGTGGCCAAAAATATTTACTTATTTTTTAAACTGTTTTTAAATTTTGTATGTTCTGTTTTATTCTGGCTGTTCACCGCCCTGAGTCCTGCTGGAGAAGGGTGGTATACATATTAAAACAAACAAACAAACAAACAAACAAATAAATAAATAAAACCAACTTTATGGGAAAGTGGCAACTGCTTCTAACTTTTTTTAAAAAATGGAGAACTGTTAAAGTTCTAATCATGACTTTGTCTCTTTCTCCCGCCCCCACCGCCCCACCGCCCACTTCATCTGGCTCTCTGTTTCATTCCGGATCTTTTTCTCTCTTTCCTTAGCAATATGAGAACTGGCGACCTAACCAGCCGGATAACTTTTTTGCCAAAGATGAAGACTGTGTGGTCATGATCTGGCATGAGAAGGGTGAATGGAATGATGTGCCGTGCAATTACCACCTGCCGTTCACTTGCAAGAAAGGAACAGGTGAGGCTCAACGTCCGGTGCAGAAGGGCTCACACAGCCCAATCAAGCAGTCCAGGGGTGGGTTCTACTTACCTTTACTACCACCTCTCTCTCGCGTGCACACTTCTGCACATACGCAAAAGCTTCTGCGTATGCGCAGACAGCAGTGAAATGCTCCTGGTTCAGACCGGATCGCCCGATTCGGTAGCGATGGAGGCGGATGGTTCAGAGAACCGGTAGCAAAAATCCCTGCCCCCCCCCCATGCCCAGCTGAGCCGCACAATCATCAGAGGCTTTTTTTATTATTTTATTTTTAAAAGCATTTTTTTCTACAACCTCTTCGGCTGAAAAAAATGCTTTTAAAAGTAAAAAAAAAAAAGAGCCTCTGACAATCAGGCAACTCAGCTTGGATCGTCAAAGGCATTTCAAAGGAAAAAAGCCTCTGACGATCAGGCAACTCAGCTGGGATCCTCAGAGCCTTTTGAAAGCATTGTTTTACAACCTCTCCGCCGAAGAGGTTGAAGAAAAAATGGTTTTAAAAGTAAAAAATAAAATAAAATTGGCCACGCCCACCCAGTCACATTACCCCCACCACCACTAAGCCACGCCCACAGAACTGGTAGTAACAAATTGTAGATTTCACCACTGTGAGCAGATCATCAATTATGACAACCGGGCGGGCGGAGCCTTCCGCCAATTTTACTACCGGTTTATAGAACTGGACAGAACCGGGAGCAACCCACCACTGAAGCAGTCCAAGATTATGACTGCAAAAGGCTTGCATCTCAGCAGTCAAGATCCTGAGGACAGAGTAGGAAGCCACTGTCAGGACTGAGCAATGATTAAGGGCGCTAAGCAGTGAGGCAAGAGTCGAGGAAAGACATGGCAGATCCAAGGACAAGCTGTCCCCGCAGCTGAAAAATGAAATATTGAAAGCTACTGGCCCTGTTCCAAGTGCAACTCATGCTAATCATAACCAGTTGTAGAAAACAGGCCTCTTGGAAGCCATAATTCACTCTAAGGATATTGCTTACAAGTGTTACATTTATGAGGCTCTTCCGGGTAATTTAACATGTCTTCGTTTGAACTTCTCCAGGGTACATACATTGTTCAGGTACATATTTAAGCCTGCTTACTGCCTTGTGTGTGACCTTTGTTCTTCTTTCTGGGATGACAGTTTGAGAAGATCATAATCCATGTCTCCTGGAGTTAATAAAGAAAGGCCATAGCACTTCTCCCAAGCTGTAGTTTCTGGCCCAATGTTTCAATCAGCACCACATAACTGGGTCTGGTCTTTACTTAAATGTCCTACAATGCTTCCATACCACATTGGACTATGACACTATAGGAAATTTAAGCATAACCACTTGCTGCAGTGCTACTAGTCCTCAGGCAGTTGTTTCCCCAAGTCTGTCTCAAGCCACTCCTTCACATACCGGTATTATTTGTATTATAGCAATAGCAATATTATTTGTAATACAAGTAATACAAATATCATTTGTAATATAGCAAATAGCACTTAAACTTATATACCGCTTCACAGTGCTTTACAGCCCTCTCTAAGTAGTTTACAGAGTCAGCCTCTTGCCCCCAACAATCTGGGTCCTCATTTTACCCACCTCCCAGCGGTGAAATCCAGAAGGTTCTAACAGGTTCTGGAGAACCAGTAACGGAAATTTTGAGTAGTTCAGAGAGCCGGCAAATACCAACTCTGGCTGGCCCCAGAATGGGGTGGGAATGGAGATTTTGCAATATCCTTCCCCCAGGAGTGGGGAGGGAATGGAGATTTTGCAGTATCCTTCCCCTGCCACGCCCACCAAGCCACGCCCACAGAACCGATAGGGAAAAATTTTGAATTTCACCCCTGCCACCTCAGAAGGATGGAAGGCTGAATCAACCTTGAGCCTGGTGAGATTCGAACTGCCGAATTGCTGGCAGCCTACAGTCAGCAGAAGTAGCCTTGCAATACTGCATTCTAACCACTGCGCCACCAGGGCTCTAATATCTAAGGAACTTCTTAATGTATTTTATAACAAAGTCATGTTATTCTTACCACTGACTCGATTCCCACTGGAGGGCCTTATCACTTCAAAGCTGCCCTGATATTTTGGTATACAGCTAAATATTATCCTGTTTACCTTCAGGTAGCAAGATTGGAAAAAAAAAAAAAAACAGCACAATGCACTTGTAGTAAGGTCAGTGGGCCAAACCATAACTCAAAAACAAGTCCAGAGGTTGAAACATAAACATGAAAAATTACAATTTTCAGGGAGAAGCAGCAAGGCGTTATCCAGTGGAGCTAAAAGTCAGACGTTCCAGGAAACTAAGATGCTTTAGAGTCCAGACACAAAGTCATATTGATACTATACGTTTTCAAGCCTTTGACTGTGTTTATATGGTCTGGTGCATTCTGATGATCAGAAATTATAACTATGAGAGCAGCCAGGAGCTGTTGTGGCCTGACAGCGGCCCACGGAGCTGGCAGCAGTTTCAGACAGTGAGTAGATTTGGGGAGGAACATGGGCCAGTCCTGGAGTCTGGGGAAGGCTCTGATGATGAAGGCTCTGTGTTGGAGGCAGAGAGGGGTCCAGGGCCGGATGCCAGTTATCAGCTGCCTTCGGAGTCAGACATCAGAGAGGCAGACAAACAGCTGGAGCCTGCTCCCAGTGTATGCATGCACAGAATTGCCAGAGGAAGGGAAGAGTTAAAGAACGAGGGTCGACTTGGGACTAAGGCCACAGGTGGATGATGAATGGCCCCTCCCAGAGGGAATAAAAGAGGAGCGAAAGGGGAGGGGAGTCTGCAGGAGACAATTAGTTCACCTAATTGATTTGTGACTCTCCGAGACTTTTTGCCAAATTTTGAAGATATCGGCTTGGCAGCTCTCCAAGCCAGATAAGGTCTGTGACTGTAAATTCTCCCTTGAAAAGACTTTGCTGAAGGTGAATGAGAGGAATTCACTGTTTGTTTAATAAAAGGGGTTTTGTCGGGATCAGGATTCTGCTTCGTGCTTTTTGGGGAAGCCTAGCTCAGAACAGGAGCATCCTGTTGGCCGAGTGCTGCTTTGAGCAGAAAACAATTTGAAAAATGTCCTTTTCTTCCCCCAGTCGCCTGTGGAGACCCTCCCGCAGTTGAGAATGCCAGGCACTTTGGCAAGAAGAAAGACCGCTATGAGATCAACGCTATGGTGCGCTACCAGTGCAATCAACATTACATACAGCGCCATGTGCCCATTATCCGATGCCAATCAAGTGGGCAGTGGGAAGAGCCTCGGATAGCCTGTATAGACCGTACGTAAGGTTTTCTGATGGACTTTCATTTGTACCCTTTCCCCTATAACCAATAGAGAGAGGGTAGAGCAGCCCAAATAGAGAGTGGTGCGGGTGGCTCAGAGATGGAGTTCTCGCCTCACAATCAGGAGGCTGTGAGTTCAATCCTACGTAGAGGCAGATATTTCGCTCTCTGGGCACACTATTGAACAAAACTCCACATTGGTGACAGGAAGGGCATCTGGCCAGTAAACACTTTGTTAATTCCATTAAATTGCCCAGACTCCACCCCGCAAGGGATTATGAGGTCGTTAAAAGATGATGATGATGATGATAGCAGCCCAAATGGAAATTTACAATAATATTTATTCAACTGGATTAGATATATATATATACATGATGTTAATGTAATTGTCTGGATGTGTCTTACCTTGGTTTATAAACCAAGCTGGCTAGTTCTGACTAAACTTAGCTAGTATGCAACTATCTATATTAAGTATTTCTGTATTCAAAAAAAGAGGGGGGAGGGGTAACGTTTGAGTATTATTTGCCTGGGGGTGACTCAGCGAAGTAGACAATTCAGGAGAAAATCAAGCAGAAGGAGAGATATTGCCTTTCCTCCTGATAGAATTAGAGCTGCAACGAATTCCCTTGCTTCTCTCTACCCTGTTCACACTATTTTTCTGAACCACCTACTCGTTTGAAATGTTCTTTTAATTAGGAGGGAAATCCCTGAAAGACTTTCCACAAATGAGATTTAAACCTGCTTTCAATTAAGACAATGCCTGCGCTGCTACAGAAACGTCCCTTGCGTACCGTGTTACGGTCCTAGCGTTTCTTTTCCTTGTTAGCAAGCGATCGGATGATTCATTCTAACATTCGGGCTGTTCCACCAAATCTTTCGCTACATGGGGAAATGCTCTTGACGGTAGCTTTAACATGACAGAGATTAGGGATTCAAACATGTAGGAAAGTTGGACTGCAGGGGCTGGCTGGTAAATGGAGCCCGGAGTCCTTTAATTAACTAAAGGATTGCCAATAGTTGGCAAGGTCTTCTTGGACAACATATGGTCCTCAGCAACTTTCTATAAATCTTGGGTTTCTCAGAATTGTACAAGAACAGAGAGCAAGTAGAGGAACTCGCAAAGACAGGATGAGTATAAATTAAAGAGGGGTAAAAAGTAGTGGCCTCCAAGGGGTTTGGAATTCAACCTTTCAGCCCAGCCAACTGGTCAGTGGTAGAAGAAGATGAAGCTCTCTAGTCTCCTTCCTTATTCTCAATGTCTCCTGGAATGGTCATGCAAGCACATATTGCGCTTCGCATGACCATCCCAAAAAAACATCCGAAAAGATGGATGTAGTAGAGAATAAGACTCCGAACTCAAGAAGAAATCGGTTTGCTAACGCATGCAATACAGCATTTGGGAGAAGAACAAAGACAGGGGGTTCCTACCCCACAAGATAAAAGCCCTGATCTTTTGATGCACGGATTTGTTTTGGACAAGCCAAGAGGCAAAGAGGAAAAATGGTCCTAAGCTGTAGGACGTGGTCATTTTCCTCCTCAATTCGTGCAGGTTTTTTTTTTCTTTTCTTCAAATGTTGCACACTGAGGGGTCAAGATAAGATTGCTGTTCAATGTGTGTGTGAGAGTGCATAAGAGCTGAAGGTGGCGCAGTGCAGGCTACTTCAGCTGACTGCTAGCTGCAGTTCAGAAGATCGAATCTCACCAGCCCAAGGTTGACTCATCCTTCCATCCTTCCAAGGTGGGTCAAATGAGAACCCAGATTGTTGGGGGCCAAAATGCTGACACTGTAAACCGCTTAGAGGGCTGTAAAGCACTGTGAAGTGCTATGTAAGTCTAAGTGCTATTGCTCTTAGCTATTGCTTATTTGTTCACTATGACTATCATTAAGTGTTGTACCTTATGATTCTTGACGAATGTATCTTTTCTTTTATGTACACTGAGAATGTATGCACCAAAGACAAATTCCTTGTCTTTGTCACACTTGGCCAATAAAGAATTCTATTCTATTCTATTCTATTCTATTCTATTCTATTCTATTCTATTCTATTCTATTCTATTCTATTCTATTCTATTCCATTCCATTCCATTCCATTCCATTCCATTCCATTCCATTCCTTCCTTCCTTCCTTCCTTCCTTCCTTCCTTTCTTCCTTCCTTCCTTCCTTCTTTGTTGGTACAATGGTTAGATTGCATTATTGCAGGCTCTGCCCATAGCCAGCAGTTCAATGCTGACTCTTTTAAGGTTGACTCAGCCTTCCATCCTTCCGAGGTGGCTAAAATGAGGATCCAGATTATTGGGGGCAAGAGGCTGACTCTGTAAACCTCTTCGAGAGGGCTGTAAAAGCACTATGTGTGTATGTATGAAGCGGTATATAAGTCTAAGTCTATTGCTAGTGCTTTGTGCACCCTTGAAATACTGTTCACTCCTGATCATATGCCTGGAAAAGTCCCTGCAGTATTCCAGGCAAGATTTTGGGTAGTGTTGTGCTATTGCTTCTTCCTTCCTGGAGCTGAGAGAGAGAGGGACTGGCCTATGGTCACCCAGCTAATTTTGGGTCTAAAGCAAGAGTAGAATTCATGATCTCTACCTGATGGCTCAACCTCTACGACAAACTGACTTTCTTTTTGAACAGTACTCTAACCCAGCTGGAGAATTTGAGCTATACCGCAGAACCGCCCAACCTGTGTGGATCTGTATAGTTCATCTGAGCTGGCTCTTTTACTAGAAATGGTAGCATAACCTTCTTCATAGAACATAGAATGATAGGGCTGCAGGGGATCTTGGAGGTCTTCTAGTCCACCCCTCTCAAGATAGATCTTATACCATCCCGGTTAAATGGTTCTCCGGTCTACTTTTGAAAACCTCCAGTGATGGAGCACCCACAACTCCGGGAGACAAGCTATTCCATTGATTGATTGTTCTCGCTGTCAGAAAATTCCTCCTTACTTCTAGATTGGATCTCTCTTTAACAGGTTTCCACCCATTTCTTCTTGTCCTGCCCTTTAGTACTGAAGGGAGTACTCTTTAGTACTCCCTTCTTCTCAAGTCCTCAAAGACAGTTATCATGTCCCCCTAATCCTTCTTTTTGATAGCATACCTTGTGGGTTATGGTTAAGGGGACGCGGTGGCTCAGTGGCTAAGACACTGAGCTTGTCGATTGAAAGGTCAGCAGTTCAGCCGTGTAACGGGGTGAGCTCCTGTGACTTGTCCCAGCTTCTGCCAACCTAGCAGTTCAAAAGCACGTAAAAAATGCAAGTAGAAAAATAGGGACCACCTTTGGTGGGAAGGTAACAGCATTCCATGAGCCTTTGGCATATAGTCATGCCAGCCACATGGCCACGGAGACGTCTTCGGACAGCACTGGCTCTTCAGCTTTGAAACAGAGATGAGCACTGCCCCCTAGAATCGGGAACGACTAGCACATATGTGCAAGGGGAACCTTTACCTTTACCTTATGGGTTAGATTTCAAGGCTCCAAGAAAGTCTTGGACCGTTTTCTATCTTCATCATAAAAATGGAGAGGGAGGAAGCTCCCGTTTCATTTTAAGCCACACGGTCAAAAGATTAAAGTTTCCTAACTCTTCCCGCTAACAAGGCTTTCATTTACAACACAACTCCCGCTCTCCATCTGGGTCCCTTTCAAACAGCTCTCTTGCTCATCCACGGGACAGGAACCCAATTCTCTCTGGCAGGGCCTGAAGTCTGTTTGTGGGAAGGAGGAACGGAGGGACAGGGAGGAAGGCAGGACAGGACCTCCCCGTCCCCCTCAATGCATCAAGAAATCCCCACCCAACTAATACATCAACTCCTGGGGGTCCAAAAGTAAGGGGGAAAAAGCACAATTGTGCAAGAGGGAGAAATCTGGCACCATCGTGGCACTCGCCACGGGCACCCAGAGAAATAACACGCTGTAGCCTCTCTTGTGTTTTTCCACAGGGAGAGGGAGAGGGAGAGAGAGAGAGCCAGCGGTAGGGAAAAACTCATTCAATTCAACCCAGGGACAAGCCAGGCCTCTGTGTAGCCACCATTCCTGAGTAACAAGGTCTCCTTTCTTCCCTCTCTCCTCCCACAGCCTCCACCTATAAACGCAGACTACACAAGAGGAGCTCACGGGCCAATGGCAAGTTGACGGCATGATCCACCCTTTCAAGAGAAGCAATCGGGGAGCAGAAACAGACAGACGGGCTGAGAGAAAGAGAGAGAGAGAGAGAATTTTATGGAACAGTTATATTAACAAAATTGATATATTTTTCATTGTTGTTGCTTTTAAGGGGGGGGAAGTCTCATTATATAAGGAACAATGTGTGTATATATAAAGAAAAAGAACAAAAAAAAAAGAAGGGAGAGAGAGGGGAGGGAAACCCTTTGCAAACTGGGAAGCAAACACAATTCCAGCATTTTTAAAAAAAATAATAATAATGATTGTTAGAGCCAATTATCTTTGTGCCTTTGTGGGGAAAGGGACAGGGAGGGTTACAGAGGGTTAAGTTAAATAATAGGTTATCTGGAGGAAGAGGAGGAGGAGGAGGAGGAGGATAGGGAGAAATCCTGATTTTTATTTCACAAGAAGTGTGACTTTTAAAACTGCAGAGTGGACAAGTACTTTTTTAAAAGCCCCCTTTCCAATCCATCCACCTGAGCCGAGGTGGCACATTGGTTAGAGTGCAGTCCTGCAGGCGACTTCAGCTGACTGCTAGCTGCAGTTCGGCAGTTCGAATCTCACCAGGCTCAAGATTGACTCAGCCTCCCAGCCTTCCTTCCGAGGTGGGTAAAATGAGGACCCAGATTGTTGGGGGGGGGGCAATCGGCTGACTCTGTAAAACCGCTTAGAGAGGGCTGTAAAGCACTGTAAAGCGGCATACAAGTCCAAGTGCTATTGCTATTGCTATCTTTCCACGTTGCAGGAAATATCACCGGATTGAGTGGGAACTACAGAGAGGAAGCGAACAGACGCGGGGAAAAGTATTGTTAAGGGAGGTGGGGGAAAGGGGTCAGGAAAGCTCTTTTTTCAGCTCTCCCGAATACATCATCATCATCATGGGGGCCAATGGCGATTGCTTGTTTTTGGATATGTTCAGTTCATTCCTTTAAATAAATGCAAAATGTCAAATCACGTGTGGAAGTTGAAATTAGCCAGAGCGTCAGAACTGCTCAAATGCAAAGAGGTAAGAGGGGGCAGAACAAAACTCCCCACCATCCTGCCTTTTTTTTAGTTCCAGACCTTTGTGGTCAGATTCCGGAGGTCCTAGCTGAACCTGCATCTCTTCTGACTCGTTTCCCATTTTTATTCTGCGGGAACGGGCTTGGAAGCAGGCCGGGCCACATAGTAACGCAACTTCCTATTGCCTATGTTTCTTCTTGCTTCAGTTTTCTTCCCCGGGGACACCTGGCAGGCAACAGCGGCTCCCATCCTGAGATGGCGTATTCTCTCTCACAGGGAACGGTGCAGGGCGCTTGAGATTCCCTGCACCTATTTATATATTTTTTTTAATAAAAAAAAATACATATATATGTTATATGAATTGAAAGCAGAGAGGAAAACCGAGAGGCGTCATTTTTACAGTAACTTAACATGGACTTGTCCAACGTCTCGGAGATGCTGGTAGGAGTTCAGCTTTGGGTATGTGCTCTGTATACAGTGGGGAAGGGGGAAATGTCTGGAGATGGGGTGGGGTGGGGTGGAGAGAGTGGGTCCGGTGAACAGAACCAGGAAGAGCCTTTTATATTGCAAAAGAAAAAGAAAAAAGAAAAAAAGCTATCCAGGATAAGAAACCCCAGAATTTTATTTTATTTTATTTTAAAGTCCTGTGTGCACAAAAAAAAAAAAAAAAAAGGCAACTCGGGAACGAAAAAAAGAGCCAAGCCTATTGCTGTCAATGCTATGGTGAATCCTTGTACAAATAAAAGTTGTTGAAATTTAACCTGGCTGAGGTGCTATTTGCATGCTCTGGAGGATGAGGGAGGTGCACCTGGATGCGTGAATGTATTTGATTATCGGAGTACATCAGTGGTGGGATTCAAATAATTTAACAACCAGTTCTCTGCCCTAATGACCGGCTGGGTAGGCTCGGTGGTCATATGACCATGTGGGCGTGGCCAACTCAACATCACTCATGTCGATGGGCGCTTCGCCTTAGCTGTTACAATGTGATAAGGGTTAACCCGAGAGGCAGTTTCTGTAAGCAGGGCAATAAAGATTAGGCTAGAAACAACACCAGAATGTTTCCTTCCTGCCTTCCTTACAGGATTAGCTCTGTAAAGCAGAAAAAAAACAAAATAAGATTTCTTCCAGCAACTGGTTCTCCGAACTGCTTAGAAAATTAACAACCGGTTCTCCCGAACGGGTGCGAACTGGCTGAATCCCACCACTGGGGTACATGTACCGCTTGTGGGTGAATGGTGAGGTGGCCTAGAGGTGGCGGTCTCGCCTCGCAATCAGGAGGCTGCAAGTTCAATCCTAGGTAGAGGCAGATATTTCTCTCTGGGCACGATGAGAATATATCTGCTGAACAAAACTCCACATTGGTAACAGGAAGGGCATCCGGCCATTAAAACACTCTGCTAGCTCCATTCAGTTGCCCAGACTCTACCCTGCAAGGGATTACGGGGTCTTTAAAGATGATGATGATGCACCACTTGTGGGTATTGTAGAGCAGATCAAATGCCCTGCTTGGTCACATCCAAAAGAGAGGACATAGCTCATAGAAGACCCCATAGCTCAGAAGATTCACATGGAGGTGTGGAGATGAGAGGCCCTTCAAAAGATACACCTAACACCACTCTTAATGAGTTGACATTGCTCGCTGAAGCAGCCTCCTGTTTTGTACATCCTTTTATAAGCGGGAGGTTTGTAAACATTTAAAAATGCTCATCCGGTTGTGCTTGTTTACCTTCCTTACAGTCACATGGTTCTTATCCCTAAATCACTCTATTTTCTGTTTAACAGCGTGGTGGTAGAAAACTCCCATTTCATAGTCCTGAAATCATAACAGTGCTAACATCCAAGTGAAACCAGGGGAGTAAATTTAAAGTGTGTAGGTGAGGAGAAAGTAGCCCAGCCTTTATGACCAAAGTGTAATAGAGCCTTGGTGGCGCAGCAGACTAAAGCTCTGTTAAGTAACACCATCTGCCTGCAATTACTGCAAGTTCAAATCTCACCAGGCTCAAGGTTGACTCAGCCTTCCATCCTTCCGAGGTAGGTAAAATGAGGAGCCGGATTGTGGGGGCAATAAGCTGACTTTGTATAAAAAAAAGAACACCGCTTGGGGGGGCTGAAAGCCCTACTAAGCAGGTATATACAAAAGTATGAAGGCTATTGCTTAACGCTTTGTAAGCCACCCTGAGTCTCCGGAAAAGGGCGGCATATAAATTGAACCAATAAACAAATAAATTAGGAGTCCTTGGTGCTCTCTGAGCTTGGTGCTTTTCTTGCAGACATTTCATTACCCAAATTAGATAACAACATCGGTGCTAGTGGTAACATCAGATAACATCATCAGGATTAGCACCGACAAGGTTACCTATTTGGCTAATGAAACATCCGCAAGAAAACCATCTAACTTGGAGAGCACCAAGGGCCCCTCATTCCATCCCTGAGCTACAAATATTCTCCTTTATCAGTACCAAGCTACTAGGAAAGTAAGGAGGAAAAAGACGAAGATACAATTTCCTAATAGACCCTGTGCTGTCCTACACAAGGGGTGGGGGGTGGGGGGGAGGTCAACACCATTAAACATGATAACATCCTCCTGCAGTCTGAGGCTGCCTTCAATGGTAAGATGAGTAAAGCAACCTCTTCGAGCGATTTGGACTCTTTACATAAAGAGGGGGCTTTAATTTGATTTCAATATTTAGGCAGAGAGTTTCGACCTGTGCTGTAAACAGCAGAGACCTTTCATTAGTCACGATGAATGCAGCTCATTCAAAACTCCTTCCATCAGCCTTCCAGTTTTTCCTTTGGCCCCTCCACGCCCCTACCGTGTTTCCTTTACACACACACACACATAAAAAAAAAAAAAAAAAAACCAAACCGCATCTCACTTTTCAACACTTTTTTTTCCCATTCTGCTCCCAAATGCTCAGGATTCATCCTGGTATCCCACTACCCACCCTCAGTGCTATTTCTGTTCTGATAGAATCAGGTAGAAAAAGAAAAAAAGAACTTCTGAAGAAAATTAGGATTGGTTGACGGGCAGCTTCGGTAATCAGGATGGATTAGAATAGAACAACAAGAGTTGGAAAGGGACCTTGGAGGTCTTCTAGTCCAACCCCCTGCTTAGGCAGGAAACCCTACACCACTTCAGACAAATGGTTATTCAATCTCTTCTTAAAAACGTCCAGTGTTGGAGCATTCACAACTTCTGGAGGCAAGTTGTTCCACTGATTAATTGCTCTAACTGTTAGGAAATTTCTCCTTAGTTCTAAGTTGCTTCTCTTCTTGATTAGTTTCCACCCATTGCTTCTTGTCCTGCCCTCAGGTGCTTTGGAGAATAGCTTGACTCCGTCTTCTTCCTGAGATATTGGAAGTATCAACCTTTCATAATAGGTCAGGTCCAAAAACAGATGCCACAAGGATTAGTGGAACCTACTATACAATTTTCAGGTTATAATAACAGAAACAAGCAACTCTGTGTTGCAGTGGTGGGTTGCCCCCGGTTCACACCGGTTCTATAGAACCGGTAGTAAAACTGGCGGGAGGCTCCGCCCACCAACCCCGACATCATCAAAATGCTTCTGCATATGTGCAGAAGCTTCTACGCGAGCGAAGCGAGTGCGCAAGCGTGGCCCCGTTGCAAACCGGTAGTAAAGGTAACTATCATGTCACCCCTAGTCCTTCTTTTCCTCAGACTAGACATACCCAAGTCCTGCAACCGTTCTTCATGTGTTTTAGCTTTCAATCCCCTAATCATCTTTGTTGCTCTTCTCCGCACTCTTTCCAGAATCTCCACATCTTTTTCACATCGTGGCAATCAAAATTACACCCAATTGATATCCAAGTTATTTCTTTGTGTGGTTTCTTCCAAGTTTTATTAGCAGACATCTCAGAGACCTCATCTTTAGACCCCCACAAGACAGTGTTCAAGTCACATTTGACAATACAAAAGGTACGGAAGCAATTATTCTCCAAAATAACGGTTTGGTTGAATGTCCCAACAGAGTTGTGCTTGTTCTGCATGCAAAAACTGACAAAACAATATGGCTTAGTGAGATGTGTTAATCCAGATCCAGATTTGTCAACCCTTATAGCAAGATAAACAGCAGATTGTAAATGATTCTTTGTTTTCTCCTCGAACTGGTCTACCTCTAAATTAGAGGAGTTTTTATGTAAAGGTAATGTGCTAGTCGTTCCCAACTCTAGGGGGCAGTGCTCATCTCCGTTTCAAAGCCAAAGAACCAGCGCTACCCAAAGATGTCTCCATGGTCATGTGGCTGGCATGACTAAATGCCAAAGGCATGTGGAATGCTGTTACCTTCCCACCAAAAGTGGTCCCTATTTTTCTACTTGCATTTTTTATGTGCTTTCGAACTGCTAGGTTGGCAGAAGCTGGGACAAGTAATGGGAGCTCACCCTGTTATGCAGCACTAGGGATTCGAACCGCTGAACTGCTGACCTTTCGATCGACAAGCTCAGCATCTTAGCCACTGAGCCATTTTTTTTATTATTTTTGTTTATGTAGGGTTTTACAAAGGTGGAAACCTAGATTCATACATTACTCCAAGCCATACTTCAACTACGGTTTACTAAATGGTTGGGTTTGCACAACAATCTATGCCCAAACCAAACCAAATACAAGACAGCAGAGCCTATTGTGTAAACCCAGCCATTCCACTTTCTCGTCGCTTTATAAAAAAAGAGGGAGGAGATGGCACTGCTCAATATGGATCTAGGTCCAATTCATCATTGATCAGAATGAACTGCATTCCCCCCCGCCCCCCAGTTCATATTGATAGCCTGAAGAACAGGAGAAAAGAGACGGAGAGACGGCCCCTTCTGCACCCATTTTTGCCCTGAGATTCTTGTTGATCCCTTATCATACAGCATCCTGAGCCATTAAAATAGCCACTTTGATTTGAAAGTTGTAAATATTGGACCACTTAAAAGGGAAATCACATGCTACTAAGAGTTGGGGTTGTCACACTGGTGTAGGTATTCCTTTCTCGAGAGAATTATTGCAACAGCTGCCTAACCGGTACTTCAGATGGCTTCCCTAATCTCACTGACAGATGTTGGGAGGAGCAAAAGACATCATAAAATTGCAAAAAAACAAAACAAAAAAACCCCCATCATAATCAGATGAGCATCTTCTCGCATGGACCGGCCCCATCTCTAAGCTCAGGTTTTCTGACCGCATGATTAAATGGGCAACGAAGCCTGGAAGCTCTTCCAATCAGCGCTAAGGCAACTCAATTTCCACATCACAGCTTGTACAGCATTTTCTGTTTCATTACAAAAGTGTGTTTTTTTTTTAAAGAAAACAGGAACTTGAAAACATACAGTTAAAACAGACCCCCTTCCCCTCCCTCCCCCCAAGAGACTGGCCCTTTAAATAATAAACTCTAGGTGGTGATAAAAAGGACACCGTCCACCGATGAAGGAAGCCATTTTCCTTAGCTCATCTTGTAACAGTAGACTCCAAATTTCCCAGTTTGGGGAAAGCCAAAACTTCGGACTCCTGGTTCTGGTGGGCCACAGTTGGGTCGGGGAGAACTGATGGGGTAGCGCACACTTCCATCCGCCAACCAGCCAGAATCGCAGCGGTCCAACTCCAAGAACTTCCATGCTGAGTAGAGCTGACCCACCTTGGCAATTTCAGCTTGGTCATCTTGGCACGCTTGCTTGGCTTCTTCTAAGGTGAACTTCTTATTTTGATCAAGATAGTAGACCGTCCCTGTTTGGGTGGGCAAAGAATATTTTACTGATATTCATGTATTTTCATGCATATATATATAAATTAAAAAATCAGAATTGCTAAAAAGAAAAGAGAATGAATGCTTTGCAACCAGTTAGGTTTGCATACCCGTTGAGCTTATTATACCCCAACAAGCCAATTGTTGGCTAACGTAGTTTATGCTAAACATGATTTGTTAAACAAACCAGAGGGGCACAGATGACACAATGCTAAGCCATAAACAGTGGTTTGCAAGACACGTTAGATGAGTTCCTACATTGCACTAACCTAACGTTTCATGTGATAAGCAGGCGATATGTGACTCTCCCAAAGATGCTTTTTTCAAGAGGCAACTGGACTTTCTTGTTTTTTTCTTTTGAAGACGTTTCGCTTCTCATCCAAGAAGCTTCTTCAGCTCTGACTGGATGGTGGGGAATGGAAGGATTGATACTCCTTCCGTTTATAAATCCTTCCATTCCTCACCATCCAGTCAGAGGTGAAGAAGTTTCTTGGATGAAAAGCAAAACATCTTCAAAGAAAAGCAAGAAAGTCCAGTTGCCTCTTGAAAAAAGCATCTTTGGGGCAACCATGACCTGGATGACTGAGAATCTCCATAGACAAAGATATGTGAGTTGAACCACTGTGTTGTGGTCTGCCAGCAGCCTGCAGACCTGGCAGCAGAGTCGGACAGCGAGGAGGCTGAGGAAGAACATGGACCAGTCCTGGAGGCTGGGTAAGGCCCGGACGAGGGCTCTGCGTCAGAGGCACAGATGGAGCCAGGGCCATCTGGGAGTGATGTGCAGACTCGGGAGCCTCCAGAGGCTGACAGCAGAGAGGCAGAGGAGCAGGGGGAGCCTGTTCCTAGTGCACGCATGAGAGGAGCTGTCAGAAGGCAAGAGCAGCTAAAGCAAAAGGAACAACTCAGGAGTAAGGCCAAGAGATGATTGGCCCCTCCCATAAGGCTTAAAAGACCAGCAACGGCTCTTGGGCTCTTTGTTGGAAAACAACATTGATAGATTTGTTTCTTGTCTTGCTGCATTTATTTCTTGTCAGCGTCTTCTGCTTCTGAACTTTTGCCAAGAAAAGCCTTTGGCAGGTTGCCTAATTAGACCAAGGTTGGCAATAAGGCTGAAGAATTGTGTTATGAAGAATTTGTTTTGAATTAGTTTGGACTACACTGAGAATGAGTTAATTCTCAGATGTTCTAATAAAGTCTGTGTTTCGAATTGATTGCGTCTGATAATACCTACTTGGGCCTGGGTCACAACACACTGTGTCTTATCTGTACACAATAACAGCTGTTGACAGAACACTGGCTGAGGGTGTTGGGAATTGTAGTCCAATAGATATCAAGGACACTCACTAGGTAATGAGTGGTTAATGTACCTACCAGAACATGATAAAACAAAGGCAAAATTGTAGTTGAGGTTAATTTCAACTCAAACCAAAAACCAAACAAAATAAATAAAATGATAGCACATTCAAAGTAATCAAGGAAGAGACCCAGCCATCTTTGTCGATGGAAGGAGTTTCACAGCTTAGCTCCTGTGATGGATGGATGGATGGATGGATGGATAGATGGATAGATGGATAGATGGATAAACGGACAGATGGAGAGAGGGAAAGAGGGAGAGAGAGAGAGAGAGATACACACTTCTGAAAATGAAGTCTCTATTAATGTTGATACAATACAACTCAACAGAACACTTTTTTTTTAATGAAAAAGGTATTGGATTCCATCCTTAATCGTTTTAGCTAAGAGGTCCAACAACAAATCAGTGGTCTACTTTGAAGATAGTTCCCTATGTTCCCATCAACTGGTCCAGTCCATAATCTTAGTCTTTTGATCCTTTTCATTTGATTAATTGTTGTTTTCCAAGCTCCTTCAAAGGCAGAACGTGTGTACAGGACATGCTGTCAGTGGATCACAAGTGATATCAGAATGTGGACATCACCAAAAAAGAGAAAAGTTCCCCAGTCTATGACCTCTTTCTCAATACATCTGCTTCTACATGTCTATGGAGACTCTGGGTCATTCAGGTCATAGTTGTCTCAAAGGTGCTTTTTTTTCAAGAGGCAATTGGACTTTCTTGGTTTTTCTTTGAACACGTTTTGCTTCTCATCCAGGAAGCTTCTTCAGCTCTGACCGGATGGTGGGGAATGGACCATTGTAAAATGGTCGGCTTCTACAAATAGCCGCTGCCCCAAAGATAACCTGCACTCACCTTTCAGAGCCGAAGAGAAGCAAAAGACATCAAAGCGATGGAGGTTCTTGTGACGTTCTCCATAACTTCTGATACCAGGTTGTAGAAGATGCCCACCACAGTTTTCCCGGGGTACCGTGATAGGATACTGAGCTGTGCCATCAATCAGCCAGCCAGCATTACACCAGTCTAAGCCATCTAACCAGGCCTCAAAAAGCTGGTCAAAGGAGGCTATTACTGCATCCTGATCTTCACAGATCTTCTTGGCTTCGTGGAAGTTAAGCTTATAGCGTCCATGGGGAGGCTGGTAAGGAAAAACCACTCCTGAATCGGGAAAAGCGAAGGAATACAAATGGAAAGATTACTGAACGTGTGCATTTCGTAACTGGATAATCCAAGGTTCAAAACGAAGTACAGAGTCACACTGATGACTGGAATTGGAGGAGTGACTCAAACCCAACTTAGATGACCTTAATTTGGGGAAAAGTTGTGCAAAACAGAGACGGGCGACTTTGTGGCCATCTAGACCCTGTTTGACTGAAACGCGTAGCATCCCTCACCGCTAGCTATACTTGATGGTAAACAGCTGGATTTTTTTTTTTTTTTTAGCCGGCAACAAAGGTTGCTTGGTTTTTGAAATATATCTCCAGATTACAGGCCGCATATTTTTGCTTTGGATCTGGGATTATGTCAAAGCAATCACACAATAGGTTGCTGCTTACATCAAAAGGATACCAATAAAAAAATGACAGACTACTGGTGACATCTGGTGGCCAAAAAGAGGAAGAAACTCTGTTATCTTACCAAAATATATACGATTGATCCATCCATCATCTACCAGTGTCTCTATCTATCTATCTATCTATCTATCTATCTATCTATCTATCTATCATCTATCTACCATCTATTCTATCATCTATATCATCTATCTAACATCTATCTAATCTATCATCTATCTATCATCTATCTATCATCTATCTATCTAATCTATCATCTATCTAATCTATCATCTATCATCTATCATCTATCTATTCTATCATCTATCTATCTAATCTATCATCTATCATCTATCATCTAATCTCTCATCTATCTATTCTATCATCTATATCATCTATATAATCTATCTATCTATCTATCTATCATCTATCTATCTAATCTATCATCTATCATCTATCATCTAATCTCTCATCTATCTATTCTATCATCTATTCTATCATCTATATCATCTATCTAATCTATCATCTATCTAATCTATCATCTATCTATCATCTATCATCTATCTATTCTATCATCTATCTATCTAATCTATCATCTATCATCTATCATCTAATCTCTCATCTATCTATTCTATCATCTATATCATCTATATAATCTATCTATCTATCTATCTATCATCTATCTATCTATTCTATCATCTATCTATCTAATCTATCATCTATCTATCATCTATCTATTCTATCATCTAATCTATCATCTATCTATTCTATCATCTCGCCTATCATCTAATCTATCATCTATCTATTCTATCATCTATCTATCATCTATCCATCTATTTTATAATCAAATCTATCATCTAATCTATCATCTATTATCTATCATCTATCATCTATCTATTATTTATCATCTATTTATCTATCATCTATCTATTATCTATCATCTATCTATCATTTATCTATCTATCCTGTAATCAAATCTATCATCTATCTCTGCTGATCTTACTGTTTCTAAATAAAACAGCAAAATACCATCTTGCTATAATCAGAAGTGAATTCATCAAATTAAATGTCTCTTTCACGGTCCCAACTAATGATCCCAACCAATTCCTGGTTGCCTCAGCCAGAGTCGTTTTGAAAGTTGAGTCTCGTTTCTGCATTCATAACTTCACCCCATGCACATACTTTTAAAAGCCTCACACACATATTTGTACCTCTTTCTCCAATACACATTTCTCCTTACTCTTTTGTCTAGTGTACATAAAGTATGTCCTTTAATTTGTTTTCCAAGAATATATTAATCTTTATGCAATGTTATCTTAATACAAATACAATTTGGGGGCATCTTGTTCTGTGGCTTTGTTGTATATTTTTAATATATTTATGCTTCTGCATTTCAACTTTTACCTAAAAGCTCAAGACAGCATATATGGAGATCGCCCTCTATTTTATTGCTACAATAACCTAGTTAGGGAAATGTATCTTTAGAAGATCAGGCAGAACCCGGGGGTGGGGTCAAGTGAGCAATCAGCCTAGAATCATTTTGTTGCCACAAGCAATCCAAGCCCAGCCACCCTTGAATTCTGTTGACTCTTATCTAGTGCCAATTTAGTGACCATTCGTTGCCTTGATTCTTGTGAAAAAGCATGATCAATAAATCATCTTAACTGGAACTTAATGTGTAGTCCTGATTCTTTCTGCCTGACAGCATCTGTCTCTCAACATCATCCAGAAGCTCCAACTGGGTCTCTAGAATTCAAGGCCAACTTCTTAATCACATCATTATATCTCAGAATAAGTAGTGCGATGGCCTAGAGGTGGAGCTCTCGCCTCACAATCAAGAGGCTGTGAGTTCGATCCTAGATAGAGGATCCTAGATAGAGCCTAGATATTTCTCTCTCTGGGCTCAATGAGAATATATCTGCTGCGAACTCCGCATTGACAACAGGAAAAGCATCCAGCCAGTAAACTGTCAGCCCCATTCAGTTGCCCCAAGTCAAGTCCGTAAAGGATTACGGAATCATTAAAAGACAAAAAAATATTGTATCTCAGAATATTGGTCACATCAGCTCCATCCTACTCACCTTGAAGTTCTAGATCCACGGTCCCACTTTCATCTTCCAAACCATCAATGACTTCACAGCGGTACTTCCCAGCATCGTTCAAGCGCAGGTCATTGATCACCAGAGAGGCTTCATCAGCAGACTCTTGCTGGAGATGAGTCCGTCCCCGGAACTCGCCAAAGCTGCGGTGATTTTGCCCAGATGCCACCAACACGTCTCGATCTTTAGAGTTGTCCTCCCGCAGCTTGGACCATTTGATGCGGATCCTGCGAGGGGCATCCAGTTTAGGTGCATAGTGATAATGGCAGGGCAGTGTAACATTGGCACCACGCTGGGTAGAGATGGCATCGTCGGAGGTCTCAACCATCAGTCGGACACCGTTGAGACCTGAGAAAAGAAGAAACCAAGGTCAGATGTCAGGCAACACATCCTCAAAATACCAGGTCTGGTAAACAATAGTGGGAGAAGGTGCATCTCAGGTGAACAACAGTGGGAAAAGGTAAATCTCAGGTGAACTACAATGGGAGAAGGTGCATCTCAGGTGAACCACAATGGGAGAAGGTGCATCTCAGGTGAACAACAGTGGGAGAAGGTGCATCTCAGATGAACTACAATGGGAGAAGGTGCATCTCA
This sequence comes from Arizona elegans, assembly GCA_022577455.1. Lineage (NCBI taxonomy): Eukaryota > Metazoa > Chordata > Lepidosauria > Squamata > Colubridae > Arizona > Arizona elegans. The sequence goes on from JAKOOJ010000016.1 coordinate 12,507,164, forward strand.
GGTGAACCACACTGGGAGAAGGTGCATCTCAGATGAACAATAATGGGAGAAGGTGCATCTCAGGTGAACAACAGTGGGAAAAGGTATGTCTCCATCTCCGGTTTGCAGACACCCTAAAGCAGGACCAGGCAATTCATTTTCCCAAGTGGCCACATAAGAAACTGGACTGTTGCGGAGGGCTGAACCAATAGGAGAGTGAAGGTACACTCACATAGGTAGATTGAAAAATAATAGCAGTTGCTATCAAAATAAAAGCAATCCATGTGGGCCAGACAGGGACAACCAAAGCGCCAGATGTGGACCAGGAGCCATAAAATACTCAAGTCTTCCCCAAAGACAAACAAAAGGCTGGACTAAAATGGACCTTGGAGTAACTCAGTAGAGCAATTTTTTACAATTTAATGTCATTTGCAAAACAACTGCAGTGCTATAACATGTGCACCTTTCTTGCTAGGTCAAACAGTTCTCTGACCCAGTTGTCCGTAAATCGTATCAAAATGATCAAAATGAAATGGAAAATTGTGAAAGCTCAACTACAGTTTTTATTTCTCTCTAATATTCTCATTTCAGATTTTTTTTTCTATACATTCTCAATGAATCGACTTGTTAACTACCGTATTTTTCGGAATATAAGATGCACTTTCCCCAACCCCTAAAAGAGGGTGGAAATTTTGGTGCGTCTTATACACCGAATAACAGCCATTTTTGGCTTTCCATTTTCACCAAAAACAGGCCCATTTTTCATAAAAACGGGATGCGCAGAGGGTTTGGGAGTGCTCCTGGGGCCTGGGGAGGGCAAAAAGGCAACACATGGGGGTTTGGGAAGCAAAAAACAGGCCTATTTTTCACAATAATGGGCCAATTTTCATGAAAACAAGGCATGCAGAGGGCTTGGGAGGCCTGCAGTGTGCTCCTGGGAGCTGGGGAGGGTAAAAACACGATGCATGGGGGGGTTGGGGTTTTGCGGGCCTGTTTTTTCCAAAAACAGGGGCATTTTTGCCCACCCCAGCCACCAGGAATACTCTGCAGACCTCCCAAACCCTCTGTGCACCTCATTTTTGCAAAAAAAGGGCCCGTTTTTCACCTCCCAAACACATCACGCACCACATTTTTGTCCTCTGCAGTCCCCAGGAGCACTCTGCAGGCCTCCCAAACCCTCTGCACAGCCCATTTTCACAAAATCAGGACGTGCAGAGAATTTGGAAGGCCTGCAGAGTGCTCCTGGGGGCCGGGGAAGGCAAAAACTTTTTTTCTTGTTTACCTCTTTAAAATCTTAGTGTGTTTTATACTCCAGTGTGTCATATAGTCCAAACAATATGGCATTTACTCTACCCGCCAAGCCCAGGTATGTTGTGATCCGCCAGCAGCCTGAGAAGCTGGCAGCAGAGAAGGACAGTGAGAAGGCTGGGGAGCAATATGGGCCAGTCCTGGAGTCTGGGGAAAGCTCAGACGAGGGATCTACATCGGAGGCAGAGATGGGGCCAGGGCTAGCTGGGAATTATGTGCGGACTCTAGAGCATCCAGAGTCTGACATCAGTGAGGCAGAGGAACAGGGGGAGCCTGTTCCCAGTGCACACATGCGCAGAGCTGCCACAAGGCAAGAACAGTTAAAACAAAAGGGACGACTCAGGAGTAAGGCTTGGAGATGATTGGCCCCTCCCATAAAACATAAAGGAAGAGCAAAGGCACGTGGGCCTTTGCAGGAAGCAACATTGTGGATGGTGTCGATTTGTACTTTGAAGCTCCGTTTTTGACTCTGTGTTTCCGTGTGGCTTTGCCAAGATAATTGTCAATTAGGTCTTTGGCTCCGTGTCAAAAAAAATAAAGGTGGATGTTTACCAGCCTTATCCGAAGGACTGTGGCAGACTTCTGTTGGACTATTTATAAACTCTTGGTGATTCAGCACATGCTGTGAATGGAAGGAATTCACAGCCGTTAAAATTTTAAAAAAGGGTTTTTGGGACTAATTGTGTGCTGTTTTCTATATCAGGAAGCCTAGGTCAGAACCAGGTACTCATTTCCCCCATCCAAACTGTATTTTCTCCATCTCCTTGATCATCACCTTTATCATTAATGGGTCTGTCATAGTAGAAGCCATTGTAGAAAGGGAGGCTGCCATGACTACTCCCGGTCTGTAGCAACATCACCACCAGGGGGAAGAGCATCAGTTCTGGAAGACTCTGGAACTGGAAGGAAAACCTGACAAGTGAAGGAAGAAACCATCCAGATTAATAGTGTCTTACTATATTGAAGGGACACGGTAGCTCAGTGGCTAAGATGCTGAGCTTATCGATCGAAAGGTCATCAGTTCCGCGGTTCGAATCCCTAGTGCCATGTAACGGGGTGAGCTCCCATTATTTATCCCAGGTTCTGCCAACCTAGCAGTTTGAAAGCACATAAACAATGCAAGTAGAAAAATAGGGACCACCTTTGGTGGGAAGGGAACAGCGTTCCGTGCGCCTTTGGCGTTGAGTCATGCCGGCCACATGACCACGGAGACATCTTTGGACAGCGCTGGCTCTTCGGCTTTGAAACGGAGATGAGCACCGCCCCCTAGAGTCAGGCTGCCGACTGCCTTCAATTTGGCAGTTCGAATCTCACCAGGCTCAAGGTTGACTCAGCCTTCCATCCTTCCGAGGTGGGTAAAATGAGGACCCAAAATTGTTGGGGGCAATAGGCTGACTCTGTAAACTGCTTAGAGTGGGCTGTAAAGCAGTATGTAAGTCGAAGTGCTATTGCTATTTATCCTACCTTTATTACTTTAGAAGTAACTCAAGGCAGCGAACATATAGAAATAACTCAAGGCAACAAAACATATAGAATACTCCTTCCCCCTCCTATTTTCCCCACAAGAACAACCTGTGGGTTGGCTGAGAGAATGTGACTGGCCCAGAGGTGGGTTTTAGCAGGTTCTGACCAGTTCTGGAGAACTGGTAGCGGAAATTTTGAGTAGTTCAGAGAACCAGTAAATACCACCTCTGACTGGCCCCGCCCCCATCTATTCTCTGCCTCCCGAGTCCCAGCTGATCAGGAGGAAATGGAGATTTTACAGTATCCTTCTCCTGGAGTGGGTTGGGAATGGAGATTTTACAGTATCCTTCCGAACTACTATAAAGTGTGGAATAGATTAAAATAGAAATCAAAACAAGAAATAAGAACGTAAATTGAAATTTGATTAATTGGAATCTAAGAGTGTTGAATACTGGTAAGGATAAAATATTGACTACGTTAACAAATGTAAGTATATATAACAATTTAGTTTATAAGAATGCCCAATATGGTTACACCAGAACAAGAGAATGATTAGGAAGATTGAATTTAAAAGTAAAGATAATTGTCGATGCAGAGAATTGTAAAATATTAGATAATGTTATTTATGTTTTGTATTTATAGTATCCTTCCCCTGCCACGCCCACCAAGCCATGCTACGCCCACCAGGCCACACCCACAGAACTGGAAGTAAAAAAATTTGTTGCCTAAGTTGCCCAGCAGTCTTCCATGCTAAAGGCAGGACTAGAACTCACAATCTCCTAGTTTCTCAGCCAGTACTCTAACCACTACACCAGATTGATTTAGGTCAGTGCATTCTATCTCTTAATGATCCTGCCTTCAGGAAAGGGAACTGGGCACTGGCAGCCCAACTGAATTTGTACTGTACTGAGACTTTTGAAGGAAAAGAAATGTCTCGGTACAAATAGGATTTTTCAACTTCCTTCTTTTTTTTTTTATTGTATTGATTTTTTTATTAATTACATTTCTTAGTGCTTAATAAACATCGTGTTGTCTGGGTATTTAATTTGCTTAACAATACTGATTATATTCTTCATCTCCATCTCTTTTTTTTTTTCCAACCACTGGTAAAAATAGATTCCGTGTTGGATAGTGCCTTCTTTCTGCTTAATTTTCAATGTCAATCAACTTCCTTCTTAAGGGCTCGGGTTTATCTTTGCTCTTTTTCTTCCCGCCTTCAAATTTCTCCCTGGCTTCCAAACTTCAAATGATGCTTGGACAATTTTTTAAATAGTAGATTAGAAACTCATATCCTGTTTGGAAAGAGGGTTTTGTTCCGTTTGGGGGTTTCTTTGCATTTAGGAACCGACATTTGTCCACATGCTGAGAGAGATATGCATCTCCTGAAACAACATGTTCAAAGGCGGGAGTTTCACAGCCGTTTCCAAATGTCATGACTTCATGAAATCATCCTTTTTATTTCGCCCTGTGAGATGGGTGGTCTCTACATTTGATACATTAAGTAAATAAATAAACATATTTAGAAGATTGCTCCTCTTCCCCCGGAATTCACGGATTCGTCTGTCATCTGCACCTCTATAACTGTCTGGTTTGGCTCTGCAGCCCAACAAGACAGACACAGACTTCAGAGGATAATTAGAACCGGAGAAAAAAACAGTTACTACCAACCTGCCTTCCATTGAGGATCTGTATACCGCACGAGTCAAAAAGAGGGCTGTGAAAATATCTACAGATCCCTCGCATCCTGGACATAAACTGTTTCAACTCCTATCCTCAAAACGACGCTATAGAGCACTGCACACCAGGACAACCAGACACAAGGACAGTATTTTCCCGAACGCCCTCACTCTGCTAAACAAAGAATTACCTCGACACTGTCAAACTATTCACTAAGTCTGCATTACTATTACTATTAGTCTTCTCATTGTTCCTATCACCCATCTCCCCCCACTTATGACTGCATGACTGTAACCTTGTTACTGGTATCCTTACGATTTATATTGATTTTGTTTCCTGATTGCTTATTCGTACCCTATGACTATCATTAAGTTTGTACCTTGTGATTCCTGACGAACGTATCTTTTCTTTTATGTACACTGAGGGCGTATGCACCAAAGACAAATTCCTTGTGTGTCCAACCACACTTGGCCAATAAAGAATTCTATTCTATTCTATTCTATTCTATTCTATTCTATTCTATTCTATTCTATTCTATTCTATTCTATTCTACTCTACTCTACTCTACTCTACTCTACTCTACTCTACTCTACTCTACTCTACTCTACTCTATTCTTTCTTTCTTTATTTATTTATTGGTTCAATTTATATGCCGCCCTTCTCCGGAGATTCAGGGCGGCTTACAAAGCGTTAAGCAATAGCCTTCATACTTTTGTATATATCTGCTCAGTAGGGCTTTTGGGCCCCCTACAAGCGGTGTTCTTTTTTATATACAAAATCAGCTTATTGCCCCCACAATCCGGGTCCTCATTTTACCTACCTCGAAAGGATTGGAAGGCTGAGTCAACCTTGAGCCTGGTGAGATTTGAACTCGCAGTAATTGCAGGCAGCTGGTGCTACTTAACAGCACTTTAGTCTGCTGCACCACCAAGGCTCTATCTAGGCTCTATTCTATTCTATTCCTCCATAAACCAATTTTCATGGTTTTTCTCTGCTGTGTTTCATCACTTTTTTAAAAAAAAATTAGATGATGCAAGTGTCCTCAAGAACATAACTAAATAGAAGTTTACAGTTAAAGGATAAGGGTTTTCTCAACCGGAGTTCAATTTCCGGTGACAACACAAAGATGGCCAGTTCCTTGGCAGCACTCTTGAAGTGGCTTGTAATTTCCGTCTTCAAGGAAGTTTTACAAACTTTTGCATCTAGCCTATCATTCTGGAATTTCCTAGTGATGTCTCCTCCAAGTGATCCTGCTTAGCCCTTTTATAATCAGCCAAGGTCAGCGAAGTAATGTTACCTATCTGGGCAAAACTATTTCGGAATGCTTTTATGGGTTTCCAAGTGCCATAAAACATTTTTAATTCCAAAGTTTCCAAAACCTTTTTTTTAAAGAGAAAAAAAAAACCCAACATTGGGGAAACCACTTCTCAATACGCCTTTGTTCTTTTCTATTCTTTGAATCTAAAATATTTCATGATGAGTTTTTTTTTTTTTTTTTTTTTTTTTTTTGGTACTCATAGTTTTCTGCCTGTCCTGGGCTCACTTAGCCTCGAAAAGTATAAATACTATGTGTTTACTGGCTGTGTGTTTTTGGAGAATGGTTTTATATAACTTGGGCGAAGGGCAGCTTAAAGCTGAGAATTCTAAGTGGTTGGCAACCCATTTTTTTTTTCAACTCTTAGCGTTGGAAGAACAGATTCAATAGATGTTCAAATGTTCATTCTTAAGGGGACTGAAGAAGAATAACAAAATAACAGAGTTGGAAGGGACCTTGGAGGTCTTCTAGTCCAACCCCCTGCTGGCAAGTTGTTCCACTGATTAATTGTTTTAACTATCAGGAAATTTCTCCTTAGTTCTAGGTTGCTTCTCTCCTTGATTATTCTCCACCCATTGCTTCTTGTCCTGCCCTCAGATGCTTTGGAGAATAGCTTGACTCCCTCTTCTTTGTGGCAGCCCCTGAGATAGTGGAACACGACTATCATGCCTCCCCTAGTCCTTCTTTTCATCAAACTAGACACACACACACATACACAGTAACTGCTTCCTTTAACTGAGCTCAAATCTTGGTAATTATGTAGACACCTCACTGGAAAAGGGGGAAACAACATGGAAGGAATTTGGGATTTTCTTCTTCTATATTCTCAGTCATCCAAGTCATGGTTGTCCCAAAGGTGTTTTTTCAAAAGGCAACTGAACTTTGTTTTTTCTCTTGAAGACATTTCGCTTCTCATCCAAGACAGGGGTGGGTTCTCAATATTTTTACTACCGGTTCTGTGGGCGTGGCTTATTTTGTGGGCATGGCTTGATGGTCATGTGACAATTATTTAGGATTTAGCAAAGGTACTGGTCTACCAGGCTGTACTGATCTACCCATTTATTTTTGCAGGCACTGGTCTACCCATTTATTTTTGCAGGTACTGATCTACTCAAGTATTTTTACAGGCACTGATCTACTCAAGTATTTTTACAGGCACTGGTCTACCCATTTATTTTTGCAGGCACCGGTCTACTCATTTGTTTTCTTTCAACACTGATCAGCTGTAGGGTGGCCCTTTGAAGCCCCGCGGCAAGAGTTTAAACAGGTTTTTTTCCTCTAGCCATCAGCTGGGACTCAGGAGGCAGCAATAGATTGGGGGTGGGGCCAAATAAAAGGTAAGAATAATGTGGGGGGCGGGGGGGCGGGGGCGGGGAGGCCAGAACCGGTTTGGTGACATATCGTCACCACTACCGGCTCGGCGGAACCGGGCAGAACCAGGAGAAACCCACCACTGATCCAAGAAGCATCTTCAGTTCTGATTTAAAATAAGTCGTGGTCAGGCAGAGATTCAGCATCATAAATACATATGTGGTCTGGGCTGAGGTTAGTTCTGTCATCGAATGTGTTGTCTTGTAGCAGTCAATTCTTCACTACCATGACAGCTTCACCTGCTCGGATGCAGGTGAAGAGTGAAGACAAATCATAAGAAGCCATAGACTCCTCCAGATCGAGTTTTAGTTTCCAAACCTTGCTGACAAAGTCTGAAGAACTGAAGATGCATCTTGGATGAGAAGCGAAACGTCTTCAAGAGGAAAAAAAAACAAAGAAAGAAAGTCCAGTTGCCTTTTGAAAAAGCACCTTTGGAACTCTTCTGGATTTTTTTTCTTCCCGTAAGCCAAGATTTACTGAAGGAACTTGCATTCCATTAGTAAGGTAAAGGTAAAGGTTCCCCTCGCACGTATGTGCTAGTCATTCCTGACTCTAGGGGGCAGTGCTCATCTCCGTTTCAAAGCCAAACAGCCAGTGCTGTCCAAAGACATCTCCGTGGTCATGTGGTCGGCATGACTAAAGGCCAAAGGCACACGGAACACTGTTCCCTTCCCACCAAAAGTGGTCCCTATTTTTCTACTTGCATTTTTTACGTGCTTTTGAACTGCTAGGTTGGCAGAAGCTGGGACAAGTAACGGGAGCTCACCCCGTTACACCGCACTATGGATCCGAACCGCTGAACTGCCGACCTTTTGATCGACAAGCTGAGTGTTTTAGCCACTGAGCCACCACGTTCCATTAGTAGCTAATCCTAATCCTGCTTTCTTGTGAGTCTGCTCCAGATCAGAGAGCTGTTTCCACCTGCTGCAGCATAGATTAAATAACGTAAAAGAAATCAAATCCAATACTAGGGACCACCTACTCTTGGCATGCTCCCTAAAATCCAATTGTGCCCACCAGCCTCAAAAATATTGCACACCCTTAGTGTAAGCCCTCGAATACAAATGAGCTCCAGTGAAGCACGTACAAATCGCATACTTTTGCAGCTAAGTGTGCCTCACCCTCCTCTCCACCCCCAAAAAATTAATTTGATGGAAAAATCTTCACCAGAACTTTGTTGTATTTTACAAACAGTGAAACTGATTAAGGTGACATGAATGTGTCTTTAATTTCTCCTCTGATGCAAGAATATGTGTCTCTTTTTCTCCTTTTTTGCAAGGCAAAATTGCATGATACAGTAGTAGCCAAAATTGTGGAAACCTTTTGGGAAAAGTGTATTTTTGAGGTTTGGTGACTAATAACACCACTTTTGGGGGGGGGGAGTTTCAAGATAATCCTATTCCACTGCTGGAATGGCCTGGGAATAGCCCAGACCTTAACCCAATTGAAAATCTATGGAACCGACAAAAGAAACTTGTTAGTCAGAAGCAACCCAGCAGTAGAACCCAATTAATAGAAGCAATCCTTCAAACTCGGTTTCACATTAAAACAGCTGCAGAACTCAAAGACTTGGTTCACTCCATGGGAAGATGTTGTAAGGCCGTAATTCATGCTAAAGGTTACCCAACTAAGTATTAACTGACATGCTGATAATTTTTGTATATCTCATTTTTTCTATGTGTCTCACTTTTCTTTTTTATGCTGTAACTGCTATTCTAATAGCAAATCCTTCATAAAAGTTATTGCATTACATTCCTGATTAAATTATTTTTCCATTGATATATAATTTTATGGTACTACTTCCCAAAAAAAGTGGTGTTATTAGCTAGTTTTGGAAAATGCACTTTTCCCAAAAGGTTTCCACAATTTTGGCCACTACTATAGATTGAATCTCAAAATACTTCTCCTTTCTGCCCACAGAGGGCGCTTTACACCCATCACTCATTTTTCCCTGTAGCTCTGTTTGCTCAGAGAGTTGACTTTTTGGCCTCCGCACTAGGCAAAGATTGAACCTCCTTTGCAAATTGCCACCTCCCTGCCTGCACCAAAGGAGCAGCTTTATAAAGGAGATTCCCCCCACCCCTCTCTTCTTATCAAAAGCCTTAAATGGCCTTTCTCATCACACCCACATATTGCAGAAATTCACATGCTTGGCTTCTTACTTTAAAGGTAAAGGTAAAAGTTCCCCTCGCACATATGTGCTAGTCGTTCCTGACTCTAGGGGGCGGTGCTCATCTCCGTTTCAAAGCCGAAGAGCCAGCACTTTCCGAAGACATCTCTGTGGTCATGTGGCCGGCATGACTCAACGCCAAAGGCGCACGGAACGCTGTTACCTTCCCACCAAAGGTGGTCCCTATTTTTCTACTTGCATTTTTGACGTGCTTTCGAACTGCTAGGTTGACAGAAGATGGGACAAGTCATGGGAGCTCACCCTGTTACGCGGCATGAGGGATTCGAACCGCCGAACTGCCGACCTTTCGATCGACAAACTCAGCATCTTAACCACTGAGCCACCGCGTCCCTACTTCTTACTTTACAGAGCCCAATAATGAGTGCCTTTCTTATCCCTGTGAACTCTGGAAAAAAACGTCAAAAGTGGCCATTATGGTAACTGCAAGCTGATGTGCCAAATTACAGCAGAACAGAGCCAAAATATCACAGGATGCTTACTGTTGGGTGGCAGAAAACTAAGAAGATGGAAAGGCAGGTATCGGAAAACAGCATAACTAACTGGCTGATGCCTTCAGTAGGAGCATTCCAGGTGAAGTATTCTGTAGACCTCATTTATCCATATTCTGGAATCAAGGAACAGCAAGGGACTCTTGTGCTATCCTCTCATTTGCTTAAATTTCTAGAATAAGCCACGTTTAAGCACCAGAGGGCAAGAAGTGATAGGTGGAAGCTTGTTAAAGAGAGTTCCAACCAGTGGTGAAATCCAAATTTTTTTTACTACCGGTTCTGTGGGCGTGGCTTGGTGGGCGTGGCAGGGGAAGGATACTGCAAAATCTCCATTCCCATGCCACTCCAGGGGAAGGATACTGCAAAATCCCCATTCCACCCCACTGGCCAGCCAGAGGTGGTATTTGCCAATTTCTCTGAACTACTCAAAATTTCCACTACTGGTTCTCCAAACTACTCAAAATTTCCGCTACCAGTTCTCCAGAACCTGTCAGAACCTGCTGGATTTCACCCCTGGTTCCAACCTAGAACTAATTTTGGTCACCACATTATAAAAAAGATGTTGAGACTCTAGAAAGAGTGCAGAGAAGAGCAACCAGGATGATTAGAGGACGGGGCTAAAAGATATGATGAACGGTTGCAGGAACTGGGCATGGCTAGTCTAGTGAAGAGAAGGACCAAGGGAGACATGATAGCAGTGTTCCAGTATTTGAGGGGCTACCACAGAGAGGAGGAGAGGGTCAAGCTATTTTCCAAGACACCCAAAAGCCAGACAAGGAATAATGGATGGAAACCGATCAAGGAGAGATTCAACTTGGAAATAAGGAGAAATTTTCTGACAGTGAAAGCAATCAACCAATGGAAGTTGTGGGAGCTTCATCACTGGAGACTTTCAAGAAGAGACTGAGCTGCCATTTATCAGAAATGATGTAGGGTCTCCTGCTTGGGCAGGGGTGGGTGTTGGACTAGAAAACCTACAAGGTCCCTTCCAACTCTGTTAATCTGTTTAACTGAGGATACATTTTCTGAAGGTGACATTGGGAACAATTATTAATGGAGCAGCATGCCTCCAGGAGTTGTGGGTGCTCCATCACTGGAAGTTCTCAAAGCTAGACTAGACAGCCACTTGACCGGGATGATATAAGGTTTCCTGCCTGAGGAGAGTGTTGGACTATAAGACCTCTGAGGTTCCTTCCAGTCTTATGTTCTATTTCTTGAATAAGCCTCAGTTCAGTTCAGGTTCTTGAATAAGCCACAGTTGCATGGATTGACACACAGGCAGAGCCTTGGCCGCGGTTTAACAACCCACAGTGTGTTCTGCTCCAGCTACGGACCCCAAAGAACGCAGCACACACAAAGTCCGTACAAACCTTAATTTACTAATTAAAGACTACTAATGAGCTTTCTTAGTAGTTGTTCGAACACAAAAACAGTTTAAATCAGTCTTTTCTGAACAAGGGCTGTTAATTTAACTTCATTAACAGCCAATAAGAATCCAAAGAATAATAACTCAATTCTGAGGTACAGTATTTCAGATAACCGTAATCTTACAGTGGTTGGCAGAATGCCCAGAAGCAATTTGCAGGAAAACTGACAAGAGAGAAACAAGAGCCGAATCAAACGTTTCTAGAATCAAGACACAAAGGAATATGATCTAAGTTGTTTCCTGCAAATTGCATCAGTTGCCGTCCTTCCTTAAATAGGCTAGGAGAGTGACCAATTAACCCCAAACCTTACTCTTGAGGAGACCTCCTCCTGAGGAGCCACTCCTACCTTTTAAAAGCTCTGCGCGCTCGTGCATCAAGAAGAGGCTCCTCCTCTTCATCCTCTTCACTTATGGGAGCTTCTGGAGGTTCTGAAGGCCCTGACTGAATTCCCGCCTCTGGCACCACATCTTCTCCAGCCTCCTCACTGTCTGACTTGAGCACCAGCTGCACAGGCTGCTGGCGCAGCACCACACCAGCCTCCTCACTGTCGGAATCAGTACTAACTGCACAGGCCGCTGGGGGGCCACAACACAGTGACTGCATTTGCACCAAGCCAACCACATCATAGTGTTGTGCAAGCCACATTTGAGTAAGTGCAAAATGCCTGGTGTTCCGTCCACGTGTGCCTAAACTAAGGGTAATTGTCCTTTTTTTACTATCAAGATTCCCCCAGAGTTACGAAACATCCAAGACTTACGCATATTCCGCCGTGCCCTGAAAACATTTCTATTCCAACAAGCTGGTCTGGCCTAACTCTCCCTTTTTAATTTGGCTTTTAAACTGGCTTTTAAATTGGGTTTTAAACCTCTTTAGATAAATTTGGATGTTCTTAATCTTTGAGCCTAAATTACTTAATCTGTGTCTTAATAGTTTTTAACTTCTATATGTATTTGTATTTATTATGGCTGTTCACCGCCCTGAGTCCTTCGGGAGTAGGGCGGTATACAAATATGAAAAATAAATAAATAAATAAATAAATAAATAAATAAATAAATAAATAAATAAATAAAATGTGCTGGAGACATATTTCACTTTGACAGCAAAAGTATTTCTTTTCCAACCGAAAAACACAGTAAGAATTGCTTGCTTGCCCATTCAGCCGTCTGCCCCATATTTCTGAGCTAACAGGTCGAACCTGTGCAAATCAAGCACGGTTGAAGTTCCACGAGAGCCCATGGAGCCGAGTCCTAGGCTGCTGCCTGACTGAACATCTGTAGACATGTGGATGTAGGCAAATCCTATTGAGCGTATCAGGATTTAGGATTTCAGCCAAATCTCTGTGTATTTACCGTATTTTTCGGAGTATAAGAAGCACCTTTTCCCCCCAAAAAAAGAGGGTAAAAATCTGGGTGCGTCTTATATTCCGAATGCAGCCCGGCCCAGCTTCTCAAAGGGAGGTTTCAGAGGCTGAAAAAAGCATCAGAAACGAAGCTTCAGAAAAGAAGCCCCCCAAACAGAGCTTCAGAGGCTTGTTTCTGAAGCTGTTTTGGAGGCTTTCAGAGGCAGGAAAAAAAAGTTTTTTCTGAAACAGAGTTTCAGAAGTTTCAGAGGCAGAAAAAAAAAAGCCAGGCACAGAGCTCACAACCAAGGAACCTGTTGCTAAAATTCACCTCTGGAAAGAGCTGATTGGGGGTATTTGATCCACCCACCAATCAGCTTTTTTCTTATTTTCCTCCCCAAAAACTAAGGTGAGTCTTATACTCCAAAAAATACGGTAGTTCCTTGAATGGAAGATGCAAAATAAGGTATGCAAGCAAAGGAGAGAGATTCTCCTTAACGATGCTGTGGAAGCAAAGATCCAACCTTTAAGGAAGGGCAGGAATAAAATCTCTGCCACCTTATAATTCTAAATTCAGAACAGTGACTCATGCAGCAGAGAACAGATAGCCTCACCTATCTGCTAATGGAGTTAATGGGATGCTGTTAATGGGCTCAGTGGCAAAGACGCTGAGCTTGTCGATCAAAAGGTCGGCAGTTCAGCGGTTCGAATCCCTAGTGCCGTGTAATGGGGTGAGCTCTCGTGAGTTGTCCCAGCTTCTGCCAACCTAGCAGTTCAAAAGCACGTCAAAAATGCAAATAGAAAAATAGGGACCACCTTTGGTGGGAAGGCAACAGCGTTCCGTGCGTCTTTGGCATTTAGTCATGCCGGCCACATGACCACGGAGACGTCTTTGGACAGCGCTGGCTCTTCAGCTTTGAAACGGAGATGAGCACCGCCCCCTAGAGTCAGGAACGACTAGTACATATGTGCAAGGGGAACCTTTACCTTTTAAGGGAGATAAATTGGAGCTGTTATCGCTTGTCTTTAAACAGAGCCTTGGTTTTAAAACATGCCTTAGATTCGAACACAAGTTATATCATCGTTTGTGCAGCTAATCACATCTTCCCTACCCCCACCCCCCAGCCCACAAACCCTTAATTTCTCTCCAAATTGTCTGCTATAAATTTTGATAACGGTCTTTGGAAGGACTTTTATTTTAAAAACACCAAGCACAATGCCTCTTCAAAGTCCCACCATTATTTATCATGTAATAATAGCATTGACAAGGGTAAATTACACGTTGGCATTCTTTTTAGATTTCCCACAGAGAAGGGGTGGGGGGCGGAATCAAAGACATCCTTGTACATTCTACACTTTCTTTAAAAAAAAAAGTTAACTTACAGGAATGATGAAATAAAACGGAAATGGGGTAGGGGAGCACCTTTCAAAGGCTCCCCAATTTATCAAATCTGGACTTAACGTAAGAAGACAAGATATAATCCAATACTAGACACAATCCAAATAAAATAATCTGTTTTATCTGGCAGGTAGGAAGTAAAACAATTAACCTGATCCTTTTGCTATCAGTTTTTACTTATTCACTGTGCCCCAGTTCAGGGATGCCAAAAAGATTCATTCAGATTTTTAATAGTCAAGTGTAAAGCTATTCTCCAAAGCAGATGAGGCAGAGGTGGGTTTCAGCAGGTTCTGACCAGTTCTGGAAAACTGGTAGCGGAAATTTTGATTAGTTCGGAGAACCGGTAAATACCTCCTCTGACTGCCCCCACCCCACAATCTATTCTCTGCCTCCTAAATCCCAGCTGATTGGGAGGAAATGGGAATTTTGCAGTAACCTTCCCCTGGAGTGGGATGGGAATGGAGATTTTACAGTATCCTTCCCCTGCCACGCCCACCAAGCCATGCCAACCAAGCCACACCCAGAGAACCAGTAGTAAAAAAATTTGAATCCCACCACTGATCTGAGAGCAATGGGTGGAAACTAATCAAGGAGAGAAGCAACTTAGAACTAAGGAGAAATTTCCTGACAGTGAGAACAATTAACAGATAGAACAACTTGCCTCCAAAAGTTGTGAATGCTCCAACACTGGAAGTTTTTAAGAAGAGGTTGGATAACCATTTGTCTGAAGTGGTGTAGGGTTTCCTGCCTAAGCAGGGGGCTGGACTAGAAGACCTCCAAGGTCCCTTCCAACTCTGTTTATTCTATTCTATTCTATTCTATTCTATTCTATTCTATTCTATTCTATTCTATTCTATTCTGAGGCAAGTCCCATAAATTTCAAGGAGCTGCTTCTGCAGGACATAGTTAATCTTGCTTGAGCTACAAAATATAAGGAAAAATAGTGGTTGCATTGGAATTCACCAAAGAATCCCAAGGCTGGGATTCTATATCCACAGAATCTCCAGAAACGCAGCTTGACTCAAATGAAACTTTATGTTCCTTAGCCTACTTTGCCTAGCAGCACCTGGCCAAACTTGGTTTGTCTAAGAAGCTAAGCAAAGTAGATCCTCTTTAGCATTAGGATAGGAGAGCACCGGAGAACACTATAGGCAAGACTGGAAAGTACAGATAGTCCCTGATTTATGACCGCAACGGAGCCCAAAATTTCTCTTGTTAAGCAAGGACATTATTAAGTGGACTTTGCTCCATTTTATGACCTTTCTTGCCACAGTTGTTAAATGAATCACTGCAGTTGTTAAGCTAGTTACATGGTTGTTAAGTGAATCTGGCTTCCCCATGGACTTTGCTCGTCAGAAGGTCGCAAAACATGACCCAGGAACACTGCAACCGTCATAAATACGAGTCGGTTGCCAAGCATCGGAATTTTGATCGAGGATGCTGCAACAGTCATAAGTGTGAAAAACTGTCATATGCCATTTTTTTCCCCATGCCGTTGAAACTTTGAACGGTCCCTAAACGTACTGTTGTAAGTCGAGGACTACCTGTATTTTAAAAGGTTCAATGGTTACAAAAGGAGAAGAAAGTTATCAAGGTCAAGAGAGCGAGACTCTCTGACTTACAACCATTCGTTTCACAACCGTTTGAAGTTACAGTGGTGCTGAAAAAAATTGACTGACTAATGGGCCAGTCCTCAGATTTATGACCTTTGCAGCATCCCCACCATCACATAATCCAAATCCAGGAGCTTGGCAACTTGCTTGTCTTTATAACAACCATTGTATTTATAACAACCAACAACCTATACCAGTGATGGCTAACCTGTTTACCATTGTGTGCCAGGAAGGGGGGGGGTAGTGGGATGTTGCGTGCACGCGTGCCCTCACCCATAATTCTCTGCTCCCAAAGTCAATTCTGAAGAGGGAAGGGGTAAAAGTAAAGGTAAAGGTTCCCCTTGCACATATGTGCTGGTCGTTCCTGACTCTAGGGGGCGGTGCTCATCTCCGTTTCAAAGCCGAAGAGCCAGCACTGTCTGAAGACGTCTCCATGGTCATGTGGCCGGCATGACTCAATGCCAAAGGCGCACGGAATGCTGTTCCCTTCCCACCAAAGGTGGTCCCTGTTTTTCTACTTGCATTTTTTACCTGCTTTTGAACTGCTAGGTTGGCAGAAGCTGGGACAAGTCACGGGAGCTCACCTTGTTATACGGCACTAGGGATTCGAACTGTTGAATTGCCAACCTTTCAATCGACAAGCTCAGTGTCTTAGCCACTGAGCCACCACATCCCTCTAGGGAACGGGTAAAAGTGATCAATTACAGAATTCAATAAAAGTTATCCCAAGAACAGGACTCATTTGCAAACACAATAAACCCAAAGGAATGCCTTTCATCCCTCTTTCGTTGGGATCCATTACAGGTAGTGCTCAACTTACACCACTTATGAATGGCAGCGATTCGTTTAGCGATGGAGGCAAGAAAGATCGTAAAATGGGGCAAAAATTCAGTGAACGACAGAAATGTTGGGCTCAATTGTGGTCGTAAACCGAGGACTACCTGGACTAGCCTGATCTTAAAAGGGTCACCAAAACAGCAGAAATACACCCGCATTAAGACTTGAGCTCCAAAGACACCGTTGAGTCAAAGATGAGTCGGGAATTT
Source organism: Arizona elegans (assembly GCA_022577455.1). Classification (NCBI taxonomy): domain Eukaryota; kingdom Metazoa; phylum Chordata; class Lepidosauria; order Squamata; family Colubridae; genus Arizona; species Arizona elegans. The sequence continues at coordinate 12,523,781 of JAKOOJ010000016.1, forward strand.
CCAAAGGTTGATGAATTCAGAATAGTTTCCTTGGCATCATTGATAGGTGGTGCCAAGTCAGAATGGAATTTTGGAAAGAAATCAAACACGTCCCCTCGGCTGATGATGACTTCATTACTTTGCAACATATCTGTCTACTGCCTTTCTTTATCAAGTGCAGGCTAGTAGTATCTCTTCCAACGAATAGTTTTATTAAAAGGGACACGTTTTCACAAGCTGCAATCACTTCGTCAGAGCCATGGTGTTAGTTCTGAAAAGATGCTACAGATTCTTGGTTTTTTTCCCCATTGATTAACAGGGCTCTCCCCTTACAATGCCTGTGAAATACAGAACATAGGGAACACAGAATAATAGACTTAAAAAGGATCTTGGAAGTCTTCCAGTCCAACCCCCTGCTCGAGAAGGAGACCCTATACTTAATAGGATATAACAATTTGATCAATCCTAATTGGATTGAAAGGGACGCGGTGGCTCAGTGGCTCAGACGCTGAGCTTGTCGATTGAAAGGTTGGCAGTTCAGCGGTTCGAATCCCTAGTGCCATGTAACGGGGTGAGCTCCCGTTACTTGTCCCAGCTTCTGCCAACCTAGCAGTTCGAAAGCACGTCAAAAATGCAAGCAGAAAAATAGGGACCACCTTTGGTGGGGAAGGTAATAACATTCCGTGCGCCTTTGGCGTTGAGTCATGCCGGCCACATGACCACAGAGATGTCTTCGGACAGCACTGGCTCTTCGGCTTTGAAACGGAGATGAGCACCGCCCCCTAGAGTTGGGAACGACTAGCACATATGTGCAAGGGGAACCTTTACCTTTACCTTTTTAATTGGATTGATCAAATGATTATACTAGGATGCATCATAATCTGGGATGGTTTAAGTTTTAAGTAGGAAGATTGAAGATTTCCATTTCTCATATGGAAGGTATAACCATTTTTTTAAAAGAAAAAAATTTACAAAAAGACTTGGGAATCTCCCAAAGAGAAAGAAAACAGACCATTGATGTAAAGCAGGCTTTAAGACATCCGCCTTATCAGTATTAGAACAGATCCCCAAACTCATTTTGAAGAAACCGGTGCTGCAATCCAACCCATGCTTACACCAGAGTGGAAAAATTAGAAAATCTGTTGGCTCAGCGGGGCAGGTTCCCAAGTATATATAGAAAGGCGGAGTTGCTCTCATAGATTCCATCAAGAGACAAACAGTGCAAAACATCCAGCTCTGCATTGGCTCAATTCATCCCAACCCATAGAGCAGACGGAAAGCGTTCATCACATCAATGTAGTCATACAATGCATAGAATTCCCCAAGTGAAGTCATGTCTTCTTGCAAATACTTCATCAGCAGTAGGTAAAAGTTAATGGTTCAAATAATTATGCAATTTCACAATTCGTGGGAGGCAATTCTGACAGTTAATCTCAGGTTTTCATTCAGTTAGACCAGGGGTCTGCAACCTTAAACACTCAAAGAGCCATTTGGACCTGTTTCGCACAGAAAAGAAAACACCGGGAGCCACAAAACCCTTCCTGTGCCTGACTATTTCCTGAGCGGCCACAAAACTACCATCTGTAGTTGAATTAAATGTTCTGTTTTCTTCTGAAACTTTTCTTTTCTTGGATTTATCCATGGTTGGCCTACCGGGGGTTGAAAAGCTCAATAAATCACATGCTGGCAGGTGTCGCACATTGGCGGTTGTGACGCATATTTTGAGTGACAAGGAGCCGCAGCAGAGGGGTAAAAGAGCCACATGCGGCTCCAGAGCCGCAGGTTGCTGACCCCTGAGTTAGACCACAGTCAACAGGCTATTCCTTTCCGTCGTCCTTTTCTAGGAAAATGATGATTATTTACATTGGTCTGGTTACCGGTTTATCAATTTGGTCGAGTGGTTAAGGCACCAGACTATAAACCAGGAGACTGTGAGTTCTAGTTCCATCTTAGGCAGGAAAGCTGGCTAGGTGACTTTCAGCCAATCACTAGGAAATCGTGAGTTCTAGTTCTGCCTTAGACATGAAAGCCAGTTAGGTGGCTTCTGGCCGATCGCCAGGAGCCAGTGAGTTCTAGTCCCACTTTAGGCATGAAACCTGGCTGGGTGACTTTAGAGCAGTCACTCTCTCTCAGCCCAATCCACATCACAGAGTGGTTGTTGTACGGAAGATAGGAGGACGAAGAAGTACGTTTGCGGCCTTGAGTTATTTATATATATATATATATATATATATATATATATATATATATATATGTATGTATGTATGTATGTATGTATGTATGTATGAGCCTTGGTGGCGCAGCAGACTAAAGCACTGTTAAGATAACACCAGCTGCCTGCAATTATTGCAAGTTCAAATCTCACCAGGCTCAAGGTTGACTCAGCCTTCCATCCTTTCAAAGGTAGGTAAAATGAGGACCCGGTTTGTGGGGGCAATAAGCTGACTTTGTATAAAAAAGAACACCGCTTGGAGGGGGGGTGCGAAAGCCCTACTAAGCAGGTATATACAAAAGTATGAAGGTTATTGCTTAATGCATTGTAAGCCACCCTGAGTCTCTGGAAAAGGGCGGCATATAAATCGAACCAATAAATAAACAAATAAAAATATAAAAAAAGATGGAATACAATAAATAAAACAAAATCGCTTTGGACAAGTTTTCCCCACTCCCTTTCCTTATTTACTTCAAATTTATCCTGGATCCATTCAAGGGTATCGTAATTGGATATCAAGTTTACGCCTGCTAAAACTTCCTTTCATATAGGCTATCTCTGCCTGCTAGACTCAGATGGGTTTCCATTCTCCTTCTCCTGCTCCTTTCCTACTCTTAGGTAGTAACCTCAGGTAATTTCATCCTTACACATGTTGGGCCCAGTCTTAATCCCCCATTATAAGATAAATAAGGTTTATAAGAAGGAACACGGTGGCTCACTGGCTAAGACGCTGAGCTTGTCAATCGAAAGGTCGGCAGTTCAGCGGTTCGAATCCCTAGTGCCGCGTAACGGGGTGAGCTCCCGTGACTTGTCCCAGCTTCTGCCAACCTAGCAGTTCAAAAGTAGGTAAAAAATGCAAATAGAAAAACAGGGACCACCTTTGGTGGGAAGGTAACAGGGTCCTTTGGCGTTGAGTCATGCCGGCCACATGACCATAGAGATGTCTTCGGACAGCGCTGGCTCTTCGGCTTTGAAACAAAGATGAGCAGCACCCCCTAGAGTCAGGAACGACTAGCACATATGTGCGAGGGGAACC